>VDFB02320221.1:676860-1272735 GCA_007258455.2 Sequoia sempervirens | reverse complement strand
CAATTTGACTCTTCAACCCAATTCAAATTCAGTCAGAAGCAGTTTTAGGGTTGGGAAAAGCTAGAAATCATCTCAGATATGTTCAAGCCCTTCAATGAATATATCAACCAATTCACAGGATCTATCAGACAGCAGGAATTGCAGATCAAAAGGAGGCATTTCAGGCAAAACAAGGAAAATCAAGGAAAAGTTGAAAATTACAAAAATTTGTCTAAGTTTGGTGAAGTTAGGCACCTTTTTTCAATTAGGGCGCCTAGACTTCCAACACTTCGAATATTTTTCGTCCATTCGAAAATTTGTCAAAATCACCTTTGTCAACTCGGTTCCGGATCTCAAAAAATCAATCAGATGCAGTAACGGAAGCTGACTGAAGGTGTCATTCATCTCAAATTTAATCAGGCTTGACAGATTGAATGACTTTTAGTCTCAATTGTTCACAGATTAGCGAAAAATGATGCCTGAATAGGGGTTTAAGTTTCTGGAAACACGAAAAGCAAAAAAAGTTGAAAATCTTAAAAAATAAACACAGGGAAACCCAAGCACCTATTTTTAAGGAAGGCGCTTGGCTTTCCATGCCTTAAAAACTTTTTGGCCTTGTCCGTGTTTTCTTCCATTTCTCCTTCGTCAACAGTTTCCGAGGTGTACAATCATGATCAAATGTCGTCAAATGCCAATACGAAGCTGGGGATCACTTCAACAATGGTCAAAGATGATATCGCCATGGTCAAACAGAGTTTATCAATTGACAGTGCCAATTTGACGGACCGTCAAAGTCAAAAGCAGACTTCAACAAAGGTAGAAGTAAGCAAAAATTGAAAATTATGGAATTTTGACTAAGTCTGGTGAAATCAGGCGCCTTTTTTCAAGGAAGGCACCCAAGCTATGTTCCACCAAGTTTCCGGTACGAGGGGACGGTGGAACGCCGGGACGGATTTCGGGGACAGCATTTTTTTAGGGGATTTTTGGGGACGAGGGGACGGTTATATATATATATATATATATGTATGGAAATTTGATATATGCTTTGATGGGTAACGAAAGAGTTCTCTCCATCAGTGATGAAGGCCAATGTTAGATGCAGATACACTATGCTTTATATGAGAATAATGGAAGAATTCATGTTCTCATTGTTTACTCTTTGATTTGATAAAACTAGTACTTGAAATAATGAACAGAAATAACAATGCATACCAGATAGAGCATTTTGTGACATAGGTGTAAGGTTATAATGACACATTTTATTTGAATCTATTTATGTTCTGCATATTGTAGAAATAGAACGCATCTTCTAATTGACCACTTACAAAATGCAATCACAACTATTAAATTCAGCCCTTAGTGGAATTCTTTCATGCAAGGTCTTAAATGTTGATAATCGTAAAAATCAATGTTAATGAAACAAGAATATTTCTAGAATAGAAGATATGTTTAAGTGTTACGCTTACATCAAATTTCAGATATTCATATGAGTAATGATAATCATAACAATGAACATTGATAAAGCTGCAAATGTAATCACCAATCATATTGACATCTACATTATAGAGTCGAGCAAATTAATACTACAACTACTTAATTGCTTCCATAATTCATGTCAAACAATCAATGTGCATATGATATAAAATTTAAAAAATAAAATGCCCAAAGGCTACAAGTTTGCACTACAAATGTGAAAATGACAAAGTCACAAATGTCCAAACCATAGTAATAGAAAGTATGATGGCTGCCTCTACTTGACATTTGCCAACATTGCATCAAAATCAGACTCAGAGTCACTGCCAATTTTTCTCTTGCTCACTTTCCTCTTAGCTGCAATTTCTTTTTGGAATGTAAGAATTAACTCAAATGGCTTTGAAAGCAAGTTTTATGTTTCATTTTAGGATTGGGAGGGTGTGGGGTCCAGTTAGAAACAATAAAAAAATAAGCATTTTTAATTTCAGAGTTTTTTTTCCTGTAAAAATCTTGCTGGAAAAAAGGGGACAGCCAGGGGACACCTGGGCGTCCCCTAACCGTCTCGGGGACGGCAAGTCATCCCCTTGCCGTCCCCGGGACATCCTCGCCAATTGGGGACATTCCAAAAAAAAAGGAAACTTTTTGGGGACACCTAAAAAACGTCCCCAAGGCGTCCCTCGTCCCTGAGACGTCCCCGATACCGCTACAGGGGGCAAAAGGGTAGGGGATGCGTCCCCATGTACCACCACACCCAAGTCATTTTGCCTTGGAAAAATTTTGAAAACATCCTCATGTGCATGCTTTTTTCGCCCTATAAAAGAGGAAATCTTCATTTTGATGCAAACGATCTTAGATATTTTTGCATGATTGTTATACCCAAACCAAATTTTTTGCTTCACTAAGGCATTTTGATTAAAATGGTTTAAACCTTGTTAAAATGATGTGAAAACTCAGTTTTTGGGCAAATCAAGTATGGGCTTTTAGTAAGTGTGATGTTTGTAAGATACTGGCAAAATTTGGAAATTAGGGTTTCTGGACCCCTATTTTTAGGCAAAAACCCTAAAAATTGAAACTTGTCAGAATTGGCTGAAAATTATTTTGATTGGCTTATCTCACGTCACAATCACAGTGGTGAAGTCAAATTCAATTAAAAGTTAGTTTAAGCCCGGTGGGTAGTTTTCACTTTTTTAGAAGAAAAGTTAAGACCTCTGAGGTCGTCAATGGCAGTTGTCCAGTACTAGGTGTCGAAATCTAAGCCCGAAAATCATTGTACAAGATTCTGTGGTGAAAGATACTGAAAAAGATGCTTCATGACGGAAGGGATTTTCAAATGGTGAAAATTGTAAAATATATTCTAAGTCTGAAAACACTTCACTTTGTAACGTGGGAGATACTTGTGCAATCAACGTGCAAGTCAACTTTGCAGTGTCCGTACACATGAAAATGGTGAAATGCAGTCACGCACTCACGTCAGCAATAGTAATCCTTCAATGCAGTCAACTCAACAAGCAACACAGTGATTGCGAGATGCGAAAATGGTGAAAATCATTCGGAAACTACCAAGTCTGGTGACATTTGCGCCCCTACAAGCCAGGGGCGCCCTTCAATTTGAAGGTCCAAATGCAATTATCAGTGGTTGCAAATACATTCATTCTCTCCGAAATTTTGTCAGCTTTTCAGCAAGCCATCAAGCAAATCCATCAGATTTGTGAAACTCCGGCAATTGAAGGCAGAGGCAGAAGTTACAGAGGTTTCACATGTCAAAGATGACAATCAAATTTCAGAATCTGCACACCTATAGCTCAAGGACGCCCTTGAATTAGACCTGTTAGATGATAGAATTTGCAAAATTTGTTTCCAGGGGATCTCTTTAGATTCAGCCCAGCTCCATGATGCATCCATTCACAAGTCCGTAAGACATTTAGCAACCGTGACAGATGATCCTGCGAGCACGTAAAATGGAGGGAAAATAAAAATGAAAATATCAAAATGTACCTCTACAAGCCAGAGGCGCCTAGCTTTTTGGCCAGCTAGTTGAGGTTTTTGACAGTTGTCATCTTCATGAGATCTGTACAGAATCCTCCTAGCTATGCAGTGAATCCAACCATCAGCCCTCGGGATTCGTCAAATGCCGGTAGATGAAGAATCAGAGGAAAATACTGAAGGATAAAATCAAGCAAAAAAATGGCTAAGTATGGAAAAATGCATCTTCCTTAAAAAAGGCGCCCTTCTACTAGAGGTCTTAGAAGCAGTTTTCTGGCTTCATCACTCCCCAGAACATCTCTTCTACATTGTTCTATCTCCACGATGAAAGTGTCAGCACGCGCATCGGAGCAATCCAACTCCTGGCAGCAAGGATCAAAGTGGAGCATTCTATTGAAAGTTACAAATTGCAAAATCATTTTCAGAAGCTATAATAGCCCCAGCAAGCCAAGCGCACCCTTGCATTTGAGGATCTTAATCTAGCTTTCAAGTGTTGCACATACAGTCATCGTTTGAGGAATTCTTCCAGGTACGCGATGGATCCAGCATCTAGTTGACGGGAGTCGTTAGTCACCGACAGCAGCAAATTGAAGTGTGTAGAGTCAGAACCAGGAAAATGGATAAGTCTAGTGTCATATGCACCCTTTTGGGAAAAGGCGCCCTAGTTTTTGAGGCATCAGACTCAGTTTTTGGCACTTGCAGCTCCCAGCAACATGTTTGTCAAACTTGTTCTGGGTACGTGATGGATCCGTCAACTCAATTTCAGGATCAATCGGGCACCCGAAATTCAAGATCAAACACAGGCTCTAGTGGCGTTTGCAAGTTGAAATTTTAGAAAAATTGGTTGTTTGGAAAGGTGACGCCTAAGTCAAAGTTTGACTTTTGAACTCAAGTGCATAGGCTGCCCCAAAATGGTGGAGTTAGTTAATTGAATTAAAATAATATTAAATCTTCAGTTGAACTTCTCAAGTAAACTTCAACAAGACTTAATATTTGCTTGCAAATAGTGAATTTATTTTTGCATGTAAAGTTAACTGAAGTGCATGGAGGTGGCGCCCAATTTAGGGTTTATTTTTCATTCAGTTAACTAAAAGGAGGTCCAATGAGATAATTGGATCCTAAATTTAGGGTTATTTCCTACATGTGACGCCTTAGTTCTAAAAATTCTTTAAATATGCATTAGATGCGTCCATTATTTTCACAACAGGTGGAAGCAAACACAATTTTCCTCGTGCCAACAAGATCTGAAGGCACTACAAGAAGAATTTTTTAGTGTTCTTCGCATCTACAGGTCCAGATTGTTTAGTAGAATAGTGTTGCATGCTTCATTTTTCCGATGGATTTTTGGCAGCTTATATCAGATGAGGCAAGTTGGCGAATTTCTTGAGGCAGAATATAACTTCTATTTTCTCACCTCTTAATTCTTCTATTCTTGTCTTAGATTTTCTTCGCATGAAAGTAAACAGCATCTTTTTCAGTATCAGATCATCTGGGTTTGCTTAGAATCTTTTTCTCTACAAAACCCACATGCTAGAATTTTTCAAGAAAAATTACCTCGTAGCTTCAATTTTTGAAGCTTTGTTTTTTTCCAGAGATTCCTTTGCATGGTTGAGAAAAATTCAATATTTTGAAAAACGAAGGATCTGGGTTTTCTTAGAATCATTTTTTGTACAAAACCCATATCCTAGAATTTTTTGAAAAAATTTGCCCCTACTACCCCATGTTTTTTTTCCGAACAGTCTTTGCATGTCAAACTAAACGATGTTTTTTCGAATTTCTGACATTGTGGGTTCGCATTGAATCATTTTTTCTACAAAACCCACATCTTGGAATTTTTAGTGAAAATTGCCCCCCAACAGGGCATTTTTAGCCTCATCAAGAGATATTTTAGCTTTCCGGAGAAAGTTGTCAGAACATAATCATGTTTACAATCAACAGGCAAGTTTTTCATAATGCAGTTCACACAAATTGAATTCAAGACCAAATCGGTCTTAATTCATGATTTCATCAAAACAACAGACACAGATTTGCATCAGGTACATCCAGAATTTGACTTAAATGCTTCAGAGATTGATCAAATTACACTTCAGAACCTCGAGGAATCCGAGTTGGTAGAAGCGGCCTCTCTTCCCTTCACAACACAGTGTATAGAGTTCGTTATGACTTGTGTAAAGCGTTACAACTCTACTACACGTGAAATTCAATCAATGGATGGGTGGATGATATGCAGTCTCAAGCCCAAGGACGTCGAAAGGTGTTTCAGTATTCCTTCACATCCGAATAGTTTGGTCATTTCTATGGACAGGTGCAAAAGGGTGTTTGATGCAAATAAGGAAAAGTGTTGTGAAAGAATGGCAGATAGATGGCTCAAACAGAAAAGGACTAGTTTGCCAAAGAACGTGGGTCGCAAAGAGTTCAAAGATCAATATACGGTTCTGATCACCCTTCTTAACCGTGTCACTAGTCAAGCAGATGCTCACAAATTTCAGCCTTGGATGTATTGTGTCATGGCTCAGATCATCAACAGAAAGGAGCACTACGACTAGGCATCTTTGATTAGTGATGTTCTCGACAAACAGTTGACCAACTTCTTGGTTGCTCACGAGTTTCACATGTGTTCTTACCTTGTATATCTAGTTGCTTTCCAAGGCCAGTTCAGAGGATTGATTACTGAGGGGATTCTAAGTGTACAAAAGGTTCATCAATAGTACTCACAACTTGAGTTCACACAGTCTGAGCGTCACTTCAAGCGTGTGGAGGAGGCTTTCTTAATGTACACCGTGAGAAATCTTGATCGAGAGCTACACATGCGTATTTTAGTAGAAGCTAAGTCAGCAATGGTTGAATGGGCGGATTGGTTTGTCCAGTTCCCTACATTCACCTACATCCACATGTATGGCTACTCAGGTCACCTTGCCATGTTGCCCGTTATCCTTCGAAAAAGGTGGTTTTCATGGAATTTCTATGGCAGTTGCAGGTGGTCCACTCTTTGCGCAACAAACGCAAATCAACTACCAATTTTCCATTACAGATGGCAATTTACAGGTGCAAGACAGCAACTGACGCCAAGGCCATGGGTAATGAGATGGAAAGACTTAATCTTAAGTTTCTCGTCGAGAGGCACTCGTATGACCCCTAGGGTCACTTTTCAACATGCCTTGGTGGTCGCTCTTCTCACAAGCCATCTATAGAAGTCTACTGGTACAACCGTGAGGACGAGTTTGAGGTGCGGAGACGCAACTACGGCAAGTTCACTCTTTCACAAATTTCTGATTTCATGTCAGAGGATGTGAGAGGGTTATTTGATGATGATGGGGATGTCACACTTCCTCAATACTTTTAGGATCAAGTTGACTCTCAACCTCTCCCAGCAGTTGATTGGTACGCCAAGAATGCACATCTGTAAAGGAAAGAACAAGCAAAGTTGTTAGAAATAGCATACTTTACTTGGATGGCAAAAGGATGAGAAAGGCAGCCATGCCAAACATAGAGCCGCCACCAGAGGTCACTTTACTACCTTCCACATCGAAGTCAAAGCCTAGACAGAAGACAAGGAGTAACCCTCCTAAAGAAAACAGGTCGTCGGGAAATGCAAAGGGAAAGGCACCAGTTGTTGATTTGGACCAGCAAGAACACCATATGGAGATAGCCCCAGATGTGGTATAGACCATGCCAGAAGCAGAGGTAGAACCTCCCATGCCATCACCGACTCCGCTACAGTCTCTGGTTCACATTGATTTGGACTCACCACCACGTAGCAATGCCTCTACACATACCCGCTCTTCAGAAGTTCCTAGGACAAGCACCGTTCCTTCCCATGAGATTAGTCAAGTTGGCTTGAGAATTAGCTAGGTAGGAAAAGGAGGCAGCCATCCTATTAGCTAGACTTCTCTAATTTTGATCATGTCTACCAGGACACACCAGATAAGAAAATCAAGAAGCAAACTCATGTTGAAAGGAACGTTGATAAGGAGATCATCATTGAGACCATTGAGCCACCAGGATAAAAGCTTGAATGAGGTAGAAGTTGATGACTTCACCTTAATAAAGGTCAACCTTGGCAAAAGCATGCGCCAAGCAGAGGTGGATCTCCTCAGAGTTGCAATGGAAAGCATAAGGGAGAGAGTAATAAAAGACGGTGAAGATAAAGCAGCCCTCAAGGCTGAGAACCAGCAGCTTCGCCAGTACATCTCCAACCTTATGCATAGCATTGAGAATGTCCCTACCTTGCTCCCACAGATGATAGAGTTGCCAACAAAACACAATCAGCTAAGTCAGATGGTTGTTTGTGGGAAGCGCTTGAAAGACTGGGAAGAGGAGTTCATCACAAGGGGTCACTTCATACTTTCTCAATTGTACCAATTGAGGTACAACGCCCACGAACTTCATCTACAGATTCAGGAGTCAGATCGAGACTCAGCGGTAGACAAGCCATGGAATGAGATCATGATCTCTCACCTGAGGACGGCATATGACTCAGTCACTAAAGAAGAAGATAAGGAAGCAACCTTTGCTTGGAGAAAGCAATTAATCTTCAAAGTAAAGGTACATGAAACAATTTCTTCAAAGTTGGCCGAAAGCAAAGAGAAGGTGACAAGTGCTATTAGGTTCGTGAGAACTTTCATGTCACAAGTCCCTTGCCAGTATCAACATGAGGATGGTGGATATCTTGAGCTCGTTGATATACAATTAGAGATGCAGACGCTCATTCATGGTATTTTCAGTGGTGATACAGTTGGATGTAAGTTAGATCAACTTACAGTCATGTCAGCGTTATTCGATGAGGCGGACAAGAATAGAAGAGAACTGCAAAGTCAAATCACTGTCAGTGAAGAGATGATGCGGAGACACAGAGTACTTCAAAGGAGTATCAGTGCTCTAGATGGTGATGCTGTCAACAACCTCGTAGAGGGGTTAATTGCCCGAGATCACGGTTAGTAAACTACAGATCAAGATGTCCCACCTTTTCAGGATAGACATTAGACACAAAAGTTAAACTTGACGCCTCTTTCCAAGTTAACTCGTTGTCCCACATATCATGGCATGTCTATCTTGGAATCATCTATGTGCAGTTGGAGTTCTCATTTAGTTTTTAGTTTCAATTAACTAATATTAGTTGTCAGTTAACTCTCATATCAATAAAGACTTGGGTGTTGCAACGTCCATTTAGTTTAGTTTTATTTCAATTAATTGAGGTAGTTTTTCCAGTTAACTATATAGTTGCATACATTTAGGTTTAGCAATAAATTTTGCATGCTTGCAAGACTCATGTTACCTCAAGGAGATTTTAGGGTTCCCTACTCCGAGCTTCTATAAATAAGAGCACCTTTGCTTATTTGTAATTAACTTTTGCTCATGATAGTGAACATGTTGTGCCCACCTTGCCTGTATCGCTATTCAGTATCCGTTCACTTAGTTAAATATAATTGTTGGTTTGATCGTTCATTGTGTGTGTGTCTCATTATGCAATTTCTTGTCCCAGTTATTATTCTTGTTGTGATTAATAAGCTTTGTTTCATATCTACACCTCGAATAGAGTATTTTACCTCCTTGGGAATTTAGAGATGAAGACTATTGTTTGATGTCATTTCTAGTAATCTTGTTTGCAGCCTACACCTCAATAGAGTACTTTACCTCCTTGGGAATCCTGTGATCAAGCTTTCCATTTAATGTTTGTTCCCAGTAACATACTTTCAGCCTACACATCGGATAGAGTATTTTACCTCCTTGGGAATCCTGAAAACTAGTTTACTATTTGTTGTCATTTTCAATAACCTTTATTTCAACCTACACCTCGGATAGAGTATTTTACCTCCTTGGGAATCCTATGATAAAGTTTATCGTATACAAATTCCTTGCTCCTAAGTCCTCATGCTCTATTTCTCTTGAAGAAATAGGATAGTTTAGCATTAGCTTAGTTGTAGTTAAGATCTGCAAAACCAAAGAAAATTCTTAGCTGCAATGTATTAGTTTTCTTAACCTTGTGCCTCTTCCAACTAAGTCAAAAAGATAGGATTTAGAACATTTACTTTTTCACGCATATCAGCAAAAGAGGGAGCTTCCCCTCCTAATTTGAAGAGCAATCATTACGCACTGTGCATAGCTATCTGTTGCCAATACGCACTCCAAAGGTGCGCATTGTAACGCCAACAATGATAGACTCCAAAATTTTAGGGTTTTCCATGAAAGTGCTCTTTATCTCCAAACCCTATGTAAGAGAGCTTTTAGCATTCATTTTTCATAATTTATAGATTGGCTTTCAGAGGAAGAAACGTAAAATTTTCTTCTCATCAAGATTTGGAGGCTCAAACGAAGTGTTTTTTTAGTGTTCTTCGTGGATTTGAGACTAGGAAGCACAGAGGCACACTTTTGCATGGTCTGATTTTCTAGGGCATCACGTTTCAAAAACAAGTGGTCAAAATTTTCAAGTTTCATTAATTTGGGTCAACCTAGGTTGGCTTTCAGAGGAAGAAATGTAAAATTTTCTTCTCATCAAAATTTGGAAGCTCAAACGAAGTGCTTTTTTAGTGTTCTTCGTGTATTCAAGATTGGGAAGCACAAAGGCACGCTTTTGCATGGTCTAGTTTTCTAGGGCATCACGTTTCAAAAACAGGTGGTGAAAATTTTCAAGTTTCATCAATTTGGGTCTAATTGTTTTTCACTCCTCTTGACGATTGGAAAATTCTAAAATTTGCATGTCGATCCCTATTTTTAAGGAAATCGCGCAAATTCGGGAAATCCTCATCTTTTTCAAAATCTAACGATCACGGTCTCTTCAGAACGAGATTGTATACAAAACCCAAACCTCAGTTTTTTTTCTAAAAATCTGCTTTTTTCTAAAGAAAAATCAGCGATCTATTTTTAGCTCTTATGCAAAACTTTTCCGAACATAGGCATGTTTACAGTCAAAAGTCAAGTTTTTCGACATGCAGTACTCTCCAATAGAAATCAGGACCAAATCAATGTTGCTCCACGATTACCTGAGACCATTCGAAACCAACTTGCATCATGTGCTTCGAGTGTTTGATTTGCATGCTTTGGAAGGTGCAGGGAAATATTGCAGTCAAGAATCTTGATCATTCTGGGTTGCTTGCAGCAACTTCTATCCCCATCTCAGCGCAAAGCCTTGCATTCGTAATTGCTTGCATCAAGCATTACAATCCAACTTCATGAGAAATCATATCAGCAGAAGGACGTATTATTTGGAGTCTCAGGCCGGAAGATATTGAGTAAGTTTTGCAATACCACAATGGATAAAAAAATTCATCGTATCTATTGAAGAATGTGAAAAGGTGTGGTATGCGCAAAAGGACAAGTGCCAAAAAAGAATGGCTCAAAAGTGGCTGAAAGAAAAGCAGAATACTTTGCCACGGAATATTGGGCGTGTTGAGTTCAAGGATGAATTTGCAGGCATGATTACTTTGCTCAACCGAATCACAGGTCAAGCAGAGGACAATAAATTTCATCCTTGGATGTTTTACATCATTTCCCAAATTGTTGCCAAAACAGAACACTATGACTAGCCAACATTAATCAGTGATTATCTCAATTGTCAAATGACAGAGTTCTTCAAGGCCCATGAATTCCACATGATATCTTACCTCGTATATCTAATGACCTTTCAAGGCAAGTTTAAAGGTTTGAATGTCATTGGAACTCGGGGTGTGCAGCATGTGTATGATCATTACCCACAATTAGAGTTTTCAAAATCTAAGCATCATTACAAGCAGGTGAATGATCTATTCCTAATGCATACGGTGTGAGATCTTGATAATGAGTTACATATATAGATTTCAACAAATGCCAGATTGGCAATGGCGGAGTGGATTGATTGGATTATCCAATTCCCCACATTCTCCTACATAAGTGTATATGGCTTCTCAGGTGATCCAATCATGCTACCTAGATATCTAACGAATGAAGTCGTGTTCATGGAATTTCTAAGGCAAGTACACGAAATACACACATTTTTGTGTAATCGACGCAAGCCTACATTTAGTTTCCCATTTGAGATGAGCACATACAGATGTAGATCAGCAATTGATACTAAGTTGATGAGTGATGAAATGTCAAAGTTTGGTCTGAAGCTTTTCAAGGAGAGACATCCATATGATCCTCATGGTGTCTTCGCAGCTCGTCTTGGTCAGAATCATGCACATGTACCTACAGTTGAAGATTTCTGGACTAATTGTGCAAATGAGTTTGAAGTGCGCAAGCACAACTACTCCAAACTTACTCTTCGGCAAATGGCTGATTTCTTATCAGAGGATGTAGAGGGTTTGTCACATCCCGATTTTATAGCTACTATTGCATAGGGCAATTGATTGTAATGTTTGAATCTTTATGATGAATAAAACATGATTGCTCTTGTTATCAATAATGGTGTTCTATTTAAATGATGGTTTCATTTGATTGTTACTTCTAAATGATTTAATTCTTGATTAAATGTTGCATACAATTATGGAATAATGTTATTCTAACTTGTGGGATATTTTTACCTTGTTATGAGCATATGACTGCCGATGTCATGCCATGGTGTGCAGGTATGAAGACTGTTCCTCCGAACAGAGGAGAGACATCATTCAGGGAGGAACTTGGTCGGGTAAACAGTAACGATTACCAAATTGAGCATACACACACATACTATAGATTGAGTAAGCCAAGTCTGTTTGTTGAGATAAGGGTAAGTCATCCATAGGCTTGTTTATTGACATTTTGATTCTGAATTCACTTCTTTGTGCTTTAGGAGATATGATTGTTTAACGTCAGACTTGCTATACCATGACCCAAGTATGAATGATGTGAAAGATATGTATTAAAGATTTGATTGGGAACGCACATACATCTATACATTGTGAACACGTATCTATATGTACAGACATATCAATACATGTGTACATTGAGCAGACGGATATGCTCATACACATGTGTCGACATGTATATACGCATACATACGTATACATAAGTGTATATATGTACACATTCCGCCTGATGTTTGTGGTGAAAAAAATATTTAAATATTATTACCTAGCAAATTTACATATATATTTATGTATAAATGTATATAATAACGATGTGATTATATTTATGGATATATACATAAATACATAAATATCTATGTAAATATATTATATATTTATATTTTTTAAAATATATGTACTAATATTAAGGTAATATTTACATATATGTAAATATATATAAATATCACGATGTAATGTCGGAAAATATATATTTATATATTTAAAAATATTACACTTAATTAAAATACATATATGATAAAATAAATAAATATATGATATTGAAATATGAAATTGTATAAATTTAAATGAGAAAATATTACATTTGGAGACTTTAAAAAAAAAAGGAAATATTTGATTTTGAAATCAATATTAAATATTTTGAACTATGGGAAATTGAAATATTAAGAGAGTTAGATATTTGAAATACAAAATACTTCTAAGTGTAAAGTCGAAACATAATTTTAAAGGAAAAATTTGAAGAAAGCCATTCCCGTGAAAATGAGATGGATGCCTGTAGCGCACGACCATCGCCAGGATATCAGGACGCGGGTAGAAAGAAGGCGCACACAACCTGAGAAATGAAATGTGGACGCCTACCGATGAGGGACTTTGTCTCAGCATTAATATTTAATTATCTTTATCTGTTGAAATGCGCATAAACCTGTAAGTGGCGTTTTATCTTTCTGAGTTGAATTATTCATGATTTGCTGGCTCAAATCATGACGAATCACCTTCATTTTTGATGACTTAGGGTTTAAGAATCCGCCAGGTATCATTTTGACTATTTCTGGGCTCTTTGTTGTCAATCCACATGCCTCCATTAGTGGAAAACGGTTGCATTTCGGGCTTATAAATATAGACGCCATACCATTTGTTTTCTACCACTTGTGCAATCCGAGTTTAGCTTCTTCTCTAAGTTTTTATTTCTAATTCGTTGAGCTGTTTTCATACTCTGTTTTGCTGAGTTGAAAAATACAGTGACTTTACCAGCAATTTCCCTTAACGGTGAATTTCCCAAATTAAGCTGAGAGTGATACTATTGTGAGATTTGTGTTGAATAAGGAATTAGTGGAGAATACACTTTTAAGAATAGATTCATAGGGAGTTGTTATAGAGTGAGAAATCATTGAGATTCTGGCAGCTCGATTCAAAGAGGGATTGGAAGAACAATTTCTGAAAGGAGACGCTTTTAAATACAGGCATGGATTTTCTTCATTTTGTAATTTCAATTTGAGAGTTGTTTTCTATTATCTTGTGTTTGTTTGTTTTACTTAGTTTTTAAAGAATAGAACTATAAAGCAAAACATTTACTAGATAGGCATAAAAGAGGATTTATGTGAAAAGAACTTAAGGGAATAGTTCATTTATCATAAAAGGGGAATTATGTGTAAGGAGCTTAAGGGATTAGCTTTACTTACCTTGCATTATAGGGAAATAATGGAAAAAGATAAAAGGGAAGGATTTATTTGCATTTTGAATGACTTTTGCATATTGTGTATGATCTCTGTATATGGAGAATACATAGATGTACTTATTATCTACTAGGATCGAAATGAAGGCAGAATCAAGTAAAGTTTTTTAGCTTAAGTTATTAGGATAACTGAGACAAGCTAAGTACTCCTAGGATAAAGATTTCCTAATTAGGAGGAATGATACAAGACACTTGTAGACTGATTCATTTCTAGTAGGTTCGTATGATTGTAGGATGTTTGGGTTGACGGATTCATCCATTGAAGGACTAAACCTATGCATAGAGTAAGGAAGCCTCAAGTCAAATCGGCCCTGAGTAGTGTTTATGATAGATGACCTTCATTCGAAGTACTGAATGAGAATACTTTGGCCAAAGTAGTGAAAGAAACGACATCCACTTAGGAGTGAGATAGTTGAGAATACACTGTCAGTTCATTGTGATCCGAGTACTAGATCGAGATTGTGAAATAGCAAGGTTCTAGTTGTGTAGGACACAACACTATGCTCAGTTGGTAATCGTTAAAAGATACCCTACCAATCTCTTCTTCGAAGGGAGGGCCATCTATCTAACGATAGGTGTGCGGGGGACCGCATTATAAGTTCGTGGTTGGCGGAAAAGCACCTGAGTGATGTTTCTCCTCCACAGCAAGCGGCCGATGTACCAAGATTAGAAAGGACGGATTCCTAGACCTTCTTACTTCTATTTGTGCAAAAGCTTACGAGCTATGTATGTAACTGTATTACTTTTGATCTCTGATTTATATTTGCAATGAAAATGAAATTCATGTGGAAACATATTGTAACTTGTACGAATTTATCAATGAAGAAAGGAGAATTTTATTGTAATGTCTTTGTTACTTGTTACCTTTACATGTTTAAAGCGAGAACTTGGAAAATTTTAAATTTGGCAAGGAATAGGTCGTTACAGGGTTTGTCGGATGATGATGGGGAAGTCCTACTTCCCATGTATGCCCGAGATTAGGTCGAGCAACGGCCACTTTCACAAGTTGATTGGTTTGCCAAAGAGAGCACCTCGATTGAGGAAAGAACGAGCCGAATTGTCAAGAACAGTAGAATATTCTTGAGCAGTAAAAGGACGCAGAAGGTAGCTATTCTAGTTGCAGAGCCGCCAATAGTTTAGTCATCTCTACCTTCTTCTAAATCAAAACCGAGAGCGAAAGCTATGAGCAATCCTCCAGAAGATACAAAGATCAACAGAATGACAAAGAGCTTAAAGGAAAAGGTGAATCAACAGGAACAGTCAGCAGATGCGCCAAAAGTTCTAGTTGAGTCAGCACCACGAGTTGAAGCAAAGACTTCATCTCCTGTTCTTCTGTCATCGCCAAAGCCTTCTCCTATTCATATAGATTCAGAAGGCACCTCACCAGTTCACAACGTCTCAACACCTATTGATCCATCAGGAGTTGCTAGAGCTGGAACCAATCCTCCCAAAGAAGTTAGTAGAGACTCCTCGTCTTGGATTGAGAACATCCTAGGCAAGAAGAGGAAGCCTTCTTATCAGTTCAACTTTGCAGAACTCGATAGCGTCTACCAAGACACAACAGAGAAGAAACTTAAGAAGCAAATTCATATGGAGAAGAATTTTGAAGGCGAGATTATCCTTAAGTTTTCCACACCTCCAAAGGACAAAAACATTCATGAGGTTGAAATTGATGACTTCAAAGTTGTCAAGGCCAATCTCAGAAGAAGCACGCGGCATATTGATGTGAATCTCTTCAAGGTTGCATATGATAATCTGAAGGAACGAGTGCTCAAGGATGGAGAAGATAAGGCAGCCCTCAAGGCTGAGGTTCGGCAACTGTGGCAGTATATTTCCAATCTCCTTCATGGTACTTCACAGGCCACCTTGTTGCTTCCACAAATTCTAGAGTCAAATCAACATTAGCTGAGTCAGCTGGTCATATACGGAAAACATGTGAGAGATTGGATAGAAGAATTCATTACCAGGGGCAGATTTATACTTGTAGAGATGTACCAATTGAGGTATAACGCCCATGATCTTCGCTCAGGGATTCAGGAGTTTGAGCAAAATATAGTGGTAAGGAAACCAAGAGATGAGATCGTCATTTCTGACTTGAGGACGGCTTATGATTTAGTTGTTGCAGAAGAGCATAAGAAGAAGCTTTTTGCTTGGAGAGAACAACACCTCTTCAAAGTAAAAACCTTTGAAGGAATATCTATAGAATTGGCTAGATATAGACAAAAGGTTGTTGAGACTCTCAAGTTCGTAAGCACGTTTGTTTCGCAGATCCCTTGTCAATATCAACATGAAGATGGCACTTACTTTGATCTCCATGAAGTACAGACAGAGTTTCAGAACCTTGTCCGTGGCAGTTTTTATGGTGATCCTGTTGCCTACAAGATTAATCATGTTGCCACAATATCAGCAAACTTTGATAAAGCAGCTGAAAAGAGAAAAGAATTTCTAAGTTTGATCGCAGATGGTGAAAAGATGCTAGAAAAACAATACATTGCTATGAATAGTATCAGTGTTTGTGATGAAGAGACAGTTAATAGCTTTTTGGAGGATATGGTTTCCCAAGTTATCAATGAATGAACTATCAATTGAAGCATGTGATATTTTCCAAGGATAGAACTAAGAGCAGTAGTTAACTTGATTGGCCATGTTTAGGTGCCCATGTGAAGGCTCTGTGAGCATTGAGTAATTTTAATTATTTTATGATTATTTCTCCAAATGGGGCGTGGGTTTTCCAAGGAGGTGTTTTCTTGTGGTTTTTTCATTTTAAAACTTTTATATTATGATGCCTTATTTTGAGGAGATGGCTTTGGGAGTTTTTGTAGGTGAGATAGGGAGATGTTGTCGGATTGAAGAGAGGATTTGAAGACTCCATTGTTGCAGATTTCTATTTGCATGGAAGCCCATGTTTTTGGGAGCTAGTGAGCTCTACATTTTGAGAGATAGTGAGCAAGTGAAGTTTGTGTGAAGGGAGCTTGAGAGCTTCAGCTGAAAGAAGGTTGAAAGAGACTAAGAAGGTATTTTTGTTGCAGGTTTGGATGTGTGATATAACAGCAAGAAGAGTGATGATTTCATGGTCTTTTTGCAGCAGTGATTTCTAATGATGAATACATGTTGAAGGAGCTAGAATTGGATGAAAGAGGATAGATTGTAGAGAACATTTTACATTTGATCTTTGATGTTATATAGCAGATTTATTTAAGTTTTGTAATGGATTTTCATCAGCCAATGTGGCTGCAAAATAATGTACTTCATTTATATTTTGTTGTTGTATCAATTCATGAGTTTTTGAATGAGAAATATGAGACCTTACTTGCAGATTTTTGGTGTTGATTTAAACAATTTCTAAGTTGCATTTTCAGATTGTTGTGAGTATGTGAATGAGGGTTGGATTTCCCTTCATCATTTATTCAATTATTATTAATTATAATAATATAATATAATAATAGATATTTATGTTAAATAATAAATATTATATTAATATAATTATATTAACTATAATAACAATATTATTTATTAATATTAATTTATTAAATAACACAACATAAACAATTTGTATTTGTATTTGTATTTATTATTTTAAATATTAATATTTTTAATGTTATTCTTTTGTAGTTTAATTTATATTAATATATTAATAAATTAATAATTAATATAATATAATAATAGATATAAATGTTAAATAATAAATATTATATTAATCTAATTATAACATAATAGACGTGTAGTAGATTGAAATTTTTATATATTACAAGTAGTATTAATTCAATAACTATTAATTATTATTTTATTTATAAATTATATTTATATTACATTTTGATAATAAACTAAATAATATAATGCAATCAGTACTAGTTCTATTTCCATTGCTTGATCCACCTTCAAAACCGACCTGAATTCACCTTTATGGAAATATAATTCTTGTTTTTACTTTCTAGGCTGCAAATATGTATATATCTATGATTTTTATATGTTTTTGTACGGACGTACCCAAACGTACGCAACCCTCCACCCAAAAAAAAATTTGTCATACCAGTGTACCGTACCCACATACCCGTACCCATACCCATACCCGATTCGGCAATTTAGATTTTAATTTAAATGTAACAATCAAATATTCATATTTGCAATTTCACATTCATTTTAGATGAATTACATTTAAGATCTCAACATTGAACTTTCAGTGCTGCGATGTGAGCATCACAACATCCCCCCATTATCCCAAAAATCCAGGAGTATTTTTGCCACCCCCAAAAAAAGCATCCATGATCCCAGAAACTTAGAGAAACATGGCTTCTTGAATAAATTCCAAAGCTTTTTTAACAAATGTGTGACTTCAAAGACTTCATGTATGTTACAATGAATATTAAATGTAGATATTTGAAAAACACAAGTGTAATAGTACTAAAGATGATTAAGAGTGTTGCTTATAACATGTGTGAGAAAATAACCACTGCTCAATATATAAGAAGAGAAAAGATGAAAATTAAAGAGTTCCATCCTTTAAATTGACCTATGACATTTTTGTTTTGCCTTTCTCTTTTTTGTTTCTTTTATTTTTGGCAAAGTATGTGATGAAGGAGCATCCAGGGTGTAAGAGCAATCTTGCATCAACCAAAAAAAATGTTGTTTCTTTTCAATAAGGGCTAAATTTGGCAACTTACTATTTTTAGTAAGTTTGTATTTATGCATCTATGGGCACGAAATCTTACACAGACCTCTAGAATGGTAAAATGAAGCCAATGGTGAAGGAATCCCTTCAATATCATTTGTCATTTGAAAGGTATTAAAATTTCAATTTCTGAAAATCCTGTTATAATATTCAAAGTCAATTTTGAAGGATTTAGAGACTCCGGATGGGCCTGAAAAATTGGCAGAAAACAAAAGTAGTCTATGTAATGTCCCCTTCTCAAACCTGATCATTCATGTGACCGTTGGCCTTTTTTCTGGAAACCCGAAGGCTAGTCGGAAGGTAAAATTAGGGTTTCCTATTTTTGAGGAGGTCATTGCTCAGAGATGGTGGATTCAATGGCGGATTCCTTCTGGGTTTTCAGAGGGCTTCGCAGTGGTATGTTCATCTCGGCATTCAGAGCACTTTTTGGGAATTTACTATTTTTAGTAAATTCTATTTTTGGCAGCTTTCCAGATGAGTTCAGCTCGGTTGACTTCCTGCTTCAGTTTGGTCAGATGTTTGGCTCAGTCTTGGCTTCAGGGCACCTCCGGAGGGATAAGCTAAGTCATTTAATTAAAAAGGCACGTTTAAATATTATATTTTAACGTTGACCTTGGGCCTAGATTAATGACTTAAAGATGTTTTAAAAAGGGGTCTTTGAGGGTGGCACCCTCATTAAAAGATTATTTTAATATTTCCCAAAGTCAAAGCAATGTTATGAGGGGCGTAATTATCAATGTTGATATTCATTTAAAATATCATTTCTTAAGACTTGAAGAGAAGGTACGCCCATCCTTGAGGAGAGTGGATTTTGACCTAAAAGCGGATTTTAGGGTTTGAGAGGTCAATTGGAAAATTATAAAAGGAAGGAGTTGAGCATCATTTTGGATCTTTTGACGACTATACTGTTATGCTGCCGGATTGGCTCTGGAATCGCTTCGAGGAATGAAGGCCTCCTAGCTCGGGCATCGCTTCGTGTTTGCAAGACAACATCAAGTGGTGATTCTTAGTCTAGTTTGTGAGTTATTGAATATTGAGCATTGTAATCTGCATTTCGAATCTTTAGATTTCTGTTTTCTGCATATTAGTCAAGTTCTGGAAATTGCATTGTTTAGATACAGCAGATCCACGTTTGTGTTCATATCTCAAAAAATACAAAAACAGTAGTTCTGGGTAGTCTTTCATTGCATTAGTCTATTAAGGGCGATTCATTAGCTGTAGTTTCAGATTTTTTTATCAAGGTTTAGTATTTTTAAAGAGAGGTCGATTTTCTGCTGGGGCTGTACCATTGAGGTCTGCATTGGGATTCGTGTTAATTAAATCTGCAGTGTTTGGTTTAGTTTCAAGGGTCTATCTTGGTCGCCTAGGTCTTCAGAGTGCTTTACATTTTATGGCATATCAATCGGGTGTTTATTGAGCAAGTTATGAACCTTACTTTGATCTTGTAAGTTGCTGATTTCTCATTTAAAAGTACAGATCTGTCAAAAACAAGATACCGAAATCTGCATTTCTGATTTGTGGTTTGGACACGGTGATTGCTTAAAGATTGTAGCTGATTCATTGTGAATGTATTATTTGATAAGCATCTGATATCTTGACATTGCAGGCAATAATAATCTTTGTAAACTGGCAGTAGTACTGACCAGTGTTCTTAAAATTACTTTGTCTCGATTTGTAATACTCATTCTTATCTTCAGTATTAGTCAAGATAGTTATAGCTCCGCCCTATGGTAGCTACTCTCCCATCTTGGGTCAGCAAGCACATTCTGGGTGTTGAGTGTTTTTTCAGCTTCAGCATTTCTCTTTCAAAGTTGTGTTATTGTAATCACTCCGTCATATGGTCGCCCCTCACTCCGCATTGGATTGGGTAGCACATACTTGACGTTGAGTTTTTTTCTGCATTTAGACTAGAAGACCCTCTGACCAATGCTCACCATCATCGGTGCCATTCTGGTTAGAGTTGCTTTCTTGCACGTTTTGGTTTTCTCCTCTAACCTTAACGGGTGCACTGTTGTAATTGGAAATCTGTTAATTTGAAAAAACAAAAAATTTGGCTCGGAATATTTCAATCTACCTTTAGATTTTACTTTCCAAGGATGTGCCTTCTTGAGAGCTTTCTAAAAATATATTCTAATTGAAAATCCAATGGTCGGATCAAAATTTATGAACCCGCAAAGTTGTCCTACCAAAATTAATAAAATTTTGAAATATCTTCTTGAGGAAGTTACAATTTCCAGAAGATTCTAGGGCAGTTACACCTTCCAAATAAAGGATGTGAATGGGGGTTACAAAGGGGAGGACAAAGCAGTGTAGATGGTGGCTCCAATTTGCAGATTTGTCAATTTATGTAATCAGAAAGCCCATGTGATGGCAATTGTAATGTTGTAATTTCATTTTCATTGTAGTGATAATAGAAAATCTTTGCTTCCTTCTTGCATTTTGTTTGTGCAATTCTTTGTTGTTGTTGTGAGTCTCAGATTGTAAGGGGAGTACCTTCATCCGTATGCATGATAGAATGAACTTGGCATATCAATTATTTATTTCTTACTTCAACAAGTGATAGATGCTTGCAAAGTTCTATGGAAATGTGAAAAGGTTTTCCTGAAAATTTGCAAATTACCTTCAAATATTTTGAGAAATTTTATCTACGAGATATGATGTAAAGTAATGGCACCATGCAATTGGTTGATCTAGTTTGAATATTGGATAATATAGTTTTTTGGCTAAACCATGTTTAATCTCTAAAATAAGGTGAATTTTGTGTAGCTCACTTGCAGGATTTGAGCACATGGATTTTCCCCTCTTATTTGGAAGTTTAGAACCATTGAGGACCTACAACTTTCAATTTCTCAAAGTCTTAGTGATTTTTTTGTCACTTGTAATCAGGAGAAAATTAGAGGTTTGAAGTTGTGCCCAGAGTTCTTGATTCCAAAGAATGTAAAATAAATTTTAATGTTTTTCTACCAATACTAGGTCATTAAATCCATTCATCATTTCATCCCTTCTGTTTTTTTCCATGTTTTTTGTAGTTACTCCCAAAAATCTAGGTGAATAGTTTCATTGGCTAAACCATGTTTAGTCTCTAAAATCTAGGTGAATTTTGTGTAGCTCACTTTAACGATTTGAATACAAAGAAAGTCCCCTCTCATCAGAAGTCAGAACCATTAAGGATGTATAAAAAGTTTCCAATTTCTCAAGGTCTTAGTGATTTTTTTGTCACTTGTAATCAGGAGCAAATAAGAGGTTTTAAGTTCTGCCCAGAGTTCATGATTCTGAAGAAAGTAAAATACGTCTCGGTTTTTCTTCCAATACCATGTCATTAACATCCATTCATCAGTTCAACTCTTCCATTTTTCTATGTTTTCTGTAGTTACTCCCAAAAACCTCTGAAATGTAAATAAAAATCTTTTCTCATATACAGTCATTCTGCCCATTCAAATGTGCAGGAAATGCTTTTCAAGATTTCTGTTGCTCATTGGATCTTTACGCCCATCTCTTACACAGACTCCATATATTTCATAGTACACATATATGGGATAACAATTAGTACCTCAGAATCCCAAAAACCATTTCCACTAGGCTGTACACTAATTTTTTCAATTTCTAAAGCATCATCCCATTATGTAAAGTAAACTACTAGAAAGAGAGCAGAAATTTTCATAAAATACTCCCAGCACATTCGTAAACATTTCTGACAGTATCAAGCCACTGTATAGGATTTTCCAAACATTTCCTGCACGCAATATCCATATGCTATTTTGGCTTGGATGAGCTTGCAAATTGTCTTTCCTTCCATTTGAATGTTATATATTTATGAGCATGTTTAACCCTCCATATGAAAAACACTATAAATAGTGTAAATATGTATTTTACTATTTAGCTTTCAATACAGCGAGCATCCCCTTAAAATAGAGAACCTTAGTTTTGCGCACCGCACATATTATATTTTGTTGGCCAGACAATATAAAACATTAACAAGAGCACAAAATTTATCAAAATTTCAGAAGAGTGAACCTTTGCGTCCCATGACATCTTGTTAAATCCAATTGCCCTCATTATTTAGAGGAATTTATCCAGTTACCATCCTCAAGGAATGATTTGATCTATAATCATAATGACCGCCAAATCAATATAATGTTTCTCAACATTTCAAAAAGGTGGCCTCCTCACAATCCAACTACAGCTTGATAACTGCATTTAAAATCGGTCTTTATATGATTTTATCCAATCATCATCCTTCAAGAAATCATTTAATAATAATAATAATAATTAGAAAAGCAAAAGTTCAAAGTACCTCAGAAAGTAAACCACCTCCACATCCAATGTCAATAATTCTCAATCCTTCAAAAGGCCTTGCGTTATTTGGATCTTTTCTGAATCAAAATCAATAGATGGAAGGAGTCAATTAAGTACAAAGAATTTTTACCCAATGATTAAAATAAAATTTAAAATTATAACTCTGAAACTAATAACAATTGCCTTAATTCATACTAAACCTGTTCAAAGATTCACTGTAGGTGAAATACCTTTGTGAGTGTCGAAACATATTTTTTGCTACAAATATAAATTTCAAAGTTCCAGATCCATTGAATTAAATGTACTCAAACGTCAAAATCCATCAAAACTTAAATACAACAGGTATTGTCTACTCTAGTCATAATGGCTACTCAAGTCTTCTAGAATATAATAAAATTTTCTAGTGTAAAGTAGAAATCACTAGCACTAGCCAAGGACTTACAAAGTTGACGAGTTGGCATATTTACTGGCATGCAGCTTCTAACATGATTCAATAATATAGTTAAGATGCATAATTTAAAGATCTTTATTTTATTTTTTTGGTACATAAACAAAGGATTTATATTAATTATCAAAAAGAAGTTACATTCTTTGTATAGACACCATGTGTCTCTCGTAGGAACAGCATGAGCTGCTATTAGAAACCCTTGACACTCTACCAACCCAAACCGCCAGACAAACAGACTACAGAAGACTCCGGACTAAAACATTACATAGTTTACCCTTGCCACCCAAGCCCAAAAACACAGGCGTATCACCAGAGCCAAATAACTACCCAGTTGCACACAAGCAGACCCAAACTGGACCACCAAAAAACACCAACGTGATGACTGGAACGCCACAACTAGCGAGAGTATGAGCACACGATCAATCTTCGAAATCCACCCCTTCCACCATCAAGTACTCGCGGAAATGCCACCGCCAGTCAACTCCACCAGTCAGTTCCAGATACAAATGGTGCTTAAGGAATATGAGACTGCATCTAGCCCATCGCCTATGCTCCTCAAAAGCCTCCCGTTTCAGGTCCAAAAGGAATGAGTATCTTTTCACAAATATCCTCAAGAGAAGTGCTTTGTGCATATCCCTAGGTCAAGGAAGCACAACGCCCAATTCTGCGATGATAATTGTGTCTTCCACGCCACCTAGCAGGTTCCCCATCAGCAATTTGTGCACAATTAACAGGGTGACGGCCTTGGGGACCTCCAAGTCCAGAAGAGCAGCCACAAATCTTGATGCTATATCAGCATTCGTGCAATAGTGCCCGGCTGTCTCCATATAGTCACTTCTCGGAAGAAGCTGCGCTACCCCCAGCACTAAGGGATCCCAGTCCCTAAACACTGACTTCAGTCTATTGTATGAGATTTTCCCGAAGAATGCCCATAGCTTACGTGTTGCACGAAGACACATTGGCATCTCCATGACAACACGAAGCAAAATGTAATGTCCCCTTTCTGGAGAACGTGCTTAAGCTTAAATCTTGCATTCAAAGTATTTCTCCAAGAGACATTAGAATGTTTAGAAGTCAGCACTTTCAGTGATAAAACTAATAAAGCTAGAGATGATATAAATATTTCATTCTTGTTAAGAATTATTCATTTCTTCTTATCGCTTCTATAAATGATTCTTCTACATTTCATAAGTAGATATTAATCAATAGGTGAAATTCTATGTGTAAAAGTCAATATTATCTCACATAGATTGTAGGTGCCCTTATTTCTAATTGACCTCTGCTTTGCAAATATACATTTCATGACCTCTCATATGAATGTGTACGTATATTGTATTCTATCTAAACGATTCCATTGAATGTTGCATATGTCATTGTTTCTGATTAATATTCATATGTCATGATGTGTAACTAAGATATATCTATAATGAGTAATTTACCCGTTATTATACTTACTGTTCACTGCCTTGTCATATGACCGTCTGGCTAGTTCATTGATTCCTCATTGACATTCCTATTCTTCCTTGCAGTGGATGACTTGACCAGCCATTATCCCTCTATTTCTCATTACTCGGTTCAGTGGTTCCTCCTCAGCCCGACATGCTATTTTCTTCTTCATATATCTTAAGTGCAATTCCCCATTTGGTAACATATGTATAAATATCTATATGTCTTCTGAAATATACTCTTTCTTCTCCTTTCTATTTCGCCATCAAGATGTAATCCAGGTGGAGAGGAGAGTCATTGAATCCTTTCAAGAATATATATATATATTACTGGCAGAGCAAGTACTCTCTAAGAACCACGACCAGCTCAACCCATCCGCATCTATTCAAAGCGCTGGTTCAGAGATAGCGTATATTGGTTAGTGTGGATTTCGTGTTCTCCTATATGATTGCAGATAGACGTCTTCCCTTATTTTCCTACGCTTTCACCTTCACTCCTTACTCTCCTAAGCGGCTCAAACTTTCGATAACTCACGCGAGATTCAAATGGCTCCAGGGGCCGGTGCGAATGCTTTTACCATTTGTTTTTGAGGCTGACGGTCAATATCAAATCAGCTTTCTCTCACAGAAATGATCCCTTGCTATCCTCTCCCATTCGATGATGAAATCTCAATACATGATACACTCTTAGACTCTCGACTTTCCTCTTTTTAAATCCATTTACCTCACTAAACTCCAATAAAGAGAGACGACTTTCGAAGAGAAGCGTCTTTTGCTAACAATATTAATTGCTAGCTATTATGATTAAATATTATTCATTTATTTATTCAATATTAGTTGTTCTTTATATTTATATACCTTACATTTATTTTGTATTAATATTTTTATTTAATAATTACAAGATTATTTTATGATATATATATTTTCATTCTCCATAATACCATAATAATTGTAATATTATTATTAGTTCAATATTTAGAATGTTTACAATAATATTGTATCTAATATCCATGATAATGATATTATTATTATATTGATAATTATAGCGTTATTTATAATTATAATATTGTTTTTAACATTTATAATTATAATGCCAATTAAATTAATAATTTTTAGATTATGCTTCTGTTGACTAGAAGGCACAAATTCCGGGGACATGACACAAAAAATAGTGTAGAGCCAAATGAGGTGTGAGGCTATGTTTATAGATCTGTCTTCACCCGTAATCCGTGTGTAGTGGCGTCATCCCTATCCGCTATAACCAATCTCCATTAAAACTTCGCCCTTGTCCATCCATTCCCAGGTATCAAGAGCACTGACAAGCATCTGCAATTAATAACCATTCCCACCATCCTCCTAAATGAGATCGCGCCAACCTAGCACAACTGTCCTGAGCCTCATCCTAAGCGACATGTCCGCCCGCCATCAACTAGGCTGCCGCAGGATAATTTAAAGGTCTTTATTATCAAAAGAGTGTTCTTATAAATTAAAATGTTGTGAAAAAAAGTATTGCAATGTTTAGCTTTCATAAATAAATATGGTTTATGCAACTTTTGAAATAACTCATTTATAGGTAGTACAACCGACAATCCACTCAGCATTTACACCTCTCATATATAACATTGCATTGTCAAACTCGAGGCAATCGTATTTTTAGTTTCACTATCCAAATTAGTTAAATATACAAACAACATTTCCATGTGCCATAAAAGCCTCTTCCTGGAGTTTAAGTAAGGTGCAGCATGATTAGGCATTCAATAAAGAACTGACAAGTATTTTATCTTTCCATTAAGGCATTTGCAAGTTTCACGTTTGCAAACTGATGTACAATTTACTTCTTTGTGTGTGTTGTTGTGTTGTCTTGGTATCTTCCATTCTCACATAGATGCAGTGTATTTTTCAGATTTTTAAGTAGCAAAGTTAAAAAATGTGATGTTGAAGCAACTGTTATGACGGATCTTGTTCACCACTACCTTTGTGTTCATTTCCTCAGTTACTGGAAAAATGTTATTGATTCATATGTCCATATAAAAAGGGAGCATTAAAATTGGAACCTGAGATATTTTAAATTAGGATTTTCATATCTTCAAAATTAGAAAGGCTAAAATTGTCCCATAATACTAGAAATGCAATATAAAGAAGAAATTCACAATGCAAATACATCTCCCAATAAATATGCCAAAACAATAATCTCAAAATAGTAAAAAGGAAGCAATCTAACAGAAAAAAAATAATGAACAAGCTAAAGAAGAGGAAAGTCTCTCTTAAGAAATTAATTGTGCTACCCTGCAGAAGCACTCCTAACATTTTGCAACCACAAAAAAAATCTATGATGGGAGCAATCTACAAGTTGAGATTGAGGCAATCTCAGACTCTTGAAACATATGTACTCTAACTTACCCAAGAGGATTCATGAGCTAATTGCTTAAAGGGAGATATGAACTTGAGTAGAATTGAAACTTTCTTGAAATGTGATGTCCCCATCCTAGTCAGCACAGCTGGTGACGAGGTTAGCCTATTATTTCGATCCTAGTAGGCTGACAGGAGTGTGCAGAGGATCATCTGGGGCAGTTGCTCAGTGTTTGGTAGCTCCAGTATTGCAGTTGTTTCAGGTTGGGCCTTCGCAGAATCTTCCAGAGTGCATTTTCAGGAACTTTCTATTTTTAGAAAGTTAGGTCAGGCGGAAGCTGCTATTTTGGGCAGGGCACCTGGTTCAACTATTCAGCTCAGAGTCGACCCAGTTCTTCAGTTTGATGATCAGACGGAGAAATAAGGAGTATTTTGATGATTAATGAATATTTAATATTTTGACTTTATATTAAAGTCACTTTATTAAAATATTTAAATATTTAATTAATTGGCCTATTATAAAGTACTTATTATACTTTATAATAAAGTATTAACTTTTGACATAATGAATATTTATTATTCATTAAAATAAGACGCCAATTTATTAAAAGATATTCTCCTAAGTACTAAAGGCGAATTAAATCATTTTATTAAATGATTATTTTAAAAGAGCTTTGGGTCGAATTTTCTCAAGGGAGTATATATTTTCAAGAAAGACAAAATCGAACCATTATGTTATGTTATTCAACTTTTGTCTTATTTTGCTCTGAGCATTGGAGTTTGCAAACCCTAGGGTTTCTGGCAGACGAAGCGTTTCTGAAGAACGAAAACTCTTCAGGAATTAGGCAGACTGAGACTGTGAAATACCAGTTTAAGCTTGCATCTGGGTGACTTCATTCAGGAGTTACAGATTGGATTCATTGATCGATTCATTCAGAGATTCAGAGAATATCATCTAGCAATAAAGGCGACTTCATCAGAGATATTATTTCCTGAGATCTGGCATTCATTTCCTTGGGCCGTACTATTTTCTTGTTGCTGCTGTACAGTCTGTACTGTTGTACCAGCAGGCCGTACTATTCTTTCTCAGAGGGATACGTCTTTCCTTTTCAGTCTCTGGCAGAGGGAACTTGGGCGGCTAGGTTTTTCAAAGTCTCAGCATCCATTTTCAGAGACTAGAGAACCCTTCATTCATTCAGCTGTACGATTCATTCATCCTCTGGCGCCATCAAGAAGGAACACCAGGTTTTTCATAATAAAATTGTATTTCATTCAAATATCAGTATTTGTCATTGTAAATGCTATGAAAGTGATAATAAATGATGCGCCTACCTTTTATGAGCAAGATCTAAGCTTATTTCATGTTCTAGAATTTATTTTGAATTTTCCTAGCATTTATTAGTGAAATCGCAGCTTTCATATATTTGTCAAAAACCTCAAAAAATTACAAAAACACAAAAACTTGCAAAAACATCAGTTACAGTTAGGGTTTCGGGGTTGAGAGCCACCAGGGTTCTTACATGAAAGTAGCTCTCTATGGCTAAGGCAACTACAAACAGAGCTCCAAAGCAGAAGTAGAATTTTGTAAATTTGGGGCACTATTCGGTGAGGCATTGCTCTTCCTAGCATTATGCTATGGTTGGGGCTCCCCAACATCCCAGCTTTCACTCTAGTGGCTGTGGCGCTATCTCATCCTATCATTAGGGACCCTCTCTCACCTTTGTTCAACAGTGTAGATCTCAGCAGCAAACTCACATTACCTACTTTTTTCTCACTGCAAATAGTACTTTGGCCTTGAATCTTGCAGGCTGATGCAGGAGCATCCAGGCTTACCAGAAATCTTGCACAAATATATGGGTGTAATGTCCCCTTTTTTAGCATGATCATGTTTTGCGAATGGTTTAGCCTATCACTGGCCCTTGTAGGCTAACACAGATGGTTAGAGGGTCTTTTGAGGTAGAGTCTTGGTCAGCAAAGGCTTTTATCTTCTCTAGAGTTCAGAGGTTTCCAATTCTGGCTTTCGTTTGGTGTTTACACGGCTCCATTTGCTATACTTACTATTTATAGTAAGTCAAAGGTTGGCTGAGAGGGACCCTTACTAATTTTAGTAAGGCACTTGGTTATATTGGGATTTACAGAGTTGATCCCGGTTTCAGATGGCGTGGTGAAATATTGAATATTAAAGGAGTTATTAATGTTTAAATGGCTCAAATATTATTTAAATAATTAAAGGTGTTATTAAAAAGTTATAACTTAACTTTATAACATGAGGGTCAAGTCATCATTAAAAAAGGGGCCATGTTTATTATTTAATTATGGGCGCCTATCCCAAGGTGAGCATTGTCTATTAATCAAAGAGCAAACTTAATAACATTTAATGAGAATTAAATGTGCTTTTTGGAGGAAATCACACCTCTTCATGAAATGGTTATAAATTGCCTTCAAGAAGTTGACTTCTCTCATTCTTGAGCATTTGATTTCATGAATTGTGTCTGTGAAGGAGCCAAGGGTTTCTGTCTTTCAAGCCATTGGAGAACGATAAACTCTTCAGTGGGTCAGCCATTTGAGGTGGTGAAATATCCATTGAATTTAGCATCTAGGGGAACTTCATACAGAGGTTCTATTTGTGCAAATTGGTGAGATCGATCAAAGAGTTTGAGAGCCTTATCATTCAAAAGTTTCAAAGAATTGAGGAGTAGCCATTTAGGATATCATATGCACTATTGGCACAACTCCCAAGGAGGTACGGCCTACTTTTACCAGTTATAGCAGCAGCAAAGAGGCATCTTGATTAGAGGGGCGATCTCAGGTGTGGAGGGCATTGAAAATTCCAAGAAAAATCAAGGAAGGGCGCCCAGCATAGTAGAAGACAGATGCACTATTATTTATGGTATTCACTCATTATTTCTGGAGAATCGAACCTTTTCATGATGTGCTTTTTAGCAGAAAATTAATGGCAGCCATTGTTATCCTACAATTTCCGAGTATGCTTGTATTTAGTTCCTCTCTGTAATTGATCAATAAAATCGAATAATTGAAGAGCTGCTATTTCTTTAGTTATTGTATTCATTTCATTCAATTTCTAGTTTTAGCATCATTATTTACAAAAAAACCAAAAAAAGCATAAAACCCTCAAAACACAAAATTGCAAAACAAAACAAAAACAATCAGTCCCCGCAGTCAAGAGAAGACGAGTTCTTACAGTGGTAGTTTCCTACCATCCTCTAGGTTAAATCAGATTGTTAATGCAACAAAGTTACAAAGAAAGAAGGTACTACGAGAGAGAACTTCGTAAGAAGTGGCAGCCACCACAGGTACCTGAAGGGGAATCAGTATCTGGATTGATTGTGATTCATCAAGGGTCATCCTCGGGGCCTACAGAACAGGTTGCAGGCATGGGTGACAAGAGGGAGAATAGTCCACCTCGAGATGATGCCAGAGAGGTGAGAAATACTTTAAGGGGTTTACAGGTTGGTCAGCAGCAGGTAGCCGATGCATTACAACAGCTTACGACAACCTTACAGTAGTTGAATTTACCTAGGAGACAACACCAGAATCAAGATGATAATCGAAGTGTAGCTGGATCACAAAGAGTACATAGAGCACCTTCTCGTACTACAAATAGGCCTACACGACCCACTTTCCTGAGAAATGAACCAGAGGAGGAGAATGGGGGTGAAGATGGTGAACCAATGTTTGCTGATAATATTATGGCAGCAAACGATGAGTGGGAATTGTTGACACCTCAGGTGAGAGAGCGCATTAGCTCTCACAGATTTGTGAGCCAAAGGAGAGAGCATTATAGGTGCAGGAAGGATAGGAGACCGAGGAATCAAAATAGTGATCTGAAGCATTCTACCAGTAAGCTCACATTGCCTATGTTTGATGGTAGTGGAAAGGTTACAACTCAGGCTTGGGTTCACAAGCTTGACACCTTTCTGACACTTAGATCCATGGCAGAGAGTGATGCAATTAAATATGCCACCTTACACTTGGAGGAGTAGCACACGATTGGTGGTATCATGGGATGGTGACGTTGCAGCATAGCCGCATCACTTCCTATCAGGGGTTTGTTGATAGGCTAGTTGAAGGTTTTGATAAGAAGGATCTGGAAGTATATTTCAGAGACTTGGCACAATTGAAGCAAGTCAGTAGTTTTGAGAACTACATTGGTGATTTCCAGAGATTGTCCGTAATGGTACCCTACATATCTAAGAGGAGGCTATACAAAGGTGGATTAAGGCTTTTGATCCACCAACACTGCATGAGGCAATGAAGAAGGCAAGGAGTATGGAGTTTGCAGCCCCAAAAAACAAGAGTACACATAAGGATGTTCCTTCAACCAGCAATGAGGAATCTCAACAAATCGCTGATAAGAAAAAGAAATCAGCAACCATGGTGGATGAGGAGTCACGTGAGTTGAGAAAAAAAGAAATTATGTTTTTGGTGTAAGGAACCATATAACAAGGATCATGATTTCCCTTTGAGACCTAAGGGAAAAGCAAATCATATTATGTGGGCATTTTATGAGGACTCTGATTCTGAAAATGCAGATCAGCAAGCGGATACAGGGGTTGATCAAGATGAGAAGGCATTTGCTGATGGGAATTTGGCTCCTATGGCATTCTTTGCTAATGTTCAAGATGAGACCACATTTAGAGTCAGGGGAACAGTTAATGGGCAGCGTTGTGTTGCTATGCTGGATACTGGAGCAACACATAATTTTATTGATAAGGCTTTTGTGGCTAGATGTAGACTTCAGGCCGAGGATTTTGATGGATTCAGAGTTCAAGTTGTTGATGGATATACCCTCACATGCACGAGGCAGATTACTAATCTCACTTTGATGTTGAACAGCTATGAGTTACATTTTGATTTCTATGTGGTCAACATGGGTGAAATGGATATAGATTTGGGCATGAAATGGCTCTAGGACTTGGGAGTATTTACCCTCGACATACCTAAGATGGAGATGTCATTTGAGGTTGATGGCAGGAAACATGTGTTGAGGGGAATTACAGATGGGAGTTTGCATTCTATCTCTTTTTCTAAGGGGTTGGACAGAAAGAGAGAGACGGAGGTGATCCAGGAGGAGTGTGAGATGATCTACTACATGGTCTTATGACAATCCACTCTTCAAGTTCAATGTTGATCACTCACTTGATTCTAGTTCGGAGATGAGCATTGATTGTAGCGTTTGTGATCCTTCCAGTGCATCAGGATTGCAAACAGAGCTCGCAAAGGAGATTTCTGGGGTGTACCTAGTAAGGAGTGCATACAACTTTTCTTTTAATTCCCATGTACATAATTTGTTTCAGATGCACAGTTCAATGGCGCATGTGATGGACAGTTGGAATGATAGTTTTCCTTGCACGAAGATAGGAAGCAAATATGGTCAGACTTTTGAATCACTTCCTTTTGAGACTCATACTCCTGTGACACCTGATCAGTGCATCAGGATTGCAAACAGGGCTCGCAGAGGAGATTTCTAGGGTGTACCTAGTAAGGAGTGCATACAATTTTTCTTTTAATTCCCATGTACATAATCTATTTCAGATGCACAATTCAGTGGCGCATGTGATGGACAATTGGAATGATAGTTTTCCTTGTGTGGAGATTGGAAGCAAATATGGTCAGACTTTTGAATCGCTTCCTTTTGAGACTCATACTCCTGCGACACCTGATGGCGAGTTTGAGTTGGCTCAACGGGTTCAGTCAGTTGTTTTGGGTAGGGTGTTACAAGAGCAATTTGATGATATCAGGGACATTGCACAGTTCTACCCGTGGGATCCTAGTGGAGTGATCTTACAAAGGAGTCTCTTTTGGCAGTTGAGATTGCTTGGGGACAAGCAATTTCAGGGAGGGTGGACTGTAATGTCCCCTTTTTTAGCATGATCATGTTTTGCAAATGGTTTAGCCTATCACTGGCCCTTGTAGGCTAACACAGATGGTTAGAGGGTCTTCTGAGGCAAAGTCTTGGTCAGCAGAGGCTTTTATCTTCTCCAGAGTTCAGTGGTTTCCAATTCTGGCTTTCGTTTGGTGTTTACAGGGCTCTTTTTTCTATACTTACTATTTATAGTAAGTCAGAGGTTGGCTGAGAGGGACCCTTACTAATTTTAGTAAGGCACTTGGTCATATTGGGATTTACAGAGTTCACCCCGGTTTCAAATGGTGTGGTGAAATATTGAATATTAAGGGAGTTATTAATGTTTAAATGGCTCAAATATTATTTAAATAATTAAAGGTGTTATTAAAAAGTTATAACTTAACTTTATAACATGAAGGTCAAGTCATCATTAAAAAAGGGGCCATATTTATTATTTAATTATGGGCACCTATCCCAAGGTGAGCATTGTATATTAATCAAAGAGAAAATAACATTTAATGAGAATTAAATGTGCTTTATGGAGGAAATCGCACCTCTTCATGAAATGGTTATAAATTGCCTTCAAGAAGTCGACTTCTCTCATTCTTGAGCATTTGATTTCATGAATTGTGTCTGTGAAGAAGGAGCCAAGGGTTTCTGTCTTTCAAGCCATTGGAGAACAATAAACTCTTCAGTGTTGCAGCCATTTGAGGTGGTGAAATATCCATTGAATTTGGCATCTAGGGGAATTTCATACAGAGGTTCTATTTGTGCAAATTGGTGAGATCGATCAGAGGGTTTGAGAGCATTATCATTCAAAAGTTTCAGAGAATTGAGTAGCCATTCAAGGTATCATATGCACTGTTGGCACAACTCCCAAGGAGGTATGGCCTACTTTTACCAATTATAGCAGCAGCAAAGAGGCGTCTTGATTAGAGGGGTGATTTCAGTTGTGGAGGGCATTGAAAATTCCAAGAAAATTCAAGGAAGTGCGCCCAACATAGTAGAAGACAGATGCACTATTATTTATGGTATTCACTCATTATTTTTAGAGAATCAAACCTTTTCATGATGTGCATTTTAGCAGAAAATTAATGGCAGCCATTGTTATCTTACAATTTCCGGGTATGCTTGTATTTAGATCCTCTTTGTAATTGATCAATAAAATTGAATAATTGAAGAGCTGCTATTTCTTTAGTTATCGTATTCCTTTCATTCAATTTCTAGTTTTAGCATCATTATTTACAAAAAAACCAAAAGAAGCATAAAACCCTCAAAACACAAAATTGCAAAACAAAACATAAACAATCAGTCCCCGCAGTCGAGAGAAGACAAGTTCTTACAATAGGCCCCAAGTAAACATGTTTGTTCTGTGCTGCAAGTTTATCTCCATTTTTGTTTTGGTCTTGTGTGGGCCCCGTTGGAATTTACATGGCTAACATGTTTGTTACACCCCGATTGTATAGTTACTATTGCATAGGGCAATTGATTGTCATGATTGGATCACTGTGATGAATAAACATGTTGTTCTTGTTATCAATATGAGTGTGTTCCATTTAATGATTGTCTCATTTGATTGTTACTTCTATTGATGTAATCCTAGATGAATGTTGCATGTAAGTTGTTGAATAATGTTTATTCTAACTTTTAAGATGTTTCTTGTATACTACTTTGTTGTGAACATATGACTTCCGTTGTCGTGTCATTGAATGCAGGTATGTGAAACATTCCCCCAAGCAGAGGAGAAATATCACTCGGGAGAGGAGCTTGGTCAGGTAAACAGTAACGAGAACCATTTGAGCATATACACACACGACCCTTAGACTAAGTAAGCTAAGTCAGTTTGTTTGAGTTATGGGTAAGTCGTTTGTACGCTTGTATGTTGGCATTAGGAGTCATGTCTACTTCTAAATGCATGTATAAGTGATGTTTATTTGTGTATCTGACTTATTGTACTATGATCGTTGTGTGGAAAACATGAATGGATATAAGTGTATAGGTTGAGTGGGTATGTATACACATGTATATACATACACACACTACCTATTATTTGTGGATATAAATAATATTGTGTTATTATTGTCCGGTAATTTACATATATATGTATGTATATATGTATATATCGAATTATGTATGGTTATTAAACGATATATACATAGATATGTAAATATATATGTAAATATATGTATATAAATTATAATAAAATAATATATACATATATATTACGTGTGTATTTAGAAAAATATATATATGTATATATTAATAGTTATTCAATATATATATATAATATATATATATAGTTTAAAATATTTTAAATCTCTAAAATTAAAAATTAAAACATTAAATTTTACTTGGAGTAAATATTAAAGTTAAACTATGGGAAAAATAATAAATGTCTTCAGCCAAATGTATGAGAATCGGGCTATTCTCATTTGGAAAATATATTGATTGAACTATGGGAACCGATTTATATCAAGTGAGTTTATATCAAATCATTTTTATTTGAATCAAGCCTTTGGAGATAAATGACGCCAAGCTTGTAAAGGGGAAATATTTCATTCATAACTATAGTTGAAACTTTTGAAAAGAGGAAAAATGAAATGAAGCTACCGTGAGAAGAAATACGCGTGCCTAGAGTATTCATGAATGACTAAGTCACTGAAACTCCAACGCAGCTGTGTGTTTGGCAATCAAACCTTGTAAAATGGCAATATGGTTTGCATTCAACCTTGACTAATTCTTAAATGTTGAATCATCAAACTGATTTTCTGAATAATTGTGCCAAAAATGAGGGACGCCTGTAGGTGTCAAATTACAGTTTTTAGCATGTGCAAGATTGAAACATTCTTTGGTTGCTGTCAATAAATTGAGGTCGACTCACCTCTGAAACTCGCCATTCATCTCTTTGAATTATTCAAAACGCAGTGCTGTCATTTCTCATGCCTGCAATGGTGGAAATCGTTGGGTTTTAGGCTCTATAAATAGACACCTTAACATTCTTTATTCTACTTTTTGCTGAATCCGATTTTCATACTACTATGTGCTTTGTTTATCCATTTCATATTTCTGAAGTCATACTCTGTTTTCTGAGTGAAAACTGAGAGGATTTGCAATAGAGGAGAAATTATCCACCGATTACATTGTATGAATTCCATTCTGAGTTGAGGTGAGTATTCATTTTGAGAGTCCATTTTGAGTAGTATATGTAGAAACCTAAGTTTCTAATTCTGAATCTGACAGTTTTCTGAGTCTTTTCTGACGTTTTAGGTTTTTTTTTACCGTTTTTGAATTTTTGCATGTAATTGAAAGATGGCGATTTTGCTTGGAAATAAGAAATAAATTCAAATAAAATAAATCTATCCTGACAACAGTAGTATTTGAATGCCAATACGAATACCAGTCTATTATTTGTCTTTCTGGAATGTTTACAAAATTGTTCTACAGACATGCAACATAAAAGAATGATTTTTAATTGTAAAAACCTGGTATTTCTGCCATAGCTGAAGGTACAGATCTGGTACGGCTGAGACAATAAATGCCCTTCCCCCTCCGAGAGGTGTTTGCAAATAACTTCCTGAATGTTGGCGCCTCCAGTGATGTAGGTTTGAAATAATTCTAGAAGGCGTTTCACAAAGGATGAAGAAACACGTCCTTTGAAGGTAGTACGGCCTATCAAAGAGGTACGGCTGCAGCAATAGTATAAGCTAAAAGGTACGGCTCCCTTGTGACCAACGTCTGAACCTCTGGATATGGTTTGGTGTGCCCTGACAGATGAACTCAGAAGATGGAAGCTGAAGGCGTTGGCTCTGGAGAACAAAGTATGGCCTTCTTCAATAGTACGGCCAAGTACAAAACTGGTACGGCCTGATACTACACAGCAGCAGTAGATAATTTGTACGGCCCTCTGAAGATTCTCTGGATATGATAAATATAGGCGCCTCACTACTGCAGACTCTTCTGGATTAGAAACTTGTCTGAAACCCGGATGAAATAAATCTTTGTGAACTCTGTAATTTCTTCTGGATGAAGAAATCTCTCAACTGGCAATAAATCAGATGTTATTTCACATCCTCTGAATTGCTTCCGATGGAGATGGCTCGTTCTCCAAGGAATTCGAACTCAAACCCTAAGGTTTCGTTCTCTGGCAAAGACTGATCAATTCTCAATTCATAAAATATCATAATAGCTCAAAAACCAATGCAAAACCCCTTTATTGCACAAAAGTGCGATTTCCTTAAAGATAGGGAATTTTTAAATATTCAACTTTTAATTCATTTAATATTCCCATAGTCTTCAGCGAGATATTTTATAATAAATTAATTCTCAAACTGGCCCCTTTCTGATGATGGGCGCACCCCCTCAAGGCAAATCACTTAAGTTATAATTTAATATTATAACTTTATATTATAACCATCAATAATTAATATTTAATTAATACAATTGAATATTAATATCTCGCTCATTATTAACCCGATGCTCGAGCCATCTGATGCTGTCGACAAAGGAAGTGATTCTGAACGTTACCAAAGCCATACTGCTAAAAATAGCAGGGGTCCCACACTGACTGCCAGGAACTGCTAAAAATAGCAATTCTGCAAAAAATCTCCGATCGAGCCCAAACGAAGGCCAATTGATCAAAACTGCCAATCTGAAGCTGAGCCAAGCTCCAAAACGACCCTCTAACCACTCTATCAGCCTACGAGGGTCTCGTGATAGGCTAAACTTACGAACTCTGATGCTCGCCAAAAATGGGGACATGACATAGGTACTCAAGTGTGTGCCCTTGTGTCTCATTGTTGTAAGTATATGGTGAAATGGTCCAAAACACAATGGTTAATCAAAAGGATTTCATCAAAATAAGCGCTAAAACCTGTCAAAGCTTTAAAAGTTCTACGGCTACTAGAACAGATCCTGGATTCTCAAAATTAGCAAAAGCACCTTGCAAACAATGAGAATATTTTCCCTATCAAGAGAAAACTGACTAGAGAACATAAACTATTCTGCTTTCTTCCACTGCTACAGAGGTATTCATGGATGTGATACTTCTCAGCGTTGATAAAAGCTTCTGAAATTTGTGACTTTGCTGGAATTTGTTGATCATGAAATACAATAGAAAACCATACTATCAAAACATAGAAACAGTATCAGAGGAGAAGATTGATATAAGCTATGACACACACACACACACACACACACATATATATGGAGAGAAAGAGAGAGAGAGAGAGAGGACAAATTGTTGATAGGGCCTTTGTTCAGCGTGGCACCTTTCTGTCTTATAATGTTAAGACAAAGGAACCAATCCTTTGTGGAGATGTCCTATTAGAAAACCTTCATGTTTTTTTCTATCACATTTCTTTCTCACACGTGTGCATGTAAGTCCATGTATGCCTGGACATGGGTGTGGAAAGCCATGCATGCACACATGTATTAGACTGAATGTTCAAATTGGTTGTTGCCTATATCAGCTACATGCTATCAAGAAATAATTCTCATTCATAATTTTGCATTAATTTTTAAATATTCTTATTATTCATTAACATAAGCACTTTGAAAATTCGATCTATTTATACACTTTCCTGAAGAAATTTATTTTGACTGTTAATAGTCATTCTTGGATTATAATTTATTTTTGCTCTTTCTATAAAGATACAGCTGTCAGCATTATTTAAAAAGAAAACAATCATATAAATTACCTTGTACCAAGTCAAAGATTGATTCTTAGGAGGGCTAGCAGCTTTTTCCCATTGCACATTTCCCACTCCACTCTCTAAATAAAGATTCAATTGTTCACCTTTCAACCCAATCTGCAGAATCATGCAAAATCGAAGTGAGAGATCAGTCCATCAGAAGTAATGCAAAATATGATAGGTTTTCCTGTTCATGAACAGTCATAATGTGGCTAGAACGTTTAAGCTTGCAGGAAATGAATGGGTTCAAGTTTGCTAGTGGTACCAACAGCTTGGATGTAAGTACTAAAGTAGTAGGCCTGATTGAACAAATGAAATTTATTAATACACTCTCTCTTCTTGTTTGGATATGATGAGGGAGCCTTATAATGCTCCATTCTTTATGTCAGCTATTTTTTTTATGCAATACAAATCTCAGTTTTTCACTCAAAAAATAGAAAAAAGCAAAAAATAGTATCAGGAGTGTAAAAACAAACAGGATCAAATATAGATAAGAATGCAGATCCCACAAAAAATTTCAAATCGAATCCAGATGGAGCTTGAGACTGGAGTAATGAACATAAAAATAAAGCTGACAAATGAAGTTCAACAAGCTCATTGAATGGTATGTACTTTTTCACACATTTACTATCATACAGATCAATTTTCTACATAAGCATTCTTATAAATGGAATGACCAAGCATGTTGCCGATACATGACATCACCTGATATGTCCAAGCATTTGAGGACAAGTCTACTGAGCCATCTTGAAAGCCTTCTAATTTGACCTTGGAAATGCCTGCTCCCACAAAATCATAATGCGGTCCACCATTCTGTTACCAAAAATAAACCACGAATAGATGTAAGACTGATATATATATAGTATTTTTTATTGAGGGAATCACTCCCACACAAACCAGATTAGCTACCTAAAACATAAATACTGGCAAGAGAACAATAAATTCCCAAATAGATTCGAGGAATATTTAATTTCTTCTTTCGAAAGATCAAAATTGTGAAAATGATGCTATAGTAAGTACTAGTATTGGATGGCCAGATATTATGAGCGTTAAATAAATTAATGTGTTGGTACCACCATTCCATATGGTGATTAACATGCATATGCATGTACAAATGAAGAAAGCTTAATTAGAAGAGGTCTGGCATATACAAATTCAGTGCAATGATAAGATTTTCATTTAATTACGCATGCGACTCCAACTATTGCTCAATGTATTCTTAAATATTCTAGTATTATAAAATTATATAAATAAATATTTTTAGCAATGAAACAAGTATGGAGAGTTCTTAGTTTACAAGTGTCTCTTTTCACTGCAGCACAGAACTGTGATAAAGAATCCTTGCCTGTAAACCCACTTGCATGCTCAAGAAAACAATGTCATTTTTTCCTGCCCTCAATTTTATAGCCTTTTCATACTTGAATGTGATATCATCCCCATTCCCTGATGCACTTCCTGTGGCAAATGAAACACAGTGCATATATGAGCACTTAGTATGCCTTCTAAAAATAATAAAAAATGTGTTAAAAATATAATCAGATGAAGTTTTCACTAAAACGTTTCTAATATGCATCCTCATTTGATCAGCAATTATGTTTCTTTGCAAGCATGCAATCCACAAGTTGATGATTCAAAACTCATTGCTTGGATATACAATAAATTTTAAGGTTGATGATCAAAGAACCCATTAACCTAGATTGACAAGAAAGTTAAAAAAATTGATATCCTGTGAATCTTGAGAGTATTCTGATACAACTATTTTAACAAGCAAAATAGTGAAATTCCTCTGATGAATTTGCTCTTTGTGATTACATCTTTCTGTGAATAATTGGCGTAACATGTTATAAACACAATCAAAATTGCACTCGCCATAAACCTATTAATAACAAACCTTCTATATCTTTTACTTTCTCATTGATAGAAAATGTAATTCTTTCAAGAAAAGGAAAGACTGGTGGCATATCATTCTTAACACTCTGGATTGTATAAACAATTTAATAGAGCCCATGGCAGAAATATTGTGTTTGTTAGTAGCAGCTGTTATAAAGTAATAATAATACCATATCTTCAAGAAATATGCCAAATGCATATACCCTTTGCAGTGCATTTATGCATATGCATTTGGCCTTTAAGCATACATACCAGAAACTTGCATTGCTAGATGATGGACAATTTCACTGAATAATAAGATTGATAAATTGCATCAAATTTTTAAATCTCAATCTAGGGTATATATGTTTTACTTACAGCCCAAGAAATTTGAAGGCATAGTTTTAAATTACACCATAACATCATAAATCAAGATAGCTTTTCAACAATATATAATAAGGCCATGTTTAACGATAGAAGCCTTGTAAACCTAGCGAGTCATCCTATGGACTTGTGAGAGAATTCTCTACCTCCATGAAAATCTTAGGTAATGCATGTTGAGATAGAACCATCAATTTACAGCGGCATCATATTGTTGGCGTTTAAATTCGCACCTCTAGAATGCGGATTTGAAAACGGACAGCTATGCACAGATAAACTGCTCTTCAAATTAGGAGGGGAAGCTCCCTCTTGCTGATGGTGTTTGAAAGAAAGTAAACTAAAACTAAGTTGCCTATCTTTTGATCAGCTTAGAGCACAAGGTTTTTTAAACACAAACGCCGCAGCTGAGATTTTCTGAAATAAGAAGTTCAACTACGACTAACTTAAACTAAAGACGTTCCTAACCTCTCAAGTAATAGCAGAGCAAGAGAAGTTAGAAATTAACAAGCGTAGATTCTTCCTCGACAAAGATACTCAATAATCTCTTCAACTAACACCTACACACTTCACCTAGCAAGCTGAAATAAAGATCATAAAAGTAGAACACCGATAACGAAATCTGAGATTTTAGACCAAGGCAAAAGAGGCTCATGATTTTATTACTCAAATCTCTGAAACAAAACTCCCTTCTAACATGCCTTGAACAAGAAATTGCAGCTAAGGAGGCTTGCAAACTTATTCTTAACACAATAGAAAACAGCAATCTTACTAACTCCTTGTTGGCTAAAGAGGCTCAACAATTTGCTTATCACAACACAAATGAACAATACTTGAGCAACAAATAGAAGGCACAATAGGCTCAGCGTTTTGTTCTCACTAGCACGGTTAAAGAAAACTAAATGAGCAAAGGCTCTTATTTATAGACAAGTAGAGGAGTAGGGAACCCTAAAATCTCCTTGCTTTCACAATCTAGGGCTTGCTCAGCAAGCAAGCTTTATTACTAAATCTAGAAAGATAAAACCCTAGAAAGCAGAAAAAAGCGGGAAACGCCAACTATTACATCTTATCTTCTTTCTATCCTCAAAGAATGGATAAGGATTATTCCAAGAATAGAAAGAAAGAGGGAAAGAAAGCTTCTAGAAGAAAGCTGCTTTAAAGCTCGATCACATCTGCTAGGAAGTTAGAGATTGTGTCCCGGTTCGGTGCATCTATGCCATCAACAGCAAAACACCGCTTTTCAAGAATATCTTCAGCATCTGCAATAGATCTCAGGAAATCTTCGACCTCATTGGCCGCTTTATCGAACTTTGCTGACATCACTAAAATATGGCCTATCCTTCTGCCAACTGGACTGCAACTATGAACAACATTATGGAATTGATTTTGCACCTCCTCAAGCCCGACGTAGGAACCGTCTTCAAGACTATACTGAGAGGAGATCTCTATGACGAATTCGCTAATGAAAAGAAGAGCTTCAACCACCCTTTGTCTGTAGGTGATGAATTCTTCGGATATCCTCTCATAAGTTTTAACTTTGAAAACGTGACGCTCTCTCCAAGCAAGAATTTGTCTTTTATGCTCCTTTGAAACTGCTGAACCGTAGGCTGTGTCTAAATCAGCAATGATAATCTCATGCCTAGGTTTTACTTCAGCCAATGTTTGTTCAAATCCTTGGATGCCTTGACGAAGCTCATGAGCGTTTTCTCTCAACTGGAACATCCGAGCCAAAATCTCCTTTCCTCTGACAATGAAGCTCTCGATCCACTCCTGAGTCTCTTTCCCACATATGACCAGCTGTCTTAACTGATGGTGATCAGTTGGTGTCTCCAAGACCTGGGGCAGCAACTGAGTTGTTTGTGAAGAACCACGAGCAAGGTTAGAAATAAAAAGTCTAAGCTGTTGATTTTCAGCCTTGAGGGCTGCCTTGTCTTCTCCATATTTAAGCACTCTTTCATGAAGGTTTTCGGATACAACTTTGAAGAGACTCAAATCTGCATGTCTGGTATTTCTACCGAGATTAGCTCGGCTGTAACTACGCCAAGACTTCAAACTCATCTGCACAGTTAGCCCAAAAATCTTCAAGTGCGGGTATGTGATTATAGTTCTTCTCCAATCAGCCAGCGTAGACACCATGAGGATCAAATGATCGCCTCTCACTATAGGTTTTGAGACCGAATTTATCTAACTCTTCTCCAATTGTCCTGGCATCTGCAGCAGTCCTGCATGTATAAATACCCAACCCTAATGGAAAGTGAAGAGAGGGTTTCTTTCTATTTTCAAGACCGTGGTGGACACCGCGGAGCTCCCGCCTTCAAGAATTCCATGAAAAATGACCTTTATCTCGACGGATATCTTGGCAACATGAGCGGCACCTCGAATGCAAACATAGACCCCCGAGATAGGTAAAGGTAGGAAATCAGAGTAAACCAATCCCATTCGCCATTGCTGCCCCGCAACTAAGAGATGCTGACGCAGTAATTGCTGTCTAAGTCCCGCGACTGTACATCAAGAATGCCTCGTTCACCCTTTTGTAGTGGTGCAACAACTTTATGAATTCCAACTGGGGATAATAGTTATATATGTGTTGTACGCTCAATGATCCCTCAGTGTTCAATCCTCTGAATTGACCTTGATAGGCCACCAGGTAGACTAGATATGACACCATGTGGAATACATGAAACTGGAAATATTCAGTTATTTGCTGATGTAGGCAGTCACTAATAAAAGTAGGCCAATCATAAAACTCGGTCTTCTTCATGATGTGAGGTATGGCATAAAACATCCAAGGTTGGAACTTGGTGGCGTCTTCTGAGCCAGTGACCCTGTTGAGCAAAGTGATGATGATGGCAACCTCGTCCTTGAACTCTCCTCGCCTGACATTCTTGGGCAATGTCTTATGTTTTTCTTTTTCATCCATCTCTCTCTGCAATCTTCTTGCTATATTTATCTTTATGCATATTCCACATCTTTTTTCACATCTTCATCCCTTTGAAAGAGTTTACGCCAGCCACTGAATGGAAAAACACCTTTCAATTCTCATATCGCTTTAGATCGCAATCAATTCACCGGGTTCGGCCGACCGATCTCCTTAGTAGCTCGGTTGTAATGCTTAATGCAAGCTGACAATAACTCAAGGCTCGAACTGATATAGGAATAGACGCCGCCAAGTGCAGGGAGTCCTGCATCGTCCCGCATTCTTGATTGAAGTGTTGCTCCTCGCCTTCCAAGGCATGGTAGATCGAACACCGGCTTGACATGATGCAAGTCCGCCTCAGCCTGTTTTGGATATAATTGTGAAAAGAGCTGATCTCGACTTGAAAACATTAGGAGTGTACTCCATTTCAGAAAACTCGAAGAATGACTGTAAACTCACCTTGGTTCAGACAAGTCTTGAACAATTTCTATTTTTAGAATGCTGATTTTTGTGCTCCAACGGACGAATTTTTGAGAAATTTTTCTAAGATATGGGTTTTGTTCAGAATATCGATACAAGACAACCCAGATCGTCCGTTTTTGAAAATTTTGAATTTAGCCTGAAAAAGCAGCAAACCCTAATTTCTTCAATTTTTCCCGAAAAAAGCTGGCATCTGGGTTTTGTTCAGAATATGATTAGAAATGGACCCAATTGATTAGATTTACAAAAACCCTGACGTCTGATCGAAAAAGCAGCCAACCCTAGGTTTTTGAACTTTCTTGAAAAAAGCTGTGATATGGGTTTTCTTCAGAAGACTGATTGGCAAGGACCCAGATGATTGAAATTTGAATGCGCTAAGGTTTTTCCGACATGCACAAGATAAAAGCACTTGCTGCAACTTGATGAAGTTCTTGAAAAATTCTTGAAGATTGAGGCAAAAAGACCGGATGACTGAAAATTGAAAGCCTTAGCCTTCGGCGAAAAATTTGATCTTCTGGAACAAGAAGAATGAAAAAGCAAGGGTTTATGCTTGCTGGTCTGAAAAATCTGATGTAAAACCAGCAACTATGGATTCTTGAATCACAAAAATTCTTCAAACTTGCTGCTCCAACTTTCTCCTCTGGATGCTACCTGCAAAAATAATGAAAAATAAATTGAAAAGAAGTGTTAAATAGACTTAGGGTTTGATTTAGGTTTTGCTTTCTTTTTGCTTTTATTTTCAAAAACCCTAAATCTCAGTCCCTTGAACTTGGACGCCATCCTTCTCTTCTTGCAAATTTTGAAAATTTGAAAATTCGAAAATACTCTAAGGCATGAAACTTTGGGCGCCTTTCTCCAAGAGGGGCGCCTATTTCCACCAGTGTTAGTCACAATTTTAACTTTTTCAACTTTTCTCCATTTCGACAGGCTACTCCACCTCTGATTTCCCGTTGACAGATCAACCCGACAGGCGAGCTGAGTGGTTCACGGCGGAGCCTGACTGAAACTGAGAAGGATGTTCTGGAGGCACCTCCTGCTAAAAACTAGATTTTGACCTTCGAATTCATGGGTGCACATTCCTTCTAGAGGCGCTCAACTTCTTCAGTGTTAGCCATTTTTCTGATTTCCAAGTTCTTCCTTCTCCCTTTGATTTTCTAATGAATCCTCGATTCCGAGAGCGATGATGATCCGACTGACTGTCTGAATATTTCGTTGGATAGCCATACTGATTTTGATGGGGCACTCTTGGATGCTACTTCTGCAAATTCCATCATTTGAAGGCCTTAAAGTTTGGGCGCCTTTCCTCAACTGGGGCGCCCAACTTCACCAGACTAAAAAAAAATTTCAATTTATTCATGTCTTTCACCTCTACGGGCGATCTTGTTGAATTTTGAGCTCCGGGCGTCGGATTGATGAATGTTTGGACTCGTTGCGAAGCTGAGAGGATTTCAGGAGGGGTCTTCTGGAAACACTTTTGTCAAAAGGCAGATTTTAGGTCCTCAAAAGCTGGGGCGCCCAACTTCACCAGAGTTAGTTTATTTTTCACTTTTTTCACCTTTGCTTTCGGATTTCTCTTTTCAACTCTCGTCTGACCCTCTGTTCAGCCCCTTGAATCTGATGACTGCGAGCTCCGTTTGTCGTGCTGGATAGCTCACTGGAAAGCCTGTTGCATCCTGAAGACATCTCGTTATAACCTTGACTACAAATTCATCTGTTTGAGACCTTGAAAAGTTGGGCGCCTTTCTTCACCTAGGGCGCCCAGTTTCCCCAGACTTAGAAAATTTTTAAACTTCATCTTCTTCAAGTTTCAGATCTTCATTCTATACCTTCCACTTTGACTCGAATTCACCGGAGACTGGATTGTCGGATGCTCTGACGGGGATATTCATCGCGAAGCTGACTGAATACTGAGCAACTTCCATTAGAGATTCTAACCCTAATTCACTCACCTGATGCCCTAAAAAGGTGGGCGCCTTTCTTTAACAGGGGCGCCCAAACTCAGCAGTGTTAGAAAATTTTCATGACTTTTCAACTTTCTTCCTCGTTCCTCATGCATGTTCATTGTTTCACTTTTTGCTAGAAGCTTAAGTGCTGAAATTGACGCCTGGCAATCGGATGACCTCCATTGATGACCTCGGAGGTCCAGATACGCTTCTGAAAAAGCAGAATAGACCCAGTAGGGCAAAACTGATTATTTTAAGATTCTGACTGCACCAACCTGATACGGACACATTTTGAGCCAATCAAAATCAGTTCGGACCCTGTCGGACCAACTTTCTATTTTTAGAAATTTTCTATTTTTAGAAAATTTTGCCAATATCCGTTTTGAAAGAAACCTAGAAAACGTTACTATTTCGAGAAAATTTCTAAAAATAGCAGTTTTCCTAAAATTTAGGGATGAAAAACTGAGATCTGGGTTTTGTAGATTTAGCTACTCTTAGCAGACCCAGATCGTCAGAAATTGAAAATTTTGCGTTTTAACCCCTCATGCAAGACATGCACACCCAAATTTTGACCTTTTTGACTGTTTTGACAAGACTTTTACTCATTTCTTCAAAATGTCTAAGTGTAACAAAAATTTTAATTTTGGGGTACAACACATATGAAATTACATCTTAAGATAAATACAGTAGTATATTGATGTGCTTATTTTTCAGTTAAACAAAACCATGGAGATTGTTAGACAAGTTTATGTGTCAACTAAATAAAATGGTATAATTTTCTTCATACTAATCTTATTGCAGACAGTTATTTAACCAGGTATGATCAGGTTCTCTGAGTTTGGTCAACCAAAAAGATATGCTTATATTTGGTCAAATCACAAAAATAAAATGATGGCTGCTAAAAAAGGTCTAAATGGTCAAATGCATGACCAAAACTAAAAGGGTAGAAAGGCACATAAAGACAATTACATTAGAAGGGTTGGTTAACCATTTAATAAGACGTAGTTACTACTCAAAAAGGGCCATGTAAGGAGAACACATACAGAAGCTAGTTCACTACACAAACCATAAAAACTGTGTTACTGGGTTCTTCCAGAGCCCCCCTTCCTCCACCTTCCAACCAATATGGGTCCAGTTTTGAGCCAAGTCCCGAGCCGGTATGCCACTAGATTCACCCAAGGTCCTACCCTAGTGAGACCCTCCCCTACCCAAGGGCTGCCCAAAGAAAAGAAAAGGAAAAAACATTTTTTTAAGACATTTTTATAAACAAAAAAGTGTCAAATACCTAATTTCACCCTTAAGTGATAAAATTGCAAAAATGGTGTGCACCATGAACATTTGTGTGGTTTCAAAGGCTTAATTGGATCCCGCAAGGGGCGCTTCCCCTCAACCCCATTTGAGTCTTTGTTCTCGAACCCCCACTAGTTATTGTGATCTCTTGTCACATAAGAAACTTGATTACAATGAGAGGGTGACAAGAATTGGGATCTAACTCTTGAGTGCATTAACTTATTCATTATTGTTGCACAACTTGCCAAAAATCTCTTTAGATGAGGCAGCTTCTACATATGGCATGGCTAATGGAAGTCGCATTGTAACTCGTTGAGGTTCAAATGAAACTGAAGCAAATGTTTGACTTTGATGCTCCAGGCAGTACCTTGGGCCTAGCCAAGGTGTACCTAGCAAGACTTGAGGCTACTCTTTTCCTTTTTTCTGATTTCTTGTACTGAGCTATATCATCAACCACATGTTATCGGTAATTGTAGCATTTTAATCAGTATTATGTGCAATGCTGAAAGATCAAAGTATAAAGTTGGGGATTCTACTTTTGTAAAGTCAAATTGTTCTCGAGTGCCTTCTGGGATCTATGGAAATAAGTGGATCAATTGAGAACAAAATTTCCTTAAACCTATAATTTAATAGACAAAGATGTCTATAATAATGTTATGAGAAGGTGACAAGGAATTGGTATCTAACTCTTGAATGTGTTAAACTTAGTTGTTATTTTGCACAACTTGCCAAAAATCTCTTTGGATGAGGCAGCTTCTACATATGACATGGCTAGTGGAAGTCGAATTGTAACTCGTTAAATGTTTGACTTCGGTGTTCTTAATGAAGAGAAATGTGAAGATTATTGAATATTGATTGTAATTTTCATTGTGTATTTACATTTGACAAGTCACTGAATTATGAATTTATGAGTCTTTTCTTTTTTGCAAATTATGAGGTATTTAAATATGAGTGTCATTGTTTTCATATTTTGTTTAGTGAGATTGTCTTATATGCAAAAGGAGCAGCATCCAACATACTGGTATGTAGGAACTCATACTCTGACCCTTAACACTTGTCTTCCATATCAAAAACACCTCCATATCTGAGACTCTAGAGACATTTCTAGATCATAAGGAGCTCAATTGGGGCTTTGTAATGTTTGTTTTTTTTATAACATTTATTGAAAATTGGAATGTAATGAGCTCTAACTAGAACTTTTGTAAAAGTTTCATAAATTACATCAATACTTTTACTCTAATGCTACTACCTTCCTTTGATAAAGAGTTAAAACAACAAAAATAACACTAGGGGAGGAGACCAAGTGGTTGAGGGTGGTCCAACACTTTCAGTGGTAATTGTATTGGGCATGAACCATATGTTGACCTTGATGCTCTTGATGAAGACAAATATGAAGACTATTAAATAGTGATTGTAATTTTGAATATTCATGTAATGACATTTTGAGACTTGAGTATTTCATTTTTGAAAATTATGAATTTTATATATATATATTTCTATTTATTGGCAATTATGAGTATCACTGTTCTTATAATTTATAATGTATGTATGCATGTTGAAAATTATGAATTTCTTTATGAGCTATTTAAATATTCTATTTATTGGCAATTATGAATATCACTGTTCTTATAATTTATAATATCTATATATATATGTTTTTATGAGCTATTTAAATATTCTATTTATTGTCAATTATGAGTATCATTGTTCTTATAATTTAGTATGTATGTATGTATATATGTATGTACATGTATGTATGCATGTATGCATGTATGTATGTATGCATGCATGCATGTATGTATGTATGTATAATTGTATTGGGCATGAACCAAATGTTGACCTTGATGAAGACAAATATGAAGACTATTAAATAGTGATTGTAATTTTGAATATTCGTGTAATGACATTTTGAGACTTGAGTATTTCATTTTTGAAAATTATGAATTTTTTTATGAGCTATTTAAATATTCTATTTTTTGGCAATTATGAGTATCACTATATATGTATGGATGTATGTATGTATGCATGTATGTATGTATGTATGCATGCATGTATGTATAATTGTATAATTGTATAATTGTATTGGGCATGAACCAAATGTTGACCTTGATGCTTATGATGAAGACAAATATGAAGACTATTAAATAGTGATTGTAATTTCGAATATTCGTGTAATGACATTTTGAGACTCGAGTATTTCATTTTTGAAAATTATGAATTTTTTTATGAGCTATTTAAATATTCTATTTATTGGAAATTATGAGTATCACTATATATATAATTATGAGTATCACTATGTATGTATGGATGTATGTATGTATGCATGTATGTATGTATGTATGTATGCATGCATGTATGTATGTATGTATAATTGTATAATTGTATTGGGCATGAACCAAATGTTGACCTCGATGCTTATGATGAGGACAAATATGAAGACTATTAAATAGTGATTGTAATTTTGAATATTCGTGTAATGATATTTTGAGACTTGAGTATTTCATTTTTGAAAATTATGAATTTTTTTATGAGCTATTTAAATATTCTATTTATTGGCAATTATGAGTATCACTATATATATATATATACCTGGTACCTGTAACCAAGGGAAAAAAAATCCAGTACCTATACCTGCACTTGTACCCAAACTGGTAACTTAGCTGACAAGGATTGACATAACAAGTCAGCTTAGAAACAAGCATTATTTATTGCCACAGTCTACATACATCAGTACCTGGAGGGTTGATTCTATGCCTACACTCCACAAATAGGATTGCCCTAAAAAAGTAGGGGAGTGCCTGATCAAAATTACAAATAGAAGGTCCAATGTACAAAAGGCAGCTGTAACCCTGAGGTCCGCATCAGAACACAAATTTGACTTTGGGGTTCCATATAACATTTTGTTTTCAAGGTCGCTAGTAAAATCGTTTCATTTCATTTGATATTCTGTCAAAAACAGAAGCAAATGAGGTGCTTTCCACCCTTGTTGGCTAGAATTTCTAATTTTAATCTCTCTTTCATTGTTAAAACTTAATAGACTCAGAGTTGCGAAATGTAGAGGAATCTGACATGATTATCAATAATAGTTTTAACTTTTATGCAGATTTTTGATATCCCAGCATGTATTTGGTCCTAGAATAATGCATGAAATCTAACCAGTAAACCCCTCTGAAAATTTCAATTCCTTATCTCATGGCCAGTTGCATTTACTCTAATAAGATTGTTTAAAACTCTCAGAAATATATGTAACAAAATCATTTATAACCAGCAGAGAGATATACTGCCTTCTGCTATAAGATTATTCATCCGTGGCCTTGTGGATATAGATATATTGCAACACATTAGAATTTCAATTTTGGATCCTTTAGGAATATATGTTTCCTTCATTCTGATACATGTCTGCATGTCATTTATAACCCCATTAAAATATTATTTTTGCCTCTGTTCTAAGGTCTGTTTTCGGACCCCACAAAGAGGTAGTCATTTTACACACCTGTCTCTGACAATACAATCCTATTCTTTCTTGATGACTTGCTATTTATGTTAAGTTGGATGGATATGGCAAGTCAGTTGAAACCATAAAATATAAGATTATTCATCCATCGCCTTGTGGAGATAGATATATTGTAACACATTAGAATTTCAATTTTGGATCCTTTAGGAATATATGTTTCCTTCGGTCTCATACATGATTTATAACCCCATTGAAAGATTATTTTTGCCTCCGCTCTAACGTCTGTTTTTGGACCCCACAAAGAGGTAGTCATTTTAGACACCTCTCTCTGACAATACAATCCTAATTTTTCTTGATGACTTGCTATTTATGTTAAGTTGGATGGATATGGCAAGTCAGTTGAAACCATAAAATATAAGCACAACCTCCATTAGGAGGCTAGCAATGAATGTTAAAGAACACCTATCTCTTCTAGGTTTAGAAATAGCTGTGCTCCAATCCTCACTCTAAAGTTTTAGAAGAGTCTTCATACTGCTTCACCCCTTCTAGGTCTGAGCAGCGGCATCATTATGCTGGCAATATATTGTGTACTTGTATATGTATTTGCCCATGGTTTCTTCAAATCAGGTATGTACACAGGTAAAATAAAGTCATTTGTAACATTTAAAGCACTATATTCTGCATTTTATAAACAATCAAAAGATCTTCACTTGGATAAAAAATTACTAACTAGCCATACAATAATGAATGCAGCTTACAAATTTAAAATAAGTACATCCTACAATAAAATAAAAAAAGTTCATATTCAGAAAATTAGTATTTAAGTTCATTACGAAATTGAAAACTCCAAAACATAAATCGAGCTTGTAAAGAACCGTCTTCATTATGTGTCTTAACACAAACCTACAAACTCATGATTGATGAAGACGTGCATTGCATGTCCCCTTGACTCAACTATTAGAACTGGCAGCAACCCATTACTAACAAATGGTTCCTTTTCATCAACCTGCACACTGTAAGTCATAAAATGAATTGCATCATTAACTGTTCTGCTGTGAAAAACCTTATGAAATCATTTTTTATCATTATAATAGCACTTAGATTTTTTATTAAGCGAATTACTAAGTACATTTATAGTTTATACTGAAAATGATTCCGTATAAGACCTGAGAAACATTTGTAAAGTAACTTATCGAAATCGCTAAAAGAAGAAATGGAAATGAAGGAACTCCTCATAAGCATGCTGAAAAAGCAGTACAAAACAATACTTCTATGCAAGACAGGTGCCACCAAACCAACAAAATATCTAGGGTAGAGTGAGTAACCAAGGTGAGCTACAAGATTAATCTCAGTAGAGTATGACTGCATACGAAAAGCGGATATAAACTTATAATCAACCATTAGATGCAACTTTTCAGTCAACTGCATGAGAACTGCAGCTGCATCTGTCTAGATGCAATGGTATAAATGCTCAACAAATTTAGCATTATCTATCTAGAGATTTATAAAACAGCAAATGATATCAAGGGTTGAGAATTAAGATTGGGGAACTCTTCCTTGCCTTCACTATTAGATGACACAATTTTATTTGATTCTCTTGTTGCAACATTGTTTCTTTCAGATGATCAATTACCATCAACAAAACAGGAATCTCCTGGGCAGTCTTATGAGTGCCTGAATTTACACTTGCGGTGGCAGCATGGGAAGGGACAGCAGAAGCAGAGAGGGATTGAAACATAGATTTATTGACATGATCCTTCACAACTGTTTTCAGTTCTTTGTTATTAATCCAACTTGGCCACAGGGAATCCATAATTTAACCTTTCATTATATTGAGTTATGGCAAGGGATTTTGAAAAATGTAACTATAATGTCTAGTCCTTGTGTCAAATTTGTCAGGGAAAAAGGGACATCTGTCAACATTGGGGCTTGCAGGAAACAACAGGATTTTGGGATTCCAAAGTTAAACCAAGAGTCTCCACATTTTTAGTGTCTTTCTAACCTGCAGTAGGGGGCCCAAAGTGACATAAGAGCAATTAAATTGTAATTGACACTTCAGATGGCATCTCTGCTTTTTTTAATTTTTATAAGAGAATTGGATTTTTTTTCAGTAGGCTACATCACCTTTAGAAGAAAAGTTAATGTCATGTTTAGAAGGAACATGTTTCTTCTTGGAATTCTTAGAGGCCCTAGCTAATTTTATACCCATCACAGTATATAACCATAGTAGAATACAACAAAAATTGGAACCTCTACCAGACAAATGGGAAGGCCACAAATTTTCCTAAGGGCAGAAAGATGATTGAGATGCAATGCAAGAGCTCACCTACGGTAGGTATGAATCCCAATTCACACTCTCTCCTCCATTGTCTTGAACAAAAGAAGTGCAACCAGGTGGGCTAATGGAACCATAATGTTCCTAAAATCAGCCCCTCCATACACAAACAAAAAATCCACAAGAGATAAATAGAAAGGCCTTCCTCCATTGCAAATACAAGTTTATTGATTCCTTGCCAACCCACATGTCAATGAGCAATAGTGAGAAAGAGAGGGAGTGTATAGAAGATGGCAAAGGACATGTGAGAAGTAGTCGGAAGAGCCCTTGGAACAATACAAGGCCCTACAATCATAAATTTTATTTTCCAAAGAGTATTTCTCCTTTGAAATAACAAAGTAGGGGAAGTCACTATTAAAAGCTAAAAGATTATTTTCTTTTTCCATTAATGATTTTTTTAATGATTTAATCTAAGCCTCATAATAGGAATGTGGTCCAAACTTCTGCATCACTCACAATGCACTTCCAATGTGGCATCTTTTTTAGCAATGTCAACCAATTTGTTGGATTCTCTAGGAGTGCAATAGATACAATAGTCTTGGAGATTATCTAGGAATCCATAGATATCCTTGATGATCCTATTAAGTTTCCAATTTGTCAAACTCTTGTTCATGAGGATTGAGGTAGCTAAAATCTATGAATCCATCTAATGACCTCTCAAGGGATATTTAGCGAACCCCTCTTCAAATAGCAAATGTCTTGCCAAATTCTTAACAAAATCGTCCAAAACCACTGGCACCATCCAATCAAGGGATTTCCCTTGGCAGCATGACCCATGTTTATTGAACCAACGATTCTCTGGAAAAACACCATCTCATTTTTATTCAATTTCCTTTTCACAACCCCATTATTTATTTATATTTTTTTAAGATTATTTTTGCTACGCAACTTGTTGCTTTGGAGGTATTACAATGCTATATCATTGTATTTTTTGTTGTGCACAATGAAAAGGAATCCATCCTTCAGCTTCTGAAGTCTCTCCAATAGCCGCAAAGTGAGCAACTTGGGGTGACGAACCATAAATGTAAGTCCTATCCCAAAGAGCTGAAAGCATTCTTGCAGCATAGTATTCTCCTTCACCAATCCTTTATTGAATATTCCTCCAATGTCACCCATTGTAGCTCTGTGATCATATTCCGAAATAACACAAAGTGCCGAGAGCTTCAGATATACTTGTTGGCCACCAGTTTTCTACATATCTTCCTTCCCAATATGTAATGGTAGTCATCAAAAACTCCTCCAAGATTGTGTTCTCATGAACTTGCCCATATTCAAGCATCCTCAAACCAACTATTGCTTTGATAGCATTCTTGATTGAGAGTGTTTTGATGACAATCTTTGAATCTGCATTGAGGCTCTTCCAAACACCTGCTTATTTCTAGCCTTCAAGCCATTCTTCCTATCGAGTCCTCTCACAATTGCCATAAATGATTTGTGAGTGTCAAAAAAGAAGATTTTAGACTTGTCACAATTAATAATTTGCCTTGAAGCGGACCTGATGTGGTCTTGATCATGCTTTCCACCTCCATCTAAGCCTCCCTATAAAAGATAGTGTCATCAGCAAATTGTTGGCATGTGATGGGATCCATGTTCCTTGCCATCAACACAGAAAAGAAAGGAGACAATGGGTCACCTTGTCTAAGGCCTCTTGTAGCTTTGAAGAAACCACAAGGATTTTCATTGACTAGAATGGATATTTGTATAGTTAAGTTTTAAAAAAATTCCAAACTTCCATGAGTCCTCTACCACTTCCCACACCTCCTAACAATGTTCCAACACTTCTGATAGAAGCATGCTGGGAACCCATCTAGTTCAGCAGATAGAGAGAGAGAGAGAGCAAGTTTTTCATGGAGTTGTTTCATAAACTTTTCCTCTATTTATATGAATCAACCTATCCTAATGGTTTTAATTGCTTATGGCATTAGAAAGAAATGGAAATTTCTATGAGACAGAAAACTTCATGGTCAGCAAGAACAAGCCAAAGTTTATAAAAAAGGAAAAGATAACAATGCACAAGATATACAATGAGATGAAAATCATGGGCATGCATCCAAGATAGCTTCCAAAACATAAATGAAAGGAGACATGCTCCTTAATATTTTGAAAGAGACGAACAACTCAAACTCAAGATAGCCTTTCAATGAGCAGAAATGAAGAGATGGAGATAATGGATAAACTATCATGAACTGAGGAAACAATTAATTTGTCTGAAAAATTAGACAATCCAGAAAAATGAAAAAGGTAAATATTTCACAAATAATTTATGGACCAAACTAACTGTAAATAAAAGAGAAGATTGTGAACCTGGTTGTGTGCCACAGATAATCAGTGAAGTGAATTTAAAAAGATAGAGACACAGAAAGTTGCAAAATTCCCATCATTGTTTAGGTAGTAAAATAATTCTACATAAAAGAAAAGATTGCAAACCTGGTTGTGTACCACAAATAATCAGTGGTGTCTTTTGTTGTATTAATTTGGTCTACTAGAGCGTTAGTAGTAAAAGCATCATTTCCCCAAACTCCAATTTCTTCCTTGAATGTCTCCCAATGCATTGCTGCATTTGAATCTTCTTCCAGCAAGGAATTTGCAGACTGCATTTCTACAATAGAAGTCTGCACTCCAACCTGTGACACAACATTCCATTTAGCCTGTAATGAGATAGATGAGATTCTGAAAACTATCTATTCCAAAAAAAAATTATAACTTTCATACCCTAGCAACAAAAAACCATCCACGTAAAAATAAAAAATCAATATAATATTTAAGTGGCATTATGGAAACATGGTACTTCGTTACCATTTTTATCAGGATTTTAAACTTGCCTTCATATGCAGCAAATATATTCAGCTTGTTTTAATTTTAAAAACAATGAGTTATAAAGGATGGGTTTTTAAAGGATAACATGATCCTATTGGACGTGTTTAAGGAAATGATACAGTGTTTTGTGAGTAAATTAATGCATCAATATCAAGGCAAGCAAAAATGATCAGGACTGGTAATACAAATCACATAAATAGAAAATGAAGAAAACATAAGGGCTCTCTATCCTATATAAAAGTAACACTATGAATAGCAATAATATGCAATTTAAAGTAGTCTGATGTCTCTAATAAATTGGTAATAAAGTAGCAGTAGTATCATCTAGCACTAGAATAGTTATAATAATTAATATTGATATGAATAATATAATAAGGGCTGTACTAAATGCTGTTGTCTCTCCCTCATTAGGTTGTTAGGAAATTGATAAATCAAGGTTTGAACCTTACCAAGTAGGTGGTATTTTTTGCAAAGCGTCAAATTATGTGATGTTTGATCAAGATTCAACTGCATAGTCTTTGAATCAATCTTATTGACCCATATTTCATGAGTAGTGGTTCACAAAAACCCATCTCTCATATGCTGACTAGTTAATTGCTCTTAAGTGAAGAGTAGTAGTATGCTGACTAGTTAATATGCTGACTAGAGATTAGATTTTTTGTATTAGATAATAATTCTGTTTTGTATCCATGGTGTATTTAAACAAGAATAGATCATTCCTCTCATCTCCAAGCATTAATTTCACTCCTCAATGATGAGTCTAGATGTGTGAGCTCAAAAACTCAGACCTAAAAATATACCCAGATGTGTCCAAAATAGCCTAACAAAATATAACACTGCAGGCAATTTTTCAAATCCTTAAAACAAGTGTTATCTATATTATGATCAGAAAATATTGGCATGGGTCCCTAAAAAACATTAATCTGGAGAAAGCTGTCTATTGACAAAAGAAAAAAAAAGCATTTTTTGAGGGTTTTTTTTTCAATTTCAAACTTTTTCTGAAAAGTAGGTTCTTGTCTCAAAGTCAAAGTTTTGAAGATTAGGGGAAAGCACTGCCAGACAATAATAGTAATTTTCAATAGACATTTGAGTGTAAAAATATCATAGTCAGTAAAGAGGAATATGGCAAGTTGGCTTGTGATCCTATGTCCCTAATGTTAAATTATGAACCAGAAATAAGAGCTAACAGAAAACAGAAAAATGCAACACAAACACATGAAGACATGAACAATATAACACAACATATATCCTGGGAAAACCCTCCTTCTGAGGGAGAAAAACCCAGCCACAAATATGTCTCTTGAATATTGAAAGAAATCAGCTTACAAGTCTCAGCACCTCTCCTAGATGCCAATGTACAGAAAACCTCTGATTTCTCCTTGATATCAATCTGCTCTTCAAAGGATAATAACCTGCTGCCAATAATCGAACTTCTTCTTGAAGAGGTGACTTGATTTTACAGGCAAAATAATTTCCAAACAAGTCGTCATCTCCTCCTAAATATAGGCAGATAACAGTTACACATGCAGCCACAAGAAGATGCACAAGGTGGCATTTCATTTTCTTATTTAAGGAGAAGTTACGAATGCAGTTCATGAATCTATTTAAGGAATACAAACAGAGATTCTCATGCATATCAGTATGCAGATTCTCCTGCATGTCAGTTACACCTTGCATGTAGACTATTTTGAATGAGACAAATTATGAGGTCGGCCAGCTGACATAGCAGATTATTTAAGGAAGATTCTTCTGACACAAGAAGATACCTCCTGCTGCTACCAAAACATTAACACCTAATAGAATCAGCAGCAAATATCAAAAAATGCCAGAAGATAGTATCTAAGAAATTTGTTGACGGCCAAATCCTTTTCCATGGGTGTTTAATAGGAATTTACTCGTCATTTTTTCATGGTACTTGAACAGGTGCAAACTGGCATGCCTATATGTCTCCAATTCTTTTGTTTGACCTATACTCCAATAATAGCAAGACCAATCCACAACAATTGTAGTCAGGCTAAGGAAGAAACACAAATATTTGAAATTTCTAGTCTCCAAACACCCTAACGTAAGAAAACAAGTTAAAATAACACATTAAATGAACTCCCTGTGAGATCAAATCAAGGCTCTCTCATCATAGATTTTAAGGAGGTTTTCCTTTTAAAGCGATGATCTAGCATGAGCAAGGTGCAAGAAGAATTCAACAGAATTCAATTCTGCATAATTATTAAGGATTTCATACCTTCTAACACTATGCATTATCAAATTGACCTAATCTTTTAACAAGAAAAGAATTAGATGATAAGCATAATCCCAGTTCTAATTATTTTCCATGAATCCAAATAATACACAATTTCCCTATTTTGAACATATATTTTTGGTTGGATACTGTGATGCTTTTTTATTTATGTTAAAAAAAACTCAGTAGTTTTAATTTGAAAGCAAGAGATATCTCACCTTTGCTGTATTAAATGCCACATTCTTACAGTCTGGAAGAATGCTTACAGACCAAGCGGGTAGATGGTATGATATATTTTGGAAGATGACATCTTTATCATGCTCTTCATCAGAGTTGGATAGAAATGCTGCACAAACTCCTTGGCCAGTATAAACATTTGCCTGCCATAATACAATCATTTTAATGAAGAAAGAAAAACCATTTTATCCCAATAAGCATTTCACATGTAAAAACTAAAATATTATGTAGGTATATCCATAGGGTATTTCCAGATCAAAAAAAAGAGCAAAACTAAGCTAGGAAATGATTGTATTTAATATAGATAAATAAAGTATACAACGCTTATTACACAGAATTAAAAAGACTTGTAAAATGCTATCAAAATATGCACAAATATAGTAAGTTTCAATGAGAACAAAAGATAGTATAGGAAAACACAATGCAGAGCAAATTTACAAGCAGGCTATGATTCTTGAATTTAGAGGTCACCATTTTCTAGGATAAAATTGGTTACTTCTTCATTGATTCATTGTCTGTGAAACAAAGGTAGCTGGAAAATAGACATTTATTTACAAACTGTATGATTGTATGAGGGTGCAAGAAAGACAATGTCTGGACATATAGATTGCTTAAAAGACCTGATACTCAATTTGCTCTGTGCCTAACCCCTTGCAGGTCAGATATATACTACTCCATGATTTAACCTTCTTATAAAGTTCAATTTAGCATAAAAAGCTCTATAATATAAATAATGCATAGTTGATCCTATAATTAAGCAACACTGAACTGTAATCCTAGTTATAAACTCATGAAAATCAACATTGATGTTCTATAGTGCACCATATGTAAAGAAAGACAATCTTTCTTCAAGAATATTTTTTTAAAGTTACAGACAATTTAAGGTGACATCAATTTATTGGATGATTTCTTTACAAGTACAGAAGTTTGCTTGGAAGTGTCTATTTGTGGCTATGCTGACATATTTAAGAACAGTAGCCACATTATATCTTATTTTGAATGCAAGAAGCAACTATATCTGCTGTCACCTCCAAAGTTCCTCGCAAGGACTGTAATTTCAAGTCACTCTTAGATTGTTAACCTTTAACATTTGGCGAATTATTTTCATGTAGATTTTGGTTAAACATATTTATGCTTAACTTAATTAACATTTTGCCATTATCAAACAATGTTCAGGCGCCAATTGCGTCAAATCCATAATTATTTTCATAATTTGGTTCTATTTCAATTCATAAAATTCAACCTAATGAATTTGTTGAGATGTTTAATTATTTTATTTTCCTCATTGCGGAACTGCATATGACATATTTTTCTGCATTGCCCATGTCAATTTGTATCTTGTGTTTTATTTTTGGGTGTGCTACTAAAAGAAATGACTTCTATCTTTTGTCAGCATTTCTGTTTGTCGACCATCTATGTTTTCAGACTTACTTATTCTCCTCCTCCCTAAGTTACATATTTAAGAACGGTAGATAAATTATATCTTGTTTTGAATACAAGAAGCAATTATATCTGCTGCCACCTCCAAAGTTCCTTGCAAGGACTATAATTTCAAGTCATTCTTATGCTATTGATCTTTAACATTTAGTGCATTATTTTCATGTAGATTTTAGTTGGACCTATTTATGCTTAATTTATTTTTTGCCATTACCAAACAATGTTAAGAAGTCAAATAGGGTCAAGTTCATACTTGTTTTCGTAATTTGGTTACATTTCAATTCATAAACTTTAACCTAAGGATTTTGTTGAGATGTTTAGGTTTCTTATTTTCCTCATTACAGAACTGCATATGATATACTTTTCTGCATTGCCCATGCCAGCTTGTATCTTGTGTTTTATTTTTGAGTATGCTACTACAAAAATGATTTGTATATTTTTTGCTTGTCAATCATATATATTTTCAAACTTAGTTATTCTTCTTCTCCCGCTACCTCTCCCTTAGTTCATCCAGGTAACTTATTTTCCTCATTACAGAACTGCATATGATATATTTTTCTGCATTGCACATGTCAGTTTGTATCTTGTGTTTTATTTTTGGGTATGTTACTATAAAAATGATTTGCATCTTTTGTCAACATTTTTGTTTGTCGATCATATATATTTTTGAACTTAGTTATTCTTCTTCTCCCTCTACCTCTCCCTTAATTCGTCCAGGTTACTTGGACCTCCACTATAAATTCTTTAAGCCCCAAACTAGCTTTATACGCTGATCATTATTTACCAGTTGTTGATGAGACCATTGTTCAGCCCAGCTATCTTCAGCATCATTGTTCTCATGGTTTGAGAATTTCCCTTGGCCAATTGGGGGTGTGATCCCATGAGCATCGTGTTAAGACAGACCACCATATTTTGCAGAGTGAGATTTGCCACCTTTGTTCTCTCTCAAAGGTTAAGTCTAAGGAGCATATTTTTTTCTAGTGTCTGGTCTACTATGAAATTCATGAGAGGTAGAATTGTTTATACAAAGATAATGGTGCTCCTCTATCCACTTTTCCCTACTACCTTGATCAAAGATGCTTCACTCTTTTTTTTCTTGAGGTCACCACATTCAAGCATATATCTCTCTGTGGTGGCTATAGATCTACCGAGTTGACTACATCCTTCTTTCAACCCATCACAAATGATGAGGCATTAAGTGCCCTTTGGTACTATTGATTCATGTGCAAATTGAAAAACATCAACAAGGCATTGCTCATCCTTCCAGTCTATTGTGGCTAAGGCTCCTTGACATCCCAGCTCTCATTCTAATGGTTCTGGCTCCATCTCTTTTTAACATTGGTGACCCTCTCACATTCCTCTTCCATAACACAGATCTCAAGAGAAGCTCCCATTACCAGTCCTTTACCTACCATCAGCAATTATTCGTCATTGAGAGTTAGGAAAAGTTCTATCCCAAATCAACTATCTTTCAGGATTGTCCAACTTAGCCCCCTCAGCCCTAGACTTTCCCCAAAAAAGAATTCTAAAACTTGTTACATCCCATTTTTCATCACCCTCTAGACTATGTTATTTTACTATGCATATTCAATTTTGGTCTTGAACATATGAATGATCATCAATTCATGTATGTTGATTAATTACTATATCAGGTAAATATACTCTGTGAAATGACGAATTTATCTTATAATGATCATGTTAAATGAAAATATGAATTCATGTTTTATATTGTGTATATATATATATATGGAAATCTGCTCATTGGAGTCCGAGATTTTATTAAGTTAGAGAGGAAGAAATGAGTTGAATAAGCAAAGTCTAGTTCAATAAAATCTAAGAAACCATCGACAATTCACACCTTGCCCATAGAGTGTGGACGCAACACACAAGAGTGAAATAAAGAAGAGATCGAGGAGTACCTACGTTTACATCCACCCTCTAAATTTGTTTTTCTAGATTTACATGGTGAGGAGGAATCAGAAGAAGTTCCCCTCTCAGATAGTGATATATAATGTCGCAAATACCCTATTAAAATAAGGATGTATACCTTGAACATTGAACCCTGGAGCCTAAAGCTAGACCCGAAACCTTGAACCTTGGACCCCGAACCCTAAACCTAAACTTTGGACCCTGAACCTAGAACAACTCACCTTGAACCCTGAAACCTAAACCTTAGACCCTGGACCCTAAAACCAAACCCTAAACCCTGAACTTTGGACCATGAATGCTAAAACCCGAACCATGAACCCTTCACCCTAGACCCTAAACCCTAAACATGGGCCCCAAACCCTTGAACCTCAACCTTGAACCCTGAACCCTAACCCTAGACACTAAACCCTTTGCCTACTATAAATAAAAATCTAAATTTTTGTGTTGAAATATGAGATGATGCTTGTATAATCCTTTCACATAAGAACTAATTTGCCTACAATTAGAAGAAAATTTTAGATCTTCCTTTATGTAGAGTCTCAAATTAAATTTACTTATACTTTTTAGTATAAGAATTTAATCTAAGTAAATGTTTGTATTTAGAAATAAAACCCCTAAAAGATTCACAATTTGTATAAGAGAACTAATTTAAACTGCAATGGTCTACCGGGAGTTTAATGGTGTGAACAAAGGTAAACCTTGGTGGAAATCAGTATGGATCGAGCCAGCAAGGTGAAAACCCAATGGCTAAATTAGATCAAATTTTAACCATTCTGAATGAAATCAAGGAAAGACTAGGATCCCTTGAGCAAGAAGTCAGAGAGGAAGGTAATCATGAAGACGAAGAAGCAAGCCAAGAGAATGGCGAAAAAAACAATCAAGACTTGTTAATGTTATAACAGCGTCGGTTGATCCTTCCAGCTCACATTCCTTGAGAAAGTCTTAAATTGAATGTAGCCATCGGCTATTCAATTTACCTCTTATTATTTGTGTCTCATGATTTGGCCGACATGTATAATTATTTTGTGTGTTATGATTTGGCCGACATGTAAAGGTTACTTAACTCCTTGGGGCCGACATCATTTATGAGTTGTAACTCTTTTGTATCTTGGCCGACTTATTCAAATTGTAACTTATGTTTGAGGCCGACCTTGTGAGGTCTATTATGGCCATGCATTTATAAGAGACCACCTCTCTCTCCTTGATCATCAATCAAGCAAGCTCTGATTATTCCTTCATCCAAGTGCGAATTCCTTCAAGAGCAGATTGCGAATCTCTCTAGGTGCAGATTTAGATCACAAGGAAGAGCAGATTATCATCTGTTATTGCATCCAGAGTTGATGCTGGATATTGGCCTTGTGAATGGCCTCATTGTAAAGAGAATTGTTGCCATTTTTATATATACAAGAGGATCTTTGTTGCTGGGTTTTTCTCCCTCAAGTGGAGGGTTTTCCCAGGGTATCTACTGTGTTATTGTCTGATTTGAATTAATTCTCTGTGCATTAAATCTGATCCTTAGTTTTCAACATGGTATCAGAGCGGGTTAAGGAAAGATTTAATCAGATTTGTCTATGCATAATCTTGGAATTGGATTCATAATCTGGCTAATCGGGCGGAGACGGAAACCTTCACTAGATCGTCCTTCATGTGGATTACTTTTGTTCGGCTCTCTTGAGAGTTGCGGACGAAGGAATATCAACCGGAGATTGTTGCATTGTCGCTGGAGTTCATCACACTAAGAATCGTGAACAGATCATTGGTCAAAGACCGAACCAATCCATTAGTGTCACTCTTGGCGAGGCATCCAATACCAATTCCATTCTGCCGGGCGTCTGGAAGCCTTCACAAACTGCTAGCATTGTCGGTCAAGCTCCTGGATTCGGAAAAGAGGACAACCTCCATCTTGGCGTTTGTGGTGAGGCGACGCCACCTTGGGCGGAGCCTAATGTCATTGGCATATGTCTCTGAAGATCGAGTCTTGTTTCAAATCAGGCATCTTCATTCGCGAATTTGGGATTTCCGTAATTTGCTGGAACCTTCTACATACGGGCGACGAATGTTCATTGGAGTGCAATCTATAGCCACTAATCGGGCCTGGAGGACATGACCCAGATAACTTCCAACGCATCTGGTAGACGGAGCTCTACCTTGCATCGGGCATCAATCCGCAGCATATTCATGCTCGATCACAATCGTGACGGAAGGTCAACAGAGGGAATCTCACGAACTCGTGGGCGCAGCTCTATCGAGAGCACAAAGGCTATATTTTTTTTTATTGATTTCGGGACAGTGGCACAGGAGATGTTTTTTTTAGACGGACCTGGCCGGTGACATTTCGGATCCTATCATCTCTATCATCTCTCCTTCCACGGGTGGCTAGGCGTAGGCTCAGGACTGAAGGAGCGATCTCATTCCCGTCATCACTGTTTGGGATCAGTTTGCAATCGAGAGTCTCCTTGTCACTTGTTCGGGGAAGTTCCTCAGATCTATGCAAATCTTGTTTGACGTCACCAGGAGGGCGACAATCACAAGTCTAATGTTGGTAATCTGCGAATGATGGCAGAGTGGCGTCGGCCAAAGCCATCAGCCCTATATCTCCTGATTGGCGTTACATTCATTCCACCTGGTGGTTGATCCGCAATAAGTTCAACAAAAGAGATACTTCGCCACTCCTGCCCAAACCAGTTGTGAAAGACAAGTCTCTCTTGCAGCTGGTTTTAAAGCGATTGAAGGCTAAACAGTATTGAAGTCTTGGAGCTTATCTGCGAGGATGCACAAGTCTAATTGGGATCAATTGAAATAGATCTGAAGAATGCTATTAAGAGATAAGTATTCCTTGATTGTTTCCTAGGCTGAAATTCAATTTGCTATATTGTGCAATCGTTGTTTTGATCTTGTGTGCAGAAAAGATTGTGTTGTCCTTCTCTTGATTAGTGATCCCTGATTGAGATCCCTTGTGTCTCTCTCTCTTTCATTTTGAGATCTTCAATATCATTCTCTTGGTGCATAATCTATGATGTTGCCTTGAGAGGCCTGATCTTATATGCCGGCTGCATATTGCATCTAAGAAATCTGAGTTGGACAGATTTTATTTTTTTTGTGTTGAGATTAGCATTCTTAAGAAGAAAGAGTTATATCAAAATTATATAAAGATAAGTTTCTTTATCCCTTTAGTATGATCTTTTGATATATATACTTCTCTTTCAGAATGATTTACTTATTCATGTTCTAACATTATGCATAAATTCTCATGTGTTCATGCTATAATCTGAGATAGTAAACTTTGTATGATTCCAGTCTTGTATTTCTTTGGGTAATTACAAACTGTTAAGTAATCTCTCTCTAAAATGCTTGCAGGAGCAAGAAGGTGATGAGAAAATTGCTTAATGATGAAAAGCTTGAGGCATCTTGTGAGGAAGTCGTGCCAACCAAAGAAATAATCAAGCAGCCTTTGGGGACTGAGCTGGTGGCCAGAGGGAGCTCACTTCCAGAAGTCTTCTTTGCAATCCTTGGAGCAAGGATCAAGAGGGAGTCTTGTAACTCACTGAGAAGAAGTGAAGATTGTTGCTAAACCCTTAGAGGATCCCTTTAGTTGCTGAGATCATAATTGCTCAAGATTGCCTTCTGGATTTGTCATTGAACCTATTCAGAATAGTAAGATCTGAGATGAGGTCGAGAAGGACTATTCTAAACTCTCTTCAGTACCAAAGGTGTGCATTGGAAAAACATTTACTTAAGTCAAAAGTGTTGCAGGCAATCTTGGACGAAGAGGTCAGAAGGTTGATGCAAGTGCCTGAAGATTTAGAGGGAGCCTGCTGAGTCTGAAAAAGATGGTAATATTGCTGCAGCTAGTTCAGACTTGGTGAATCCTACAAAACAGCTGATTGAATCCTTGATGTATCTAGTTAACACTAGACCTGATATTTGCTATGCAGTGAGTGCACTTAGCCAGTTTATGTGTGATCCGAGTCAGATACATCTTGCTGCAGCTAAACATATCTTGAGATACTTGTGCGGCACAGTTGGATATGGGTTGAAGTACACTTCAGACGCAGACTTGGAGTTACTTGGTTTTACTGATTCTGATTGGGCAGGTTGTGTCACAGATCGGAAGAGTACCTCTGGCTGTTGCTTCAGCTTGGGTTCTGCTATGATTTCCTGGTGCAGCAGGAAATAGTCTTCTATAGCATTGAGTACAGCAGAGGCTGAGTATATTGCAGCTTGCATGGCAACTCGAGAAGCAGTGTGGCTTCGTAAGCTCCTTGCAAGATTGTTTGGGCAATCAATGGAGCCCACCATTATTCATTGTGATAATCAGAGTTGTGTAAAGCTTTCTATCAATCCTATTTTTCATGACAGAACCAAGCATGTTGAGATCAAGTACCACTATATCAGAGATATGGTACTGCGAAAGGCTGTACAGTTGAGGTACAGACGGCAGATATTCTCACCAAGCCTCTCGCCAGGGTAAAGTTCGTGAACTTTCGAGACAAGCTTGGTATGGTGGAGAATCCAGCCTTGACTGAGTATGAGTACCACTGAGCCTTGCTTAATGAGTTCTTCTCTGAGAGAGAAGTTCGAGGTGAAATCCCTTGTTAATGCACTTTCTTCTGTGACGGAAGAATTTGAGGTGAAAGCCCTCGTTTCCACCCTCTGAGAGAGTCATGGTGGATGTCATGTGTGCGACTCCATGACATATCTTGTACTTGTGTTTCACCCTCTGAGAGAGTCATGGTGAAAGTCACTTGAGGTGACAACATCACGCAAGTGATGAACACTTGTACTTACTATTGCATCTTCTTCTGTGACGGAAGAATTTGAGGTGAAAGCCCTCGTTTCCACCCTCTGAGCTGAGTCATGGTGGATGTCATGTGTGTGACTCCATGACAACATCACGTGAGAGAGTCCGTGATGATCTTTCTGTACTTGTGTTTCACCCTCAGGGAGAGCCATGGTGAAAGTCACGTTGAGGTGACACCATCACGCAAGTGATAAACACTAGTACTTAACCATGTGATGGTTGATATCACATTGAGGTGATATATTTCTCTTTATATCTGATTGCAGGCAACAGTAGCAGATGAACTTCATGTGGAGATAATTTTCAGCTGGAAGATCTCTCCCTAGCTGAGAGGGAGTGTTAATGTTATAACAGCGTCGGTTGATCCTTCCAGCTCACATTCCTTGAGAAAGTCTTAAATTGAATGTAGCCATCGGCTATTCAATTTACCTCTTATTATTTGTGTCTCATGATTTGGCCGACATGTATAATTATTTTGTGTGTTATGATTTGGCCGACATGTAAAGGTTACTTAACTCCTTGGGGCCGACATCATTTATGAGTTGTAACTCTTTTGTATCTTGGCCGACTTATTCAAATTGTAACTTATGTTTGAGGCCGACCTTGTGAGGTCTATTATGGCCATGCATTTATAAGAGACCACCTCTCTCTCCTTGATCATCAATCAAGCAAGCTCTGATTATTCCTTCATCCAAGTGCGAATTCCTTCAAGAGCAGATTGCGAATCTCTCTAGGTGCAGATTTAGATCACAAGGAAGAGCAGATTATCATCTGTTATTGCATCCAGAGTTGATGCTGGATATTGGCCTTGTGAATGGCCTCATTGTAAAGAGAATTGTTGCCATTTTTATATATACAAGAGGATCTTTGTTGCTGGGTTTTTCTCCCTCAAGTGGAGGGTTTTCCCAGGGTATCTACTGTGTTATTGTCTGATTTGAATTAATTCTCTGTGCATTAAATCTGATCCTTAGTTTTCAACAAGACTAAAGTGTTCATCATGGTAACGGAGAAGCTGACCAAAATCCTAAAAATCAAGTGGATATGAGGACTCGCATGACTAACGAGTTGGCTAGGGACATGAAAAAAGTTATCCCACCTAAGTTTGATGTACCATGATAGGAGATGGAGCCGAGGCATGGCTCACTAAAATGGAAAAATATTTTGAGATAAGGAACTATTCTAAAATAACCAAGGCAATTTGGGGGGCTTACCAACTAGCTAGAGAAGCATCCACATGGTGGATGAACAAGAAGGCAGAATTAGGACTGAGTTCCCTAAGGGTAACCTGGGAGCAGTTTGTAACCATTTTAGGCAAAGGTGGCTGCCTCAACTCTACTTTGACCAAAAGCTCACTGATTTCCACAATCTTTAACAAGGGGATATGACAGTAATTGAACATTGAGAAAGGATCACTAGATTGCTAAAATGTGTACCCCAATATCAGAAGGACAAGCGGTTCAAGATAAATAAATTTATAATGGGCCTCAATGCTCTAATTAGTGGAGAGGTTGATGTACATGGTCCAACAACTATGGACCAGGTGTTTGAGAAAGCTATCAAGCAAGAACAGAAACTCAAGTTGATTTCAGCATACCAAGAAAGGGCTAAGAAGAAATTTGGTTGGAGAAACTCAAGTTGATTTTGGCATACCAAGAAAGGGCTAAGAAGAAATTTGGTTGGACCAAATCAATGCTAACATTCAAAATGAAAGGTTGGAGTCAAGACTCCAAATCAAAAACAAAAGGGAAGGAATCCAAGAATAACAGAAACAATTCCAAAAAAAGATAAGAGGAACAAGGACTTTAAGAGAAGGGAGAATTTTCATAATAACCACCCTAAAGAGAATAAAGGACCTCCAAGAGGATGTTTTAACTATGGCAGAGATCATTATGCAAACCATTGCCCAACCAAGACCCAAGGAAATTTGTAGCAAGGTAGATCTTTGCCTTCTCAGCAATCAACTTTTCAACAAAAGATTCGAGGAGTAGCAGATAATCGCCAAGCTAATAACCAAGTTGCTCCTATAGAAGTTGCAAGTACACTTTTTGGTATTCCAATTTCAATCTTGATAGACACAAATGCAACAAATAATTTTATATCACCTAGCTTATTGAAGAAGTTCCCTATAAAAGTTGGTTGCAAGACTAAGCCATGGACTATTGAATATGCAAACTGGTCTAGAGCTCAAGTAGAGCAGTGTTTGAACAAAGCCAAAGTTAACTTGGCCAGCTTTTCATCATAAATCAATTTGCACATAACACCTTTAGAGTCCTATGACATTATTTTGAGGATGAATTAGTTATAGCAACATAGGGCCAAGGTAGACTATTATGACCAAACAGCAGAATGTCTAGATGACCTTGGGAATCCAACCATTTTCCAAGGATTTCAACATGAGATAAATATTATACAAATCTCCACTTTGCAATTGAAAAGAGCAAGGAGAAAAGGTTGCCAGTTGCTTGCAAATAAAATGGAGTTGTTGCAAGAAACAAAAGAGTTAATCTACTTAGACAACCAATATTTCTATGAGACTCATAAATTGTATTAAGTCAATAAAGAGAAATCAAGGGAGCCCAAAGAAACTTCAATCCAAGACTACCCTTTTTGGTGTGAATTCTAGGACGTATTTCTTAAAGATCTACCTGGACTACCTCCAAAGAGAGTCTTCAACTTCTCGATTGACATAATACTTGGTTCAAAACTGCTATCCAAAGCACCCTATAGAATGACTACTACATAATTGATGGCACTAAAAGCTCAATTGCAAGAGTTATTAAACAAAGGCTGATTAGACCCAATGTGTCGCCTTGGGGTGCACCAGTGATTTTTGTCAAAAAGAAGATGGAACACTACATTTATGTATAGATTATCGTATGCTAAATAAGGCAACAATAAAGAATAAATACCATCTACCTCGCGTTGATGATTTTTTTGATCAAATGCGTAGCACCACAATTTTCTCAAAAAATGATGTTAGATCAAGTTACCATAAACTAAGACTAAAGGAGGAAGATATACCAAAAATTGCTTTTAGAACAAGATATGGGCACTGAGTTCATGGTTTTCCCTTTTGGACTGACCAATGCCCTAGGAGCTTTCATGAATTTAATGAACAACGATTTCCAGATTGCCTTGATAAGCTTGTGCTAGTATTCTTGGATGACATCTTGATATTCCAAGAATGGAGTTGAACATATGCGACACCTAAGAATTGTTTTATAGCGGTTGAGAGAGCATAAACTATATGGCAAGTTGTCAAAGTGTACTTTCTTTCAGAAAGAGGTACAATATCTAGGCCATATTATCTTAGCCGAAGGAATCACAGCTGACGCTTTGAAGATCAAGGCTATTTTAGAATGGCCTATGCCAAGGAATGTACATGAAGTGCGTAGCTTCATGGGATTGGCTAGTTACTATAGAAAGTTCATTTCAAACTTCTCAAAGATCGCCAACCCCATAACTTCCCTTCAGAGGAAAGGAAAGCAATTTGAATGGTCAGAAAAATGTGAAGAAGCCTTATGTATTCTCAAAGAGAAATTGACTATTGCACCTATTCTCAAAGTACCTAATCTTGAAGGTCATTTCGTAGTAGTCACAAATGGGTTGGGCAAAGGTTTAGGAGGCATGTTGATGCAAGATGATCAAGTGGTGGCCTATGAGTCTAGAAAGTTACAACCCTATGAGTAGAATTATGCTTTATGCAATTTAGAGTTAGCGGCAATTGTGCTCCCTCTATAAATATGGAGGCATTATCTATTGGGAAAGCAATTTGAGCTCAAGTCAGATAATCAAGGACTTAGATACATTTTTACTCAACCAAACCTTAATGCTTGTCAAAGGTGATGGTTATAGTTGATATATGATTATGATTTTGAGATTAATTATATTAAAGGAAAGGAAAATTGAGTTGCTAATGTGTTAAGTCGTAGGAGACACATTTTGGAAATGATCTCAATTCACTCCAACCTTCGAGAACAATTGTTAGGAAATTCATCAAGAGAGGAATTTTATGAACAAGTGAAAGAATCCTTATCAATCAACCCCCAAGATTATAGATATGAGGGCTATCAAATTGAGTCTAATGAACTCAAAAGGTTTAATAGCAGAATAAATAATCTGGATCAAGGTGACTTGAGGAATTTTGTCCTAAAAGAGGCACACTGTGCTCCATTTTTGGTCATTCAAGGATGACTAAACTTTTGGCAGGCATAAAATCGCTATATTTTTTTAAAGGAATGAAGCAAGATGCAACACAGTTTGTAGTGGGATCTCTAAAATGTCAGCGAGTTAAAGTTGAAACATCAAAACCCAGCAAGATATATTCTAGAATGGAAATGGCGAGTAATCAATATGGATTTTGTGCAAGGCCTACCCATGTCTAGAAACAAACAAAGATGCAATTTTGGTGGTGGTTGATAAATTCACTAAGGTTGCACATTTCATACCAAGAAACCTTACAAATGGGGCACCAATGATTGCAAGAAAATTCATACAGGAAATCTTTAGGTTGCATGGGATTCCCAAGAAAATAAGCTTAGATAGAGATGCAAGGATGACTTCAAGGTTTTGGCAAACCTTGTTTTCAGCTTCAGGAATTGAATTGATTATAAGCTCATATTATCACCTAGAAACTGACGAGCAAACCAAAAGGGTCAATCAATTCCTAGAAGATTTATTGAGGATGTATTGCATGGATCAGCAATACAAGTTGGGGGAGTACCTACCACTAGTTGAACTTGCATATAATAATTCCTACCATTCAGCAATAAAAAAAGGCACCTTTTAAGGCATTGTATGGCAAGAAGTTCCAAACTCCTATCAGCTGGGATAAGCTGGAAGATAGAGTTAGCCTTGGACCAGAAATGTTATCAAAACTGGAGGAACAAATTAAGTTGGTCAGAAAAAGACTAGCTGAAGCAAATGACAAGCAAAAAATCTATGCTAATGCCAAGCGTACACCTCGACAATTCTCTGTGGGGGACAAGGTTCTGTTGAGAGTAAATCCTCTAAAAATCTCTATGGAATTTGGCAAGGCTGCCAAGTTGGCACCAAAATACGTGGGTCCCTTTGAGGTCTTAAAAGTTGTCAACCCAATTTTGCCTACAAAATAGATCTACCTCCAACTCTTGCTCGAATGTATGATGTATTCCATGTCTCACATTCAAAAAGGTATGTTTCTAGTTTTGATCACATCCTTGATTGGAATGCTCTTTAAGTACAAGATCTCGGAGTGGCCGCGATTGAGCCTCTCAAAGTGTTCAAGGTTTGTAGTCTCCACTTGCATAACAAAGAAGTTGTTCAATGCAAGGTCCAAAGGGACCAATACTCCGAGATAGTGCTACTTGAGAGGATTATGATGAGATTCACCAAAAGTTCCCACACTTGTTTGATTAAAATTGTTGCATGATAAGAAAAACAATGTTATTGTTATTTTACTTTTTTTATGTTATTTAAGCTTAATCATTGGGGACGATGATTTCAAAGGGGAGGGAGATGTTACATCCCATTTTTCATCACCCTCTAGACTATGTTATTTTACTATGAATATTCAATTTTGGACTTGAAAACATGAATGATGATCAATTCAAGTATGTTGATTAATTATTATATTAGGTAGATATACTCTGTGAAATGATGAAATTATGTTTTAATGATCATGTTAAATGAAAATATGAATTCATGTTTTATACTATATGTAAATTAAATTGATATAATTACACTTATCATGATATCGGACTAACTATTGTCTTAGATTAATGAGGTGGATGTAGGATAGTGTTTCCCTCCAAGGAGGAGAGGGACAGTATGACTAGAGAGAGGGAAGTAGATCCAAGAGAAAAGCCATGGTCATTGAGGATCTAAGAACTCATAGACACTTATACATTAGTAGTTGTTTTCTATGGTTGAATTATAATTCATGTCTTATTCATTGTGAAGTTAATTGTTGTGTGGTTTCATGGATCTACAATTCTCTAGACCTACGTGGAAATGTGTTTTGTATTTGATGGTTATTTGTCCTCAAGTGGCTTTTGTTGTATTATTGTTATGTCCACCATAAGTGAATTTAGGTAACTTGAGTTATGTATTACTCAATTAGTGAAATGATTGAAATAAGAGTGAGTCTTTAAATGCTTATGAGTATATGAAGTGATTATGTATACTTGCATACGCAAGTGTGTGTGTGTGTGTATGTACACATTATACAAAAATGTTTTTATGTATCGATATGTACAAACATATATATAATATATGTAAATATATGTTTATACATACAATATATGTTTAGTTAAAAGTTGATATTAATGTATATATATGTATGTATAGGTATATTGATAAATTGATCTTTATAGATGTCTATATATTATTATATATAGATATAGATATTTGTGTGAATCTTTTCATAGCTAAGTTTGATTTAGACATAGACTATAGTCGAACTTCAACTAGTGCATGCACATTTATTAGCCAATACCATGGAATTAATGAAGAGCATTTTGAATTGGCAAAGCATTGAAAACTGAAAAGTTAAGAGATAGTGGAGTCTTCACTTCTCTCATAATGGAGAGTAATGAACAAGGGTGACAAGAAGAAGGAAAACCCGCAAAGGAAAGAGAACTGGTGAGCATGCAACAAAATGGGCAGAGAAAGGAGGAAATTGAGAGGGGTTTAAGTGAAGGAAAGGTGGCAAGAAAAAGGAAAAGGAACGAGCGGGAAGAAAAAGGGGGTGAGTCTTTTGTATCTTTTGGGAGGACTATGAAAACCAATATGTGGCATATATTGTCATCAATTTTTGAGAAGTGTGAGATTGAAGTTCATTGTGATAACCCACATGAATAAATAATAAATACATTGTTTATAATATGAATGCTTTCTTCTATTAAATCTCTATGAAGACACAAAATGTTTGAATTTGAATGATTTTGCTATTTTTGTTAAAAAGTTTAAAGAGTTTTGAAACCCATGTCCAGATGTGCATAGAATTTTAACATTATGCTAGACCAAAAACCCCAATGTGTGGGTTTAACTTTCATGAAGAGATGGAATGCCCTATATACCAATTATGTTACCCTAAGAAGGAAGTTGAAGTTACTATTTATTGGTATTTTTCCGTATATCTGGGTAGGAAGAATGAAATAGTTTAACAGGGTTATGAGTTTAGTGTAAAAGGCTAACTACCATGTTGAGAGGAAAAGACATTGCAATGTTATAGTCTTAGTCTTTCATTGCCCGACTAGACTATTTAGCTAAGTATACTCATTAGGTTAAATTCTATCGGAGTAATCAAGTATTTGTTGGTCATAGTCTTCAATCAAGTTTTGAGATTAATCTTAAGTCATATAATGACAACATTGTGATTTTGTTTTAAATAAAAGACCGTTAGCCTTTCTCTCACAATTAATAATGTGTAGAATAGAATCTTTGTTCTCTCTACTTTGTTCGCAATTTGGTTATTACTACTAAAGCAAACGGCTCATCCATTTGATTACTATCATAAAGGCCTAAAGTCTCATTAACCTAGCCAATAGCTTGTGATCTATGTTGATGAACTCTTGACCTTGAAATGGTCAAGAGTACAATAGATGATTTGTTTATGAATAGGAATTTGGTTTAAATGCATCGATATTAAAAATTGCATTACCGGAAAATGAGTCTCGGCCTCCAAAGGAAAGGCATAAGCCAAAACCTATGAATGCATTATTTATGAATTATCCATTACTATGTTATTTGTGAAATATATTGTTAATACAAAGAGCACATGTATACACAAACACATGTAAATGTACTCATATGCAAATCTGTCGAATGTGTACATGAGAATAAACTCTTTTTAAAATCTTATGATACATACATATAAATACATGCATAAGTACATACATATGCATACATACATACATACATACATATGTGTGTGTGTAGAAGTGTGTATGTATGTGTGTATGTGTGTCTATGTATGTATGTATGTATATGTAAACTTGCATCTTCAACCGAATGGATGTATATAAATGCACATGAATATATATTTCTGGAACCCAAGTTTGTTTTAATATGAGATTGGCTTGCTAATTGTAAAGGCAGAAACTTTACATTAATGTTTAATTGTTTTATACAACTTGTACATTTAAATGAGAAAATTCATCCTATTGAAATTTTGATAATATAAAGACTAGGCACATCTTCATTATGTTGAATGTTTTCACTGAAATCTATGAAACCAGTAGAGATGAGCACTGAACTATTATGGCTGAAATCTATTTGTGGAATATTTTTCGTCAATATCCAGTTTGACAAAGAGGTGTGTGAACATAGGACCACGTAAGATCTATGTGTAATTATTTTATTAAACCTTTGGCCAAAGTAATGTAAAATCACTGCTTGCATTGTCAGTTCACCATGTCTAAAGCTGCAATTTAATCAGTTGTATCATGCATACCTAGAAGGTATCTAGAAGTTGCTCGATAGATTATTTGCATTAGTACACAACACTAGTTCTCAAATGGCTTGATGACCACGAAGTTTCCCTGAATCTACTACTCTCGTGAAGGGTAGGGCTACTACCAGTAGAAAGGTGTGTAGGGGACCGCTGTTCTGTGGTTGGAGGAAAATCACTTAGTTGATGCTCTCCCTCTTGCAATTTATTGCCGATGACTTGGATTATCAGAGACAAATAAACATTGTATTGTACTATTACAATAAAAATGGATCACCTTGTCTAGATAAGACATGAAATGTATTTGAAACATTGAACTTTGTATTGTTCTTTATATCAATATGATGCTTCCTAAGGAAGATGTAAATTATTATTGTATTATTTCTCTTGACAAAAGAAAAATGTTTCCTGTGATATTAGTAGATTTTCTCTTTTATCTAAATTTATTTAAACGAAAATAAAATTGTGCAAGTTATGCATTCAACAAAATATATTTTATGGTGATTTGATCAATGGACAAGGTGGGTTCATTACAAAATTTGCATTGGTACTCCTATAGTGATTGATGATAATATCTTAGGATCCTCCAACACAGCCCAAAAGACTAACACCCAAGGATTTTGATTCTCTGCAAGGATGATCTTCATCTCCTTCCACTACTTTACAAGGTCCTCTCCTCACACTTCTATTTATACTTGTACTATTTTGGGATTACTCTTTTTAGGTTAACCCCCCCATGTGTCTTTATTTGTGCTTTACTACTTTTCTTGCTTTATTGTATTTGCTTCAAGTCTCGGGCTCTTTTTCTCCCTGGTTCTTTGCTATTGTATTTGTACCTGCTGTACATTCCAGTCCCTTTTGACCCATTCTTGGTCCTTCGTGGACATTACTAAAATTTCTTTCTCTCTGTCTGCACACAAATGCACACACACAGGCAAACAAGCACACTTGATTCTTTTGTTTCTTTGAACAAAGACAACTCTGCTAATTTCGGGGATTCTGTACATCAATCATCTATCTTATTCCTGTTAGTCATGCTTGTAGGTTTAATTGTGTGAATTGAACTCCTTTTAATGTTTTCCACTTTAAGTTCCTAACTATTGGAATGCCAATTTCAAAATGCTTAATCTTGCCTTCATTGCATTAAAAAGCATACTTCATTTTGTATTGAGGAATATACATTTGAAAAAGGCAAGAACACCAAAGGTGAAACTTTCTTTTAATTGTGGAAAAGACAATTACCTCTTGTAAAGGGCCAAGAGACAGATTCTTTTCCTCCCCGTAGAGTAGTGCAGAATCACATAACTTTATTGCTTCATGTAGTTCTTTGAGATGACCCCATTTTGGCTCTCTCAGCAATCCTGCACAAATGCATTTAACTTTTTATCATTGAATACCAAAAGAAAACAGTATGGAAAATGATTCAAATGTCTCATGAGCATCATTATCCTTCTTTTTGTGTCCATACTATCACCCACAGTCCTGATTAATCTTGTGAATAAATAGACATCAAGAACAAAACTACAGACATACCAAATTCATCTATAGGAGCATCATAATCATAACTTGTTGTAATGAATGGCCCTCCGGCTGTACGTGCAAAATTGGTTCCTCCATGATACTGCTCAAGTAAAGAATAAGCCCATGCACAGTAAAGTTTAAGCCTAACCACAGTAAATCTAATATGACTGTGCACAGAAAAATTTAAACTTGTCCATGGTAAATCCAGGTCCATTATTTGAATTTAAAAATATTAAGGTCTCTTTCTATGTATTAAAAACAAGCATACCATATAATAATTTTGGTAGGTTCCCCCCTTCTGAAAAAATCGGGCTACAGCAAATGCAATATCCTCAGGTGGCCTGTGAGGATTACGACTCCCAAAAGTTTTGAACCTGAAAATGTAAAATTATAAATAGTTATACTTCCTATTTATAAATATAATGGATGATTTACATTAGAAGATTTGGTTGGCCCGTGCCTTCAATGGATTGTTAGTCTAGTGAGATTCTGTCGTGTCAGAAACTGAAATTATATTAGAAAATTACCTTACTATGTCAAAATTGCTATCTAATATAAACCAAATTATTTACCTACATGGAAAAACAATGGATAATTATTCATCAAACTCATCTTAAAATTAACTTACTAAGATCTGTGTGATTAAGAGGATGTGCCAGAAAGAAAAAAATTATATCGGCATCCATAGATGACCAAAGTAAGTCAATGGGACTTGAATGTATAACCAGTTCAATAGAGAAGAACCATAAGTAAGAAGACCCTAGTCTAATAATGAAACTAAATACAAAAGAAAAAGAAAAAATCAAAGCAAGAGAGTGAAACCAAAAACATTTAACATCTCTTAACCGCAACATGTTAATATGGTTAACCAAGAGAGAGAAGGACCCCTAACTATGTAATGAAGCATGGAGCTGAGGAAGACCGAAACTTGTGACCCAGGATCAAAAAGAAAATTTTCATATATACATCATACAGTTCGCAACACAAAAACTGGTAGCATCATGGCTGACCACAAACACTAAAAAATGTCATAATAGAAAGAAAGAAAGCATGTTAAGTTTTCACTGGAAAAGCTTATTCCCAAAGGGCCAAAATAACTAATAACAATATATTATCAGTTAGAATAAATAAACCCTCAAACAAATAATAGAACATATCACAACTCGCATTTGTAACATGATACATCATTTAATTACAAATATATATACTTAACAGAGAACCTCGTGTAACTAGCTTATTTTCAATTCCCTGTTGACGTAATTTAAGATGCACCAACTTAAAGAAAAGAATGTTAATGCATCTATCTATCAGCTACCTTTACAATTTGTTATGCTCCTCTATCCTATCTCAAGCTATGCTTGGTACATATAATCAAAGGCTTAAGCATATGTACACACATTTATCAACATTTGCAATCCGTATCATGTTGACCAGATATGACTCTTTTACATCTAATCCACCCAATCAGATACCCAAATCAGCCTTTTTCGGATAAACTTCTGTTAAATCTTGCTTCATAGTTTCACATCTTTCCTTAAAAAAATTCACTTCAGCCAATAATTCTTGATTTTAATTCTTCAATCTTGAGATCATTATTTTATTTTGTCAACTTTGCTCTTACAAAACAGTTTCTTTATCTCTGCTTTCTTTATTCAATATTTTCTAAACCATCTATATAAGAAAATATGTTCTCTCTTGTCCCATGTTAATTAGTGTTGTATGTATGTGTGTATGTGTGTGTGTATCTCTCTCTGTGTGCACCAAGCTTTTGCATCTTCATTTTGTAGAAAAATAAGGCATAGGACTACCAGCTCTATTGTTCCTCATTAATTTTTATTCATGGATTAGCTCAATCGGTCCATGATTTCACCCATTTAAAACTTCTTAAATGCAAATAAATTGCTTTTTTTATAAAGTTAGTTTTCCTTGTTACTCATTTCTTTTTTCGAACACTCATAGCAAGGTTTAATATTTAAGCTAGGGCCTTAAAAACTTGTTTTAATAAATACTTCAGCTAATTTTCTCAATTATAAGCCATTTTTTCAATCTTTAATTGCATAGCCTTTGGCTGTTGCAAAATGACTCGGACCTTGATAATGAATGATGTTGCTAAGTCAATGAGAAAACTACTGAAATTCAATATTTGCTGAATTTGATGTTTGCTACAGCTATATACTAAAATCTACATCCCTATTGCCAATTCCAATATGATTCTTATATGTCTATTACAGAAAATATATATACACAATCTTATGCTCTGATACATGCTCCAACATAAAAAATAGCATTCACTACAGCTGAAATTGATTACACTCGTAGTCAAAATACATGCCAAAACAGTATCTGATACCATTATGTACAACAATTATTCATCTTCTTACAGTATTAGAATGCCCAGTAACTTTACCATTAATGCATAGCAAGGAAAAATGAAAGGGAATGTTCGTGCAACACAACGAAGCCATTCCCATGAGAAAACACAAATATTTAGTCTAAAGAAACCAGATACAAAAAAAAATTCAGCAAAAAACTATACTTTACTTGCCAGTAGAAATACAAAGAAGCGCTGTCAGATCACAGAAGCTATCTACAACTCCCAACTATGGAAAGAGTTACAAGCTCTTCATCTCTTCCAATGGATGATGTTTTTCTTTTCAACTCACATCTCCCTGACCCTCATTTCAAGCATATTCGATTGGTTTGATGTGCCTTACAAGATTGCTTGGCTCTCAGGCTTGTTTGACAACTCATACCTTGTTCCACATCCCAAGAAAGACAAAAGGAATGTAGCAAGGCCTGCAAATGCTACAGTAAAGTTTTGGAGGATTAAATGGGCAAAATTTGGGCAATTTTTTTGTGGATACATCAATTGCGCTGTCTAGCTTCTCTAGTTGAAAATTTACGGTATTTTGACATTATAGACCAAGTTATGGTAAAGCCACTCTCCAATGATTTTCCTACATTTTAGAGGTCCAACAGATGTATTTTCACCTATACAATTGTATGCACCTTGATGTATCATATAAGGATACTGTATATCAAGTTTTATCTCTATTCTATATTCTATGAACAATATGTAGCCATAAAGTAGTCTATAAATCTGGACTGTTTTCTCAATAGTTTGGGAGATCAACTGTAGAGTTTTGAGGTAAAAATTTTGAGCATTTTGGAGAGTATAAAAGTTCCCCATTATCAATTTTATGTATCATTAACAAATGTCTTGTGCCAACTTTGTTATATTCTTATCAATTGTAGACTTAGGTAGTGCACTATACAGTGGAGTTAGTTATCAACAATTAGATCGATGGTTGTGTCTTAACCAACCACCATTAGTCCTACAAATAACATTACACTGTCAGGGAAAGCATGCTGATTTTGGGACAAGTGCTCCATATGCAAGCAAGAATTTTACTAAAAAAAATAAAAAATACATAGTCAATAAAAGAATGATTCTCTATGTGCTTTGTAGATTATTGAATGGTAAGATTTAATTTCCAATTCCAACTACACCTTTGAATACACCCTAGTCAGACTATTATACCATACCTACATCACTTTCTCATTTTGTATGGCCTTTATCGATTCCAAGCAATGCACTGCTATCTAGAGCATCTTACATTATATGTAATGTCCCCTTTTTCAGCACGATCGTGTTTGATGTAATGTCCCCTTTTTCGGCATGATCGTGTTTGATGGTGTGTTAGCCTATTTCTTGGACCCTTGTGGGCTAACTGGATTGGTTAGAGGGTCAGTGGTATTTTTTGGAGGAGTTGGTCGTTCTCATTTTCAGAGTTCAGTGATTGGCTCACTGCAGGCCTTGGCAGTTCAGGAGTTGACAGCTTCTGACGGCACAGAATTCTATGGAGATTTGAGGAAGTTATGCTTATTTAAGTGATTTAAGTTATTAATAAACTTAAAATTTTATTATAAAGTCAAATTGACTTTATACATTTTATATCACTTAAATATTCTCTAAAAGTGATTTAATATTTTAATCACTTAAAATATAAAAGGGCGCCCAAGTATTTAAGTCAAAACTATTGAAATGACTTAAATATATATTATAAGATTTAAAATATGAAGAAGGGCGTATCTTTCTTGGAATTCGTGCCTTTTTGCATATAAGGCATTTTTGGGCAATGAGAAACTCATGATTGAATATTTCGACTTTGCCTTGGACATTTCCTTGTGCTTGCATCCTGTGATCAGGGTTTTTGAGCAATTTTCTATTGGAGAACGAAATCTCTTCAGTGTTGAGCACTTTTGAGACTGTGAGAGATCAGTCGAATCTGTGCAGTTGTGAGAGCTTCATACAGAGGTTCTACAGAGCTTGATTTGTGTTTCCTATTGAATTTCTTCATCAGTTTCAGAGGGTTTTGAGAGATGGCGCCTTCATTTCACCTGGCAGATACTTTACCTCATGGTTGTACCTTCTGAATGGGAATTCTGGTTGTTTGTATTGAAGTGTGTGGCTCTTGTGCAAAGGGCGTTTGGATTTCCTAAGAGAAACGCCTTCCTTTCTGAGGGTTTCTCTTCATCTTCTTTGGCGTCTGGCTTGTACTCATCATCTGCCACAGTTTTCAGGTTGGACTTTGCATTCTGTAGCTTCCTACACCAGATTTTGTCAATTTTTCACCATCTTGGCTGGCGAACTGGACTACTTTCTTAAATAAATAATCTGGAAGCTTTCGGGTATGTTTGAGTTCTGAATCCATTGTTGAGCTTATATATTATCTTCTGTAATTTCATTTCGCTTAAATTAGCTCAGATTTACATTTTATAAGCATTTATGTTGTGCGCCCCTTCTCTTCTGTCTATAAACTTTCCTCTAAAAAACTAAAATAACTCATTAAGACTTAAGAAAATACTGGGGTTTGAGTTGAGAGCCAGCAGGGCTCATCACATTTGATGGTGATTAGCCTATCTCTTGGACCCTTGTAGGCTAACAGGATTTGGTTAGAGGGTCAGTGGTCTTATTTGGTGGGTTTTGTCGTTCTCATCCTTTGAGTTCAGTGATTGGCTCACAGTAGGCTTTGGCAGTTCAGGGGTTGACAGCTTTTGACGGCACGTTATTATGTGGGGTTTTGAGCGAGTTATGAATATTTCAGTGGATTAAAGTGTTTTAATATATTTGACGGAATATTATAAAGTCAACTTGATTTTATAATAAAGTAATCACTTAAATTTATTTAAGTGAAAAATTAGAAGCACTTTAGTGAAATATTTCATAAAGTGATTAATTAAATCACTTAAAGTGGGTGCCCATGTATTTAATTGAAAACTATTGGAAAGGGGATTTAAATATATTCTAAAATATTTAAATGGCTCCAAAAGTGGCGTCACTTCTTGGGATGTGTGCCTTTTTGGCTTTATATGCAAGCCAAGGTAAAATCAAACTCATTATTGACTATTTGACATTTTCTCTTGGCTTTGGCTTTGCTTGCTTCTCTGAGACAAGGGTTTCAGGAGTTTGCTCATCTCTGGAGAACGAAAACTCTTCACAGATCTGTGATTGTGAGACTGTGAAAGATCAGTTGAATGATTGCAACAACGGGGGCTTCAATTAAGAAGTTTCTACAGTGCTTAATCAGGGATTTCTGTGTATATTCAGTAGAGTTCTTCAATAAAAATACAAAAGGGTTTGTGAGACAGGCGCCTATCTTCATCTGGTGAGCATTCCTGTTATGGCCCTTCTTTCCTTATAGATGACGTGGTTTCTTCTTGAAGGGCGTGGCTCTTAGATAAAGGGCATTTGGAGTTTTCTGGGAGAAACGCCTTCTTTATTGAGGGTTTCTCATCTCCTTCATTGGAATCTAGCTTGTACCTTTCATTTGCTTCAGTTTTCAGGCTGGAGATTGCATTCAGTTGGATTCTACGCTTGAAATTGTCAGTTTTCATCATTCTTGGTTGGCAAACTGGACTAATTTCTTATTAAAATAATATGGAGCATTTCGGGTATGTCTAAAATTTGTAATCTCTTTGTTTCAATTATTTAATACCTTCTGCACTTCCATTTGGTAAATTTAAGCTCAGTTCTGAGTTTTATGAGCTTTTATATGTTGCGCCCCTTCTACTTCTCTCTAGAAACTTTCTTAAAAAACTAAAAAAGAACACAAAAAGATAATCAAAACAATAGGGGTTTGAAGGAGCCAGTTGGGCTCATCACATTGTACAACCAGTAAAACCCTAGTTATGATGTTCTAAAATATGATTTTTATAAACAAGAGATCAACTATCTTTTTCCAAAGGAGTATGAACACATTCAAAAGTGGCAAACAAAATTCCACCAATCCTACTCCACCTTGTTTGAATAATGATGATACATCCCACAATGAGGATTGGCTAGACCAATTGGATGCACTAGTCAATGCTACACTGGATATTCCTCCTATCCACCCTCTTCATTCATTGATGCTTATTCGATTGCAAAATGCAAGACCAAATTTCTATAGAAGGTGACATGTGAGCCAATATAAATGCCCCCATGAGCACATAAAATTCAAGGAGAGTTCAACTCTTCTATTGTAACTTCACGAGCAAGACCCAATAATTCTTCATCTCCAACCAAGGAATTTAACTCCATTCAATTTCCTTGCCTACATAATGTCGATCCATAAGATATATCTTATTGCTTTTGAAGTATGAGGCCCATGGCTCAAGTTATGTTGGATATTGCCAACATAATGAAAGAAATGGAATTATCTAATTGACTCACTTTCCCTTGAGCTTGGGTGAAGATACACATATCCAAGATTTATAGAGGACTATTGTCACTTAGAGTTTGTGCACATTTTTGTGAACCATGGGCTTCTCTATTTGGCATAATCATGCTCTCTTGACCCTAGATGAAGTAGCTCACATCTAGAAATTTGAAGAATAAGATTGATTTGGAGTTTGTGTATATTTTTGTGCACTATGATTGGCCTAAGTAGGACAAATAAAATGTCTCAACAACAATTAGCAACCAAGTCTCATCTTGCTATCGATCTAGTAAATTTGAGACCATGTAATCTAATGAGCATCAATCTCACTATCAATATTTGATGTCAAAAACCAATTTGTTTGAGCACCATTGACTCTCAAATGTGGATGCCAAAGTCATGTTTTGTAATGAGACCTTGTGAGTTGACTTGGAGCAAGGGACCACTTTCAAAGCCACATTCTCGGTAGACTCAACTCACTCGAGGAAATACTTGTAAAGATGTTGAGTACAAGCAAGAGTTGAGTCAATTGAGGACCATGGTAACTAAGCTTGACCATATAGTATCAAAATCACTTCAAGGGAAAACTCCAAGGGACTATGCATTTGATCAAAATTTCTTGAGAATGAGAGATTATAGTTGAGCATTATCTAAAGAAATTGCACAAAGGAAGTATACATACTTTTAGCTATAGTGAAGCAACTATGATCTAGTGGGATGGCTTCTTCACACTCTCTAGGAGATGTACCTCTAGGGGCATTTTCTCCAAGTCCATGATTTTTGTTGCTTCTTTTGCGTCATTTTGTTTACAAGTTGTGTCAAATGTGACTCCAACTTCTTTATGGCAGGGGATAAATGTAGACAATTATATGTTATGATTGATAAAATGTTTAGTATCAGCTTCATTATGTGTGTGATCAATTGTTGATGTAGTTAGTTTATGGTAGTTATGAATAGATAGATCAACAGTTGTTGGTCCTAGAAATAGCAATTTCATTGTCAAGATAAGGGCATTGATGAACATTACCTACACAATACAAGCATTATTCTCTCTATAATGTTCATCAATATGATTTATGATTCCAATTATTCATCTATGTTGTGACTCATAGTTTGAATGTAGATTTTCAAGTCAAACACTTGTGATAGATCTTTTCACTTAAAACCTCTTAATCATAGATCTCTTCAAAAAAGAAAAATAACACATTTTATACCTTAGCCCACTCTCACATTTTTCCATAGGGTTCAATCTCTAAGCCTTTAATATATATGACACTCAATTGCTTTTGATAATCCTGACAACTTTGAACCCACTTTAATTCTTTTTAATATTGCTCCTTTGAATGAGGGGCTTCCCTGATTAACATATCAATGTTAAATTGAGCCAACTTTAATAACTCCACATTATATTTAAAATTTACTTCTAAAATGTCCTTTTATACCATAAACATTTTTGTTTAACAATAATGTGCATCTTTTGGGCCACTAAATTGCTCCTTTATTTGAAAAGTACAAGTGTAAAGGATCCCAAGCTATGAAAGTAACTAAGCTCCCAGCCTAGCAAGTACACATCTTCAGCATTTCACCAACCCACAATTTGGGAACAACACGGGGATTTTTTCTTTCTCTAATAAACAAAAAAAAGAGAGCTTACACTAAAAGTGGTTAAGGACCCTAAGCTACAAAGGAAAAGGAATACATCTTTGATGAGGTTGGCAAAAAATTGACAAATCTTCTTTAAGAAGACTCTTAACAGTGTTTTTTTGTACTATGTTCTCATCTCATATCTAATAGTTATGTTTATTAAGAAAACATTCTAGATCAGTAATCAGCTATTCATATATTATAGACCCTACTTTAAACACGGGATTGTGAGGCCTTGTGTGCTCTATGTTTCAAACAGTCATGTAAACTAGGGATATCATCAATTCCAGTCATGTCTAAAAATAATAGAGATTTTCTTTTAATGCATATGACATCAGAAAAAGATTCATCAACCAATGCCAATATTGTCAGTCGAGGGAGGTAAGAAAAGACCATTAATTTTAGAAATTACATCAAACATATACAATGAAATATAAGCCAAAAGAAAAACCCGGCAATAAATATAGGCAAGACATCTTAACCTATAGTCAATTCACTATTTGGAATGTCATAGTATAAATTATGTTAAAGAATAACTTTTAAAACATTACTCTCTGTAGCAGAAAAATTATAGAAAAAGCAAACAAATGAAATCTATTTCCAAAGAGAATCATCATTGAGTACTTACCAACCAGGCCAGTTCTCTGTCCACATTTTAGGCTTATTGTAAGAGTTGGGTGTAAACTGATCACAGTAAAACTGATTGCAAGTATTGATCTGCAGAGCACAATATAAATATATCAAGTACTGAGAATAATTTAGTTAAAGTAGAATCCTTGAAAGTAAAATCATTATTTATGCTAGATAATGACAGCTGCAGATATTTTTTAAATAATAATTAATGAACAAACTATAAATTTATTTATGATCGTTTCCAGCCAGAAGTTCCATTCTATTCAAAGTCCAAATAATCAACTTGTCAAGCCAGCATTCTTGGCATTATTGTTAATTTGCTCATCACAGTTTTGAAGGCCATTGTAGTGTTAGTTTTTCTAATATCAGGATTAAATGACAGATGTTCTCTAGTTTTTTAGTTGGCATAGTTGTTAATATTCTATATCAATAGACAAATCATACATTTTCTTCAGCAGTTTATATACTGAATGATAAATCCCATGCAATGCTTAGTTCCCTTAAATAGTACTAAAATTGTGATAAGCACACAAAATATCTTGCTACTAAAGGAAAATATATAAAATGGTTATTTTACCACTGGATCAGGAGCATCATATTGTTGGCACATTATCCAAGGTACACCTATATTCTGTGACAAGGCCATTTTTGCTGCCCACATTGCATATGGCTTTGCACCTTCTCCATAATTACTTTCCATATCACCATATTCATTTTCTATCTGTCAAATAGAGTGCATAAGACATGTGAGAATCACATTAAATAATATATCTATACAAAATTTGTTACAGCAAACCAACCAGTGACTAATCAAGAAGATCAAAACCTGGCCAACCTAAGCTATGTCCTACAGCTGTCAACAAGACAAAAAACATGTTACCTGTCACATAACCACGTAGTCCCCTCTCAAAAAGGAGAAAACATATTTTCAGTTCACAAGATGTGAATGAAGAATATGATTCAGTCAGAAGTAAGGGGATTATAGCTTTCAGTTCAACAGTTGATCACTAAAATCTTTAGTATTGGGCTTTTGTACTATCAATGAAAATGAAATTTTGAAAAAATAAAAAAGTGGTTTTGTATATTATGCTGGAAAATAAGTTTCAAGCAACTAGAAATGAAATCTAAATCTAGTTGTTCAATAGATTAGAATTCCAATCTTTCTCAAAGAATTGACATGATATTAATTAGAAAGGAAACAAATTCTTGAAGTGAAGCTTTCATTCGTTAAAGGAGATGACTCAAACCCAACAAAATCATTTGAGTTCAATTCCCCTTGATTAACCCATGCTCTAGTACACCAAGAATTGGGCCCATTGTGCTCAAATGATTGTGGAATCTGCCAAAAAACCCTCATCTATCCCCAACAAAAGAGAAGAGAGAAGCCAAATTGTGATGAGTTGCCTTTTATCAAGCAAGACCAAATTGTATATTAAGTATAAGGTGAACCAAAATCAAGAACCCACATTCAAGGTAGATAAATTTAATATATTTATGGGACTTAATAAAAAGTGGACTATAAAGTGATTGAACCCAGGAACACAACCCATATTTATTGGATGTCCTGTTCCACTTTCACTCACTGTTAGTTTTTAAAATGCCTACCATTTTTATTGGATGAAGAATCCTTATTCGTTCAAAGGTAGGTGGTCATTTACAAGACCACTAAAAATGGAAGAAATTAAGAAAGATGATATTCTGTGGATGACATAAGAGCCTTAAACGAGTATGGAATTTTAAAGATGTACTGTGTTTTAGAACCATTTTAAATCAAGTGTATCACAAGTAAAATTATTTTAATCTAAGACGATTATTATATGATATATCTTCTTCATACAAGCCAATTTCCAGCAAATACAGGCCCCTAAACTAATAATGATTATATAAGTTGTGTGAAGCAGCACTATTTTGTAAATCCCTTGGAATTGAGACAAATAGCAAATACTAATGACCCAAAGGAGATATATACTATTTTTTTGCAGGTAAGAAGCAAGGCCCACCAGTCAGATAGAAGTGACTTGTCCAATTCTAACACTGTCATTGGTTCTCCTGTCATATGCTGCTAGTTCTACCAAGGTCCAAACAAAATGTTGTCTGTGCATTCATCCCAAATTTTAGACAACCATCTTGTATTTATAATGTTAAACAAGCTTTCTATAGAAACAGCTTAAAGCATTTTCAATGATTTTAGGCAACTCTATGAAGCCTTGTAAAATTTACAGATAGATTCTAACTCATACACTTAAATCAGTGATATCTGACTCGGGATTTGAGTCTGCCCTGTAGTTTAAAAATCCAATAGCAATTGATAAATGATAAGCTTATAGCACAATTCTTTAGGATACTTTGATAAAGCATTCAGTTGTTGCATAAGGTGGGGATGCGACAAACAACTAGTGTACAATACAGTTACATGATGTTTTTATAGAAGTTTGAACATGAACATTTGTATATGCAAAATCAACACAAAATATAGAGGCAATTATTATCTTCTTATTTTGATCCTGCCCATGAACATGTGAGCAGTTGTCTGTGAGAGGAAGTCTGAATTGTATGTGTGTCAGTGTGTCAGTGAGAGAGAGAGAGAGAGAGACCTGTGATAAAATTATAGGACCACCCTGTGATGCAAAAAGTTTCTCACGCTTCATCAGATCAACAATAAATGTAGTGAATTTCTCCATGTATCTCTGAACAGATCAAAAGCACATATGTGGTGAACAGATCAGAAACATTTATGTGAATAAAATAAAAGTTTCAGGCAAATAAAACATATAAAGAAAAAAGTGTTTGTTCCAATTCCTTGCAATTTAGTATTTTCCTTCTCAAACAAGCCAGTTATCTAAATATAAACAAATCCAAAAATTTGTTTATTTATATACAAACCTTAAAAGGCTCGTTATTTGTTCGAAAAACTGTCCCAGGTATATAATGAAGCCAAATAGGTATCCCTCTGCAATGCAGCATTACCATCCAATCAACTTAAAAGGCATTTTCTTTAGTACAAATTCAAGCATACACAGCATGCTAATCTAGCTCTGCCTAGAGAATATTAATATATGATTATATAAAAAAGAAAACCCAATTCCAGGCGGCATGATTACAACAACATCAAATAGCAAGTCCTGATGATGCAGTTGCTCATAATTCCTATGTGATGGTTCATTTCACTAGTTTCAATCCCACCACTTCACCCCTATGAGCATCATCTAGTGCAATGAGTGCCAGTGAGACCATTCAAGCTCTTAAGAATTAAATAAGGTCAAAATGATAACTCATGAGAAATGGATCATTGAAAGAATCACTTACACTTGAGTTTTAGAAACTACATGATGTTAACCCAAACATTGATTTCTGGAAAAACTGTTTCACAGCAGAAACTCCAATTTTATTAAAAAAGAATGATAAGCTTGGGAGCCTTAAAATAGCTGACTTAAAAGGCATAGTGTTTGTCATATGCTTTGTAAATGGGATAGAAAGCTAAGCATACTTGGGCCAGAGTTGAGATGGGATGGGCGACCTCCTGGAAATGGTCACCAAAGACAACAATGGTTGATACTATGGATAGATTCATATCACTAGTTTTGATGTCACTGCTTCGCCTTCACCGATGTGAAAGTCACGTGACACAAAGAATGCACAGTGGAACATTCAAGCTCATGAGAATAAGTCATCAAAGAAATGACTACTCATCTGAAATGCGTTATTGAAGGAATAAAAAAAGTATTAAAAACTACACTCAGTTTATTCCATTAATGATATCTTAGAAAATGTTACACAGCAGAAACTCCAATTTTATTGAGCTGGTCTCCTATAGGATCTCTCTCTCTCTCTCTCTCTCTCTCTCATATTTCAAAACTCAGACTCAGCAATTGCTCGGCTGACCCAAAAAATATAAAAAAACAGGAATCGGCAATAACTCAGCAAATTTATGAAACATTAAAAAATTGCTTTAAAAACATGCATATTACCGAATGTATGAACCATATTACTGATTTCCTTCATATATAGATCAAAATTAGAGTCCAATACTTCATAGACCAAAAAACAAGTTCAAAGTTTCAATAAATATAAACAAAAACAAAAGATATCTAAATGAGCACATAAACAAAACTCATCTGAATGGCTTGGTAACCATGATCACACAAATAATGAGCATATTGCAGAACAAAATTGGGACTGCACATTAAATGACTACCGGATATACTAAACAATGACTTAATTGATAAGTTGAATCATCATCTAATCATGAAAAAATCGTGTGGGAATGCTTCTGACGAATAAGTCGGCATCTACAAGGATTTCTAGAAGAAAGGCTTCGGCATATCCCACTGTAATAACCATTGTTGGCATCATTAAATATCAAAAATCCTAGTAAGTCTGCAGACTTTGATAGAATAAATCAATCAGAGCAGTCTCAGAATAATATTTGATAGCTTTCATCATCTATCAAGTTAATTGTCAACTTAGTCCATGGAATAGTTCATATAAATCCATGTTACATAGTTTCAAACAGGAGAAGCAAGCAAACAGCCACAGTTCAAAAACAAGATGGTATAAATTTCAAGAAATGGGTTGCTGGCATGATAAGGCAAGTAACTGGATGAAAAAACATATAAGGAATGCTTTAGAAAGGTCACAGTTAGCAAACACCAGAAGCTTTCTGTTAATTCTACAAATGTATTTATTGGAAAGGAACCCTGTCTAGCATATTTACCATAAATTAAGGAGATCAAAAGAACTCATTCATGTGACACCAAAAGAATACTCCATAACACAGAAAAATAGTTATGGAAAATCTTTGTGTTCCTTCATTTTGTCCCAGACTCATTCCTGGACTTCAAAACTCAACATCTTCATCATTGCAATCATTAACTCCAGTTCACAGGAAGGAAAAACAGACGTTGACTTTTGGAGGAACTAATAAGCAAAGCAAATTGGTTGGAAGTGATAGTAATTTTTATTTTACTCAATCACATTTGGTATTTTCCATGCCAATCTACCAAGGCACATAAAGCAAGAATGGTTTATCTATTTGAAATTTTTAACAATATAATATGAAATATTTTAGTTAAGGTTTTGTTTTATTTAACTAGTTTTTTATTGTCTCTTTTCGTGATTAACTTATTTGATTGTGCCCTAGCCATCGCCGCTCCACAAAGGATGGTGTTCTTTACTGTGCCCTAGCAGTTGCCAATGTAGGGTTCCTGGTTTGTTCACTCACGCTGGTCCATCTGAAAAAATTGCGAAAAAGATAAAATTGCTACCCATTTCATATCTAAAAGTTTCAACAAGTTTTCCTACAATTTTTTCTCCAAGTTTCGCAATTTTTGGAATTATTTTCCAGAAAAATAACCACAATTTTTTGCTAAAGCCTGCAGCCGAGTTATTGCTGGGGTTACTTACTCACAGGCAAAGATCTCTGGTGAGTGCTCACCAAGTTTTTAAAACTTGATATACGCATATATATAGTACAAATGGAAAGATACACCATATTAATCAAAAAGACATCTTGAAGAACTAGTTACTATGAACTTTAAAAGCAACAATTATGTCTAAGAGTATGCTCACTGCAAAAGATATTAAATTTTTTAATATTTTTGAAATGAATCAATAACAATGGTCATGAAAAGTTCAAAGGGTGGTTATTGTAAAAGTAATTGTGAAACATGAAACACTTTGTAAACTGACTTCTGTACTATTTCAAAGACAATTGTCATCTTGTATGTTATATTATATACTACTAATATTTGGATGCAAACAGTTAAGCATCTTCTCAAACATCCTCAGTGGATGCATATATATGGTGTGTCTCTTTACTAGCTTTTATTTAGAGTATAACGCTAGAATTTGATAATGCAACTGGTGAGCACTCCATGGTTGAGGTACTATGGAAATTGTTGATGCTGATTCATGATTATACTAACGAATTCGCTTCACTTCCATTTTGCATGGAGAGACTATTGCGCATCCTCTAAACACGTAAACACAGAAAAATAGAAGCTAACTTTGTCTTGTTTCGTTTTGTTTTTTAAATTTTTGGCAATTCTCAAGCTATGGAAAGCTTAAAAAACTCTCATAGCCCTCCCCAAACCTTGTTCTATATCTTTCATATAAGTTGGTTAGGTGTCCTAACTATTCTGCATATCATAATTCTTTGACACTGTCACTCTTCAGAAGTAGTTCTGGTATGAGTTTCTGGCATCAAATATACTTTAAAAGAATTCACTGCAGAAATCATGCAATGACTAAAATTATTTCCAACCAATCCGCTGACCAAGCATGTCATTCATAAGTCAAATGGATTGCGGTCAAGGGGTAGGACCACTTGATTTTCATGTTGGTAATGTTGGTAGTCTTGCTTCAATTGATTGATAGAGCAGTGGTCCCACATGTGATGTTGGAGGTTCGCTATGGAGGATCAAAGAAAGGAGAGAAGAGAAGTAGAAGCCTTGAAGGAGTACCGAAGAAGAAGCATTCAAGGCTGGAGAAGGAAGTGTTCAAGCTGGAGGAGCATGCCAAGGCAGAAAGCGTTCAAGCTAGAGGAGCACAGAAGAGTGTTGTAAGAAGATGAAGGAGAGGAGTCAATATCCTGCAGGAGGAGATAGGAAATAAGAGGAGCATTCAAGATAGAGAAGTGTAGATAGGAGATTGTAAGAGAGTGAGACTGTAGGTGAAGTTAGTGGAGGTAAGGCCTCCAGAGGATGAATTGTTATTGCTGCATCTCCAACTAACAAAGCATTATTTAATGCAGTATCCCAACAAAGAAATTGTATGGCATGTGGATTCCATGAACAAACTCTCACAATTTCAAGGGTGTGGCCCCAATAGAAGCCCTGGATAATTAATCTAAAACAAAAATCGTCACTCATAGGCTCAAGTAAATTTGTCTTTGTAATTGTCATATCATAAAATTTATAGCCCTATCTAAATGTACTTGAGGGATTTGGCCTAAGCAATAGAATACTAACAATCACAAGCCACTAAAGAATAAGCCAACAAGTTTCACAACAAGCATCAATGAACAGGAATATCATTGTACCAAGTTGCTAGCCTTCTATAGAAATAACATTACAGAAAATACTTTTGCAGGTTTGGGAATGTGCAAATCAGACTTCAAAAAAGCCAATGTAAATGCCATCCAAAGAAAGACAACTGGTGACTCTCCATAAAATTGGAGATTTGTTTGTAAGAACAGAAGGAATGAGAAGAATCCGTGGGAAAAATAGCTTAGCGGGATGAATGACACAAAAATCAAGAAATGAATGAACTTTGGAAATAATCCAATTTCATACATGCAACAGCAGATGGCAGTCCTAATTGATTATGTGGCTGAAGAGAATGCATCATCTACACATTTATTAATTCAAAGTCAACAAATAACAGCAAGGTCTTATTCTACCAAAAACATTTTATGTCAAGTACCAGCTTTGTCTCTTGCACGGATCTTTCACTCTATATCCTATTGAATCAGACTCAGGTCGAACATGATCCATTTATAATGTTTGAATGTGGTTTGAAAGCTGATATCTTTGGTCCAGTATCCTATATGTTTATTATAATCAGAACCATGCACATAGATTTATATTATAGATTTATATAAAATATAATAGGTGAAATTTTAAGTCCATATTAAACCAATTAAAATGACAAGAAAAACTCATGATCTTTTGACCTGTAAAAAGGATCATAAACATTTCTAGAAATAGGAAAGCTGCCCTTTGGGTGACAATAGCGGTCTCTTCTGGCATCAAAATGGCAGGATAAATCAACATCTCATGCAACTTTCTAGATACTCTTTGAGTGATTCTACTTATACTATGGGAAATTCAAATTTTGAATAACAGTAAAATAAAAGTGTTTGATAAGCAGCCTACAATGTCCTCCCAGCAACAATGCAAAGTTCAACAAGCAAGATATTTTGAGGAATGCACAAATATTTTGTTAAAGTTCATTCAAATAAAGGTATCAGCGCATAACCTCACAAGAATATTTGAGGCTGTGGAACCCATTAGTGAGCATAGTTTGTTAAAGTTTTAGCATGAGAACCTGTCCACAACAATTAGTCCTTTGCAGATGACAGACATGATTAGTGAGAATAGTTTGTTAAAGTTATGAGCATGAGAACCTGTCCACAACAATTAGTCCTTTGCAGATGACAGACATGATTAGTGAGCATAGTTTGTTAAATTTTTAGCATGATAACCTGACCACAGCAATTAGTCCTTTGCAGATGACAGACATGTCTTCATCCTTGTTCTCATGTATGTCAAATGGATTTGGCCCAATGTGTCGTCATATGTAATCATTTCATTTTTTAAGATAAATGTGGCAAAAATTATAGTATGATGAATATTCAGATGATAGACTAAATAGTAAATAACAACCTATGGCCTAGGTATTCTCATTGAGGTTCCCAACCTAGAAGAAAGCATTTCTTCAAGTATGTAGATTCCATGAATGACTCGACGCAAAAGTTAATGTTATAGATGCTGAATCATACCCACTAGATTTTCATAGGACCACTATCTTATGTACTGCATCTCATGATTCATCAACCCTCATTTCAAAAGAGGATAAGCAATTCAAAAGTTGCCAGTCAAGGAATCGGTGATATAAAAAAGGAAAACCGATAGAAGTTGTGACAAACTGGAAACAAAGACATCTGTGCTCAAGACAGCTAACCAAGAGCCTTGTCATGAGCCTATGACAAATGAGGCCAATGTTATAGATGCTGAAGCATACCCACTAGATTTTCATAGGACCACTATCTTATGTACTGCATCTCGTGATTCATCAACCCTCATTCAAAAGATGATAAGCAATTGAAAAGTTGCCAGTCAAGGAATCGGTGATATAAGAAAGGAAAACTGATAGAAGTTGTGACAAACTGGAAACAAAGACATCCGTGCTCAAGACAGCTGACCAAGAGCCTCGTCATGAGCCTATGACAAATGAGGCCAAGGAGAAGTTGTTCCATCTGAAGTCTGGAACAAGGAGACAGACAAAACTACAACTGTTGCCAGGAGGCAAAGAAAATTAATTTCTTAAATGTTAGTCAAGGAACTCAGGTTAAACTTTAAAGACATGAACCTCTTATAAAGATTCCAATACAACGAGCTTCTGCCCAGTGTTTTTAGATTCAGGTGATACCATAAATTTATTTTAAATTGCATAGTGCATATTTTAAATATGGAGAACGGGGTCTGAAATTATGCAGATATTACTTAACAGTAATTTTTCCACATGGCTGAAGATTATGTCTTCCCTCAATTTTTACATTTCCATTCCAGATTTTACCTCCATATTTTGTCTCTGAATTTTCTTTCGATAAATATTTCACAGAAAAATATGAAGCAACAAAAGATTTAATGGGACCACTTGGTCCAAAAATGCTCCTAAAATTTCTTATCAGTATGTGCTTACAAATATTAGCAAAGCAATGACATAGGAACATTCTCTTACACCCATATCAATTGGGATCAATCAGTAAAGATGTGATGATGAAACACCTATGCAATTCAAAATATGTATAGCAGCAATGTACCTATACAAAGTCAAGCACAACCTCATACTCCTTTATACCTGAGAATGGTTATAACTTACAAAAATCTTATCGTGATGGGTCCACGATGCCACTTTCTATGAGAAAAGCAAAAACTAGATGTTGGAAGATGGTAAGCCATGCTTAGTGAAGAAATTTAAGGCCAGGAGAAGATCTCATTGCTCTTGTCTACTCGAGCAAAGCTGATGGTGATCAATCTCTTGGCTTGAGTAGTTCTTGACATTAATATGCCTCCTTTGCTTGACACTAGGAAATTGTGCATATTCAATTAGATTTCATTTATAATAAGCTTCCTTTGCTTGATAATATGAAATTGCTCGTATCTTGTCCCTAGGCCATTCCATCAGAATGGAATAAAGAACAAAACGCTAACTGTTGACTTGCCCCCCATCATTTTAACATGAATGTATAAAGAAGCAATCTGCCTAAGAGAATGAAGTTATCTATCAAGAATTACAAAGTGCATATTTAAGCATAGGACCAAGAAGAGCTTGCTGATTGTAATATGGAAGATGGTCTAAAGTTCAAGTCATATTCAAATGCCTTCAAAATAATTGATCATTTTGGTGTGCACAACACAGTCTTTTCTAGAAATATGTATATACTATATTTCCCAAAGATGTGGAGCAACATTTTACAAGATTTTTGGGAGATGTATGTTATATAGCACAAGCAAACCACTAAAGCAGGTAGCTACGAATGTACACATTGTTGCTAATTCTGAATAAGCCATAGGAGAGCGTGTCCATGGATTTACTAAGCAGCTTACCTAATACACAGTGTCGTAATGAAGATCTTTGCAGTAATCATCAGCCTAATAGATTGGCAGAACTAATAACCTGCAAGAAAACTATCAACCAAAAAGCTGTGAAACTGTTCTTTGAGCATGTTTTCACGGAGTGTAAATAGGTTCCTGGCTAGTTTTGGAATATACTCCTCAAGCAACTTTCAACTTAGTACTTGGAAAAGTCGAGTGTCAATTGGAAATCCATAAAAGATAGAAGTGATTGCTTGGAATTTAAGAAAATATTTCAGGTGGATATAACATATATTTCCCAAGTTATGGACAGTTTGGTGCTGCTAGGTATAAGCATAATAATTGTCTTAACCAGAACCAAGTAGAACATCAGTTTGGCATGGGCCACATGCTGTTGATATACTGGAGTATAGAGTGACTCATGGGTTTAGAACAAAAGTAGAACTGTCCCATTATGGTCCATTCAAGGTCATTCAGGGTAATGTGGCATTGTGGAGAATGCTCTTAGGTTGAACTCAGCAAGCTACAAAGCCATTTAATAGAGACATGCATTCATGCCAAATTCTGCATCATTTACCATGGCAGATTCTACAGCAACTTTTGACAACATTGCACAACACCAAACTGATTACCCCAAACTCTAAGGTTGCGCCAAAGTCACTGAACAGCTATGGCATCAGGTTCATGTCAATGCCTACCTTATGTCACCACTTCCAAGAAAGGGGTCCAAATCAAAGGGACTAGGCAGTGTCAAAGTGACAAGCCAAAGACCTAGCCAGCTCTAAGGGAGCAAGAAAGGGGTTCACACCAAAGGGACCAGACTGCCTCAAAGACTGGTCTGTCTTAAAGAATTCTGCAGCTCAAAGAAACAAAATAGAATAGACACAAAGAGCACCTGCACCAAGATTGTGTTGACACTTGGTTTTTTCTGCCAATAGATTGTTCCAAGAATTCACCATAGCTGACTCATGGGAATCATCAATACATAATTGTCGTCTTCCATGGAGGTAGTATTAATATCATAAATTACATTTTACTATGGTTGGACAATTATTAAACAATTGGTTTGCAGTTTTAAACAAGTTAGGCATTTGAACTTTGTGGTGCTAACATGATAGTGAAGAGCATGAATACCTAAACAATCTAGTCCATTCTACTGACAAACCATGTTACATGAAACTTGCATCTCAAAAAGTTAAAGCTGTTCTGAATCACACTTCCTTTTCTGAAACGAATTTTGTGAACCGACTGAGATAATTAAGCTCAGTACTGTAAGGTGCATTAAATAGTAGAATAAGGCTCCCTAAATTAGAATACATGTGATGTTTAGAACAGATGTTGACTCAGTCCCAATAAACAGATCAGATGATCCTCCTAACTCCCTTGTTAGATAACACATAAATATCCTTGCCCCACAGCACACATATTGAAATACAAATTCTAATTCAAATAAACATTAACTTGTTAGTTCACACATCATAATACACGTTTAGTTAGTAAGCTAGGAGGCCAACACCTTCCAATGCAAACTCTTACCCCAAGTGCAGACATCCCTAATAACTACATCGGGAGAACATATCTAATGATTTATTGATATAATCTGTGTTGTGATAGTGCTTTGTATCATAAAATTTGCCTACATAGTGCTGTAAAGTTGTTAAAGGTATCATGATGTCTATACAGGCCATCTATTCTATTCTTTTGGCATGGTTGAGTTGGCATAGATATATAATTGAGGACGCTAGTACAGTGTGGCAGGCATTCCGCCTGGCAATCTCTGTAGCATGTATTTTTGCACTAGATAATAAGGGTATTCTTTACAAGCATAAAGTATATCAAATGTTGTGGCTAGAATAATTATGTTCTCAATATGATGTCAGATGATATTGGAAGAGTTATGCTTAGCATATGATTTCACTTAGCATCCTCATCTGGAATGAATATTATGGTATATACACCCCAGAAATATGTTCAGGATGTCTTTGCGGTGTCTCTTATGGACACGGACATTCAAGAATACTCCATTTCATCAGCAATGCTTGGAAGTCTCGTACCGGTGCAAATATCCAAAAAACTGAATTTATTCTCACAAACTTAATGAAACCCTATCATGCGCACCCTCTTAACCTAAACCCAGGAAAATAGAACCACTACAAATCTGTATTGTGGGGACTAACACCTCCAGAAAAGTATTCCATTTTAGGTATTAGGCTCTTCTCCTAGTTTAGCAGAACGGGCATATTTTTCTAGTTGCAGGAATCTCCAATTTATTGATTAGGAGATGGAGGACTCAATATTACAAAGTTGTACACCCTTCAATGGAGTAACCTTGATCTAATTGATGATGTCAATAGCTAGCTTCCAAATTGTGTATTAACTATTATCTGCATATAAATTTACAATACTTCAACATGGGCTCAATCTGCAATTTGTTGTGAATTGTTAAACTAAAGTTGCATGATTCTTCTTGGTCTTTAGTCAACCTATCTTGGAAGAGAATAATGATGCATGAGTGGAAAAGGCAGAAACACAAACCCAAAACTCCATTCGGCTGCAATAAATGGACCAATCCTCAAACTCACATAAAGCCCTGCCTGCTGAGCAATCTTCACAAACTTGACCAGATCAAAACGGTCTTCAAAGTAATACTGCACAATCACATACATAGAAATTTAACTATTTTATCAAACTGCAGTTACTGTGGATGAGTGAGGCTTGCAGCAAAAGAAACTCCAAGATATGGTGCATAAAATAGTAAATACCTATTTGAAGAACAGACGTGAAGTGTCAAACTAGTATTTATTATTTGTGCAGTAGATAAGGAATGGAACTTACAGTGCCTTCTTTAGGTTCATGCCCATTCCAGAACACGTAAGTGTCAATCACATCAATTCCTCCTTCCTTGGCTTTCGCAATTAAATCAGGCCACATCTGTCCCACCCAAACAGCTAATCAGTACAACCTATACTAATTTTAAGAAAAAAGTAAATTTGGAGAACTTCTCCTCACACTACAACCTTAAATTTGCTAATCACAGAATATTAATAAACCTGAGATCAGTTTTACCATGCCACCAAATTAGATTTGTTATGTTGCTTATGTGATATATAAGAAATTTGCAGCCCTAGCATAGACATTTATCTCTCTCTTTCTTTTCCTGTGCAGTCAGCCCAATATATCGGAGATCAAGTGGTACTTCCCATACTATTATGTGATTCTGCCATGACATTATATGTTACTAGATTTATTGAGTTGATTGCACCATAAGAACTTTCTAGTTCTAACATACTTATTTTATATTCCCTCGTTTTCTTTGCTTGCGCAGTAAGTTCGATAAATCTGTCCAGATAGTATTTCTCATACGAACATGTGATTCAGGCATATCATACATACCATGGTTATAAATTTATTATTTTACTTGTGCCACAAGCTTGTGTCCCTAAGATGACAATCTAATTTCGGTCTCTTCCTTGTTGAGTCAAGTTTTAGACTGTACTGTAATGTATGATCCAAAGTCTTCAAGGAAAGAAAATAGAAAGGTTTTAAACTCTATCAGAGCCCAACGCCCATTTACAAATAAGATTGGCTACCAAATATCAGTCTGAACTCTTATTTTGCTTAATTCAATATATAAAAAAAAAAAAAAAAAAGTTAATCAGTCTGAATTTTACCTCAGATATAAACTTAAGTTCGTGTCTGGGCAAAGTCGAAATTTACTAAACTACGGACAATAAGACCAATTAGAGCCTAGACACTATTGCATACTTGTTCAAATCAATGCATTTGATTGACAACCGAACTCCTGGCCATGGTCCATCGATCATTCTAGTAATGTGCGCAAGCTAGGATTCCCCATTTCTAAGAAATCCAAGAAAGAGTCACGCAGGTCAAGCACCAGCACCATGAACATACATAAACGTACAGTTGGACTATACAAACCTATTCGGTACTAAAAGCACATGCCGGTGAGACCATTTCGACACCATCGTATTCTTGTCGGAACCACTGAACATGATTGACGGTCAAACTCCTGATCATGGGTCCATCAAACATGTTAGTTATATAGACAAAATAGACTGAGACTCCTCTTCTAATTTGTTCCACCAGGAGGCCAGCACCAACACTACGATCACAGATACTTAAATGTGTGCCCAAACCATACAAATCCAATTAGTGCGAAAAGCAGCTACACATCAAGGCTTGAATCAAAGTTGTCTCTGGCCAGCAGGCAACCATCGTTATTCTTGTCATCCGGAAGCCTTTTAAAATTTCCATGGCTGTCTAAGTGACTGTCAGAAATCATCCCATAGCACAGAGCGTTAAATCACCATCATCATTCTTGCAATTAAGAAGCCTTCTAGATTTCCATGACTGTCTATATTCAGTAAATGCCACAAACTACCTCATAGCACGGTGCTAAACTAACTAATTAAAACAGCCAACATTGCTACTGGGCTACCACAAACTATCATGACACAGTGTACTTAAGTAAACCAATAAAACACCCAATCAAAATTAGGCCATTGAAGGCAACATTTACACTAAACTAAGATATCTCAATGTGGGCTAGTCACTTGGCTACTAAGTACATAAGCATTTCAATGTATTTACTCCCCCGCCTCTAGTCTAAACTTGATATACAAAACTGTGCGGGAAGTACAGCTACCATTGAACTGTATATTAACAATGAACATAGCATGTTTTATCATAAGTCATTTTTATGTTAGCAGTGGCATTGGATTTCATGTTCGCAGAACAGCTTACATATTCTATGACAGAGTGAGAATAGAGAAACTCACTGCAGGGACGCTCCTAGGATAGTGAATGGAAGCTGACATGAGCAGTTTCCTTTGGCCATCAATAATAAGAGATCTATGATCATATGAAACATTTGCAGCATATGCCCACTTGAGATCCACCACTGTATATATGACAAAGGCACATAGCCACACTAACAAAGCTCTTTGAGCAACAGTTGCCATTGTTATTACTTGCACAAGCTTATTGGGCACCCCCCATACTAATATATACCCATTTCTGTGAGTGTATATATACAGAGATGAAGAGACAAACCACGTTATGGAAACGTTATGGAACCGTGTGCATAGTGTAAGTATTGGTTTAGATGAGACTCAGGTGTATTGATTGAGTCGGTGCATTAAATATTTGCTGTATTCCTCAAATAAAAATAAATATTTGGTGATCTTGATTTTGGGTAATTGGGGAGATTGGGTGAAGTAGGGGTTGATGCCAGCCTATCAACAGCAATAAACAAGTATTTTTGCCGGACATTCTAATATGTCTGGTGTTAATTTACTGTTTGATCTAGGTTGGCTTTGAGCTGGTACTGAGTAACACCCCAAATCTTGTGTGGGAAGTGGGAACAGCTTTTGCTGCGGTTTCTCCTTTATCCAGGTGCCTATTCTTGGACATTGGACTTTTGGCTGCTACTGGAATAAAGATTTAATCCATCGATTAATTCTCGTTCGTTACAAAGAATAAAAGTAGACAAAATATGCCTTTGGTGCGTGAGATTAAAGGCAAGATATAATAAAAATAAAGATTGGGAATTGCAAATAAAAGCTAGAAGTTAAGACTAAAGACAACGGTTTTCAACCATCTAATCAGAAATGGAGGCAAGTGGAAAGAATTCAAAAGCATCTAATTGTTAGCAGCCTTAAACTCAAAACCACGATACCTTATGAGATTTTACTAGCGGAGTCAGGCACCTTTCCCTTGGAGGCTTTCGCGATGATTCGGTTACTATGTTACCTTCAAAAGGTTCAAAACATGGACGACCATCGGTGGCCTAAGCTAATCGTAAAAGAAAAGTTGGATAGAAGAAGGAATACATGGATGAAACAAAACAAAAAATGGATGGAAAAGTGGGGTGTGAATATGCAAGATTGTCCAAGTACAAATGAAGAAATAAAAAAATATGTGAAACAAAAATTCAAAAAAGCTTTATGGACAAAACAATCAGGGCGAAAAAAAGACTATTATATCAAAGAATTCAATCCCAAGGGGGACCATGATGAAAAGGCATATATAGGAGCAAATATTAAATGGAGAGCAAAGATGTTGATAGCTCAACTCCGAACTAGCTCACATCGTCTTAGATGTGAGACGGGCAGATGGATGGTTCCTAAAGAAGAGTGGGAAGAAAGAATATGTCGTTTTTGCGACATGGGATTAGTGGAGACAGAGTGGCACTTTGTTATGGAGTGCTCAGCATACAAAGATATTCGGGTCACTTATGGGGACATCTTACAAGTGGACAACTTAAATACCTTGTTTGAGGAGGAAAGGTTGGTCAAATCTGCAAATTACATCATCAAAATTCACTGTCGTAGAGCTAATCTCGAGCGAAGATCTCAGGCTGTTTAGGGTCTTCTCTTTTCGGTGGTGGTCTTGTGCTGTTCCTGGGTCCCATAGGCTGCTGTGGCCTCGTGGACGTTATTAAAATATTTCATTTTCATTTCATTTTCAACGATGGTCTTCAATGTTATGGTCTTTGGCCGGGGTGCGTGCTAAGGCGATCTTCTCGTTTAGTCCTTGCCTATTGTTGGCGTTCTCCCCGAGGTAAAACAGATAAAATATGATCAATTAAACATTTAGAAAAATGTTGGCATAAATGATGTAGGGAGAGAAGACTTATAAACAATTAAATAATTATTTATAATCTTTCAAAGTTCTAAGTTGATTTCATGTCATGATTGATCATAGTTGAAAGTGTTTTGGAAGATAGGTTCTTATCAAAACAGTTGACTCTTAATTTATAAGATGATCACATGGTCAGATTCTATGATCTAGATTCTATGATCTAGAATGTATGTTATTTGATATTTAAACATGTAATAAAAATATTGGCGATGTTGATAAACATCTTTGAGGAGCTTGTTAAGTGAGGTGATTATCTTTTGGTCAAATCTTAAATAAGCATATTTAATTATTTTTAACAACAATCAAAGACACGTCAAAAAATCATGTAATATGCCTAGTCATGTTACAACAAATATTTGATGTTAAGTGTCAATGCAATATTTTAGTCTTTCACTAGATGATTCTCTTAGTGAGTCATAAATACATGTTAGATCTTAGCTATCTTTGAGATTATCATAATGAATTAGCGCTTATCCTTTTATATAACACCTTAGAATATAATTTGAAATATTTTGCACTCAAGTGAGTAGGCAATAGTAATTGGGAGGGAATTGTACAAGTACATTTTTTATAATTTTATTTTTTAAATATAGGGATCAATTTTGCACCCCAAAACCAAATCAATTCAATTTTGCACATCAAACTTGATCTAAGGTGGGTAACAAGTAATTTACAAGTTGAATCTAGATTCTTAGGATTTGGGAAACTTGATCATGTAATTTACTAAATTTTATGTAGAAGTATGTCACTTGTAAACTAGTTAATACACAAAAGACAATCGAGTCAAAGTAAGCATAAAATAAATGGGAAAAGTGCAAGGCATGTAGTTTTCACCCTTACATTTTTCCCCTACTTTGGCTTGCACATGAACTACTATAAAAATGTAGGTCAAATTAAAATAAGCAATCAACATGAAAGTAAATATTCACACTCATAAAATGATACAAATAATGGATGTCACTTCAATATATTTTTGCACAATTAAGGATCTATTTGAATACCTATAAAAATCTAATTGGTAGCTTTTGAAAATTATTTAAAATATAAGCACTAACATAATTGTTTGGTAATGCAAACAAACTCAAACTGAGTGCATAAAGGTAAGTGTAAATATGGCACAAAGCCAACCACTATAATCATCGAAGGAGGTGTAAGATCCCTAAATGGACCATGTAATCACATTTTCAATATCAAAAGATGGAGTAGGATTCTATTAGGTAACTATAACCAAACAAACTTGATATAGGGTGTCCCTTAAAGCCATTACAACCATGAGCATGTATTTTATAATCCTCAAAAAGACAATGTAATTATATTCATGAAAGCTCATAAGTAATATAATATGCCCCCTCCAATTGGTTGCAAAGTGTTAGAGGAAAGGAGAAAATGTATCATTATGAAACACTCAATAGTCATGAAGAAGTGTCATTAATAGTATCATGTAATAATCAATAAAGAAAATAAATCAATCCATCTCAGCATATATTCATATGGAGGAAAGTGATTGAACATGCCCCCAACATTTTACCTAATGAAGATTACAAAGAATCAAATGATTGTATATATTTTTGGCTCCCAAAATTGTAGGCATCAATATTATAGGAAAGACACTCATGCAAAGGAAAATATTAAAGCACAAGTGGAGAGCCAGAAGATATCAACAAAGACTAGATAATTAAGAGGACAATGCATGAATTAGTGTTAATCCTCTTCTATTTCAAGCTTTACAAACTTAGAAAGGTGATCCTTGGGGCCTTATAAAGAGGGAAATTAAAAAGAAATGTGAAGATAATGACTAGGCTATGACTACTATGTCCTAATAGCAACCAAGAATAAGCCCACTAGACCTTATTATAAGTGGATATAAACAAGCATGCAAGTGCACCCACATATATTTAATAAGTTTCATTCGCTAAAGATGACATTCCTCTTAAACATTTCCTACACACATGTATCTTGTGAATTCACCATTACAACCCTCTGGACATTTATCTAATATAAACTCACTAAAAAACATATTTCAAAGGAATGGGATATAAAGGTAAGCATGAACTGTACATGCATATCTCTCTAAGCATCACCTTCATCTATAAATCCCTTAAAATATGACAAAAATTATTAGATTGAGTTCTACATTGAAGCAAATCGCACTACACTTAAATTGAAAAAAATTGTTTCAAGGATGAGAAGACTGATCCATAACCAAACAAACCAGTACCTACTTAATTGGGCAACATAGTTACAACATGCAAGAAAGAAAGGTAGCCATATGGGATTGTTGTAGACACTTGAAATTTGACTCATCCAACAATATCTCATTTCATCCTATCCTTGGCTATTAATTAAATAAATATCTTTTATTTATTTAATTATCCCCATCCCTTCCCACCTTTATCCTAATCCATTAATTAAATATTTACTATTTATTTAATTATTATCCCTTCATCATAATCTCATTAATTAAATAAATACTTTAAATTTATTTAATTAATTTACCTTTATCCCCAATCCTCCAAGTAATTAATTTAGGTTAATTAATGTCCATTACCCTTTTCCTCCATTATTTAATTCACTTTTGTCCCTTGTCCTTATCCATTTAATTATATCCCTTCATCTTGTTCACATGGATCATAATTTTATTTTTTCCTCATGTAAATTGAGTGTCCCCTTCACATGTCTAACTAAGCCCTTGTCTAGATTCATTGAATCTAGATACTTCCCAAAAGTCAAACTAACTTTCCATCTCATCCCTTCATTTAATATCCCACCTCTTAATCCTAGCCATACACAAAAGGATGTTGCCCTAATCCTAATCCTATACCTATTCCTTATCCTTGTCGCATGACTACAACCTTTAGTCCCAACCCTAATTCTCATTTAATCCTAGTCATCCATTAGCTAATGCATCTTGACCCTTGATTTCTCTCATGGAAACTCTATAAATGAGAGGATTTCCATCCCATTTGCAAAAAACTAATCTTAGCTATTGTTATGTTGCCTAAATTTCTATTGAATCATTTGATTACACCATCATGCTATTAGAAACATGAGCAACCACGTCCAAGCTATCAATCTATCAACATACTACATTTAATCATTTTGAGGTTTGCACATATTTGGTTTGATTTAAGCTATATTTTATGCATATTTCATTTATATCATTTGCATGTGATACATTTTATCACGTGTTCTAAATAAGATTTGAACACTTAATTATACTTAATTATTATATCAACACCGTATTTATTGACTTATTTCTTAATAAACACAATACTAGGAATTCTTTAGACAATTCCAACTTCATGACTCAACTCACACCAATGCCATTAAATTTTGATTTGAAATACAAATCATTGTCATGATCCCTTCAACTCATACTACTATGACAGACTACTATATTTGACAACTTGAATTTCACTTCTTTGTCAAAAATTCATGGACATTAAGAAGATCCCCTTTATAGTGCTAAAATTGTCCATCCCAATAAGTCATGTGGTAGGTTTTCACTGCACAATGTGATAGAGAATGCAAGTTAATCAATACTTTATTTGCATTTTTCAACACTTTGTAGGATGAATATTTTACCCTTAAACACTACAAGGGTGGATACGTGAAGTTCTTGTCAATGAAAAAAGAAAAACATGAAATCTTACACCAAGTTCCATGACTACTCTACACACCTATATGAGCACATTCCTAAGTACCTTTGCCTACTTGAACACATCAGCAAGCTCTCACCTTTCATTTGTTCTACAATGAAGTTCCTTGTATTTGATAATTTAAGCTAGGCATTTTACAATGCATGCAAAATATAAGTTAAGGAAAGGATTAATCAACAACACATTTTTTGCAAAAGAAAAAACTTGCACTAAAGAACAACTTAGATCTTTTGCATTGTACTAAAACACACCCATGAAAATCCTTATTATTATTTTTCACTATATGTTTCAAATCTTCTTTTCTAACTTCTTTGTGCCAAATAGGGGGAAAGGGAAGTGATTGCAAGGTAAATGATTTTTTAGTTTTGCAAGGTAAATGATTTTTTAGTTTGTTGGTACCTCATTTTTTGTGTCCAAATTTTCCTAAGTCAATTTTCTTCTTGTGCTTCTTGTTTAGTGTTCCTATAAATTGTAATTGATTAGAGAAAATTTTGCATGATAACTTATGTTCAAAATAAACTAATCCACATTCCTTGTCATTCTCCGTGTTCATTTCATGTGCTAGAAGTTAAAAAACTTAATAAAGTCTTAAGTTTGGGTGTATTTTGGTCATGAAATGTTTTTTTATAGTACTGTAGACTTTGAATGTGGAACCAAATATTTTCTTGTTCAACCAAATATCTTGATCTAGCATCTAGTTCCACGTGCAATTTCTACATTGTTCAACAAGGCATTCTTTCCTTTGCTTCACTTCAATTCATCCTTGTGGGAATTCAAAGTGGATGTGAAAATATCTCCTATACTTAGTCCTCCCCTCCACCTCTACACCACCTCTCTACAATCTCTCATTTCCTCTTTTATGGACTTTTATGGCCCATTAGGATATTCCCCTGTTCCTTTCCTCATCCTGATCTTCAATCCTTCCCTACACCAAATCTCTGGTAGTCCTTTGTTCTTCAAGTCATCCATCATTGTAAATTTTTAATGTGGATGTAGAAATTAGCCTCACATCCACATCCTGTGTCTATTCTATAAATATTTCCCCTCAAATTCCTCTTTTATATCCTCTTTATGAACTTTTCTTAGACTTCCAAACTTCTTGACTTATTTCCAAATGTCTAGATCTTATATACACTTTTGCACTATTTTCCCACAAGGATTCTTCTCATCTTTTCTCACTCATTTCCTCGTATTGTGAAATTTGACCTAACTTATGGACCTCCTTCATCCCGTCCACTCCTCACATCTAGTCTTGACTGAAAAATTGTGTGTCCTTTTATCATACTTATCCCTAATTAAATATTTTTAATTCTCCCAAGATGCCTCCTATTCATTTGATCCACTCCCAAATTTTTCCAAGGTTGCCATTGATATCTAGATTTAACCATATGGCTACTTAGTTTTGTTTTCCCTTGAAGATATTTTAAAGTCTCATGATCACGAATTCAAATAGAAAACTAGTAAGAGAGGATGAAGGAAACTATGTTTTCATTAATGATGTAGGTCATTTTAGATCTTGAGGATATCAATACCATATATTAATCATTTCTCATATATTTTGTGAGATTCACTTTGCACTATACTTCAAAATAATGATATCCACTTTTGTGTCAAGATACTATAAGAAAATTGATATGAAGGTTATCTAGTCACTTGTATATCACAGATCACCATTACTATTTGAGGAATTCTATGACTAAACAAAATATTGCCTCAACATGTATCCTAGTACCCATAAACCTTATTAAAGCATGATTCCTATACCAAAACATTGATTTGATGATGTCAAAGATGTGGACAACCTCTGTAATTGTGGTAGCTTTATATATTCACCTTAGGTGGCTCAAATGTACTAAATGATAGATGTTTATATAATTTCATCTGAAAAGGGATGGAAAAAGGTTATAGAGTGAAGAAAAAGGAGAGAAAGAAATTCTAGGGTATTAAGTTTTGTCTCCGCTTAAGGGTTTTAGAATTTTTCGCATTCTAATGATTTGAGTTTCATCCTAAGTTTATAATATGATATTATGATTCTAGAAGAATGAATCAAACATGTGGATTCAACATTATTTGATTGTCTCCATGTGTATTATGTATATTTATTAAGTATTAATTATTCTTTAAAATCACATCCTATGATTTAGGTGTTATCTCTAATTAGTTAGTCATTCAAACAACTATAAAATCCTTTCAAAGATTTTGTAAGGTATCTTCTCAAATTAATAAAATAAATGTATGGGTCTATTTATAGATAGCTAAGTTGTATTATTTTAATGTTCTAAAATTTCATTTATCTTCTTTCCTATATGTGTAGATCTTAGCTTATGTATGTAGTTGAAAACATAGAGTCTTTAGTAGTATCTTGATTGAGGTATTACAAGGGGGATTCGTAATCACATATTTTTATAATGAAAATTTTAGACTCGATTCCCTCAAATATATATAGGTACCCATATGTTTAATGCCCAATATCCCATCACCCAACACACCTAAAATGATCAAATCAAAACATCATTCAATTTGTGTTGATTTATTCTCATCTACTTTCTTGTCTAGATGTGCATGAAATTATTAGGGTTTATTAGAACCACATATTTAGACACTTCACATGGTTTCTTATCTACTTTAAGAAGGTGCAAGGCCTTATATTATTAAATTGATATACAAATATGGAGTGACAAACTAATAGGAGTAAACTATATAATGGGTACGGTTTGTGTCAAGGTTTACATTTGTTCCTTATAGTTGTATTTGGAAAAGTGTGTTAAGGAATACCCCTTGATTTAGTAGAGCTTGAAGTCAAATAAGCTCATATCCATCTTATTAAATTGGTCCATAGTTCCCCTACCTAAATATAAGTGTGAAGTATTCTACCTTGAGTTTGATAGCCCTAACACTTAGGAAGAACTTACTTTTAGGGGTTTGGGACCTATAAATCTAAGCACCAACATAGTCTACACTACTTAAATTCTCACGATGACACTAATTATCACATGCAAAAAACCCTTGGCATGCAAGAAACATTAGATCCTAATGAGATAGAGGAAATTGATCAATAGGTGTAATACCTCAATACTATGATTCCAATAAACATATCAAGAGAGAACAAGTAGTTTTTCCACATGACATACTTATTCAAAATCAGCTTGCACTTTGCACCATTGACAAGGAAATATAGAAGAAAAAAATCTCATAAAACATGGCAGAGGGAATCAAACTCTCCATTGATGTGCTTCCAACCCCATTGCCTTTGGGATGGCTACAACAATGCAAGGAATTCAATGTAAGTCATCGCTATATTTTTAAATAATTATATTAAATGTATTTGAATCAAAATCACTTGTCGTGTCAAAAATATAGAGGTTTGTGACATATTTCAAGGTATACCCTTTATTTATGGCCACAAAGGTTGACCCTACAACGCAAAATTACAATATTAAAAAATCACATAAATGACAAGTATTTCAAATTGCGTGAAATATTGTCATTATAATATATTATCACTCCAATTTTAGCGTCACAATATCCTTATTCACACTCAAAATTCCATGCATCTAGTGGTTCATTAGAAACATCCATGTAATCAGTCAAGCATGCTCTCACAAAATTTGACTATGCCTAATCTATCATAGTAATAACAACTCAACCTATTACTTCAGTAGTACAACAAGGCATTCATAGATAAAATGAGTGTCCCAATGAATTATACAACATGACATTGAATTGAATTGCTTCCTAAATCCATTCTTTCAAATTGTGTGCAGTGTTATTTTTACTATCCTAAATGATGCAAAACAAAAAGAATGCAAAGGAAGAAAATAACACTTCAACACCTCAATGATTAGGCTACGTTGAACTTAAACAAAATAAAGATAAAAACCAAATTTATACCTTGTTCAAGTGATCTTCTTGGTTGGCCCTTTGATGTTGATGAATGTGTGCTCCTTGATGACAAACGATCTAAAATCATATGCAAAGTGACGAGGATTCAATGGAGATTCAAATGATGAAGGTGGGTATTTGAGTGCATGAATAATATGGATGCAAAATGGAGCTTCAAGAGTGCAATAATGGTGGATGAGAATGCTTGCAAAAATTCTTAAGAGTATGAGAGCTTGAATGCTTTAGCTTGAATTTGATGAATGCAAGTTGTGTTTAAATGAGAGAAAATCTTTAATTTTAAGGGAAGAATCTCTAGAGAATTGGACAGTCATTATTTTTCCAACATGGGCAAGATGAAGGGTTGTGGTGAGTTGAGGACTCACAAGCCTTCACATATTTCCATCTGGAAGAGGATGTGTCCCAAAGATAGGTGAGTTGGAAAAAGGACATGTGAGGTGGAGGTACTTGCAAGTACCTTGGGATTAGGGGAAGATCTCCTTAAAAGAAAGTTTCTGTCCCCATATGAGAGTGATGGTGACAAGTGAGGAATTTTAGAAAGTCCTCTCTTATCATCACGGGGATGAGAGAAGTTGTTGGGGGAATAAATGTGAATTTAAAATTCACATGATTGGGAGTTGTTTAGAGGATAAAACAAGGTCCTCATAAAGGAGGTCCTTGTCCCATGTGAGTGATGTGACACATGAGACCCACATAGGGAAGAGGGGAACCTTGGATGAATAAATGTGAATTTTTAATTCACATGGGGAAGAGGTCAAGGCTAAATAAAGAAAGCACTTATGAAAGGTTGACTTGGAGGACATGCCAAAGATGGAATGTGATTAGATTAAGGTTGTGCAAATAGGCGATTAAGAAGATTAATGAGGGATTAGAGACAAGTGGACAAATATGGAGGATGTGATATTAATCCTAGTTAAAGGTGTGCACATCCTAATCATGGATTAATTAGACTAATCCAAATTAGAAGAAGGTTATGGAGGATGTGACAAGGAGAGAGAAAAGAGTGAATTTAAAATTGATTTAAATTCAAAAAGGTAAATGATTAAATTAAATAAATTGATATATTCATTTAATTTAAAAAGGAAAGGATGAAAGGGAAAGTATTTAATTGTTAAATTAAATACTTTAGAAACTGTTGTCAAACAAATTGCACCTGAATGCTTGAATAACTAAATTCAACAATTTGTTGAAACATGAGAACTATCTTCAGGCTGTGGGTGTTCCTATGGCGAAGATAGACCTCCAAATTCTAGGTTGGTTCCTATATGATGGTCAATTTGGTACTTGAATAATTTATTTTGAGAAAAGGGTAAGAGGGATTGAACTGAAAACATGAAGCAAAAATGAAAACTTCAGTGATGCACCTAATTAGAAAAACTAAACTGCAATTTGACTCACAAAATGATTACTTAGTACTTTAATCTGCACAACGTGATTTGATAGTCTAGTCACTTGAATGTTTTAAACAAAGGCTTTGATTCAATACAATTTTGAGGGAAAACATTATTTTCACGACTAAATTGATTAATCAATTACATGCACAGTGTATAACTAGTGAATTTAAACTAAACTGCATACAAATATTTATGAAGGAGACAAAAAAATTAAAGGTTTCAAAACTGAAAACACAATAATTTTTCGATCAAATCCTACACAATAATGATGCCTGAAATCTAGAAGGAAAAACTTGAAAATGCTGGAAATCGAAGGAATCTTCTGCTAAATAACACAATTTGAACCTGTAAACCTGCTACTGTATTAATTTGAAAATGAAAGTTGAGTTATATGATATTTCACTTTGCAGAATGCAAAGGCTAAAAAACAAGAACTAGAGGAAAAAGATAACTTTTTTCCAATATATACAATGTGAGATAACTCCAAAGCGTGAGAAGGTGGAAGAAACAGTTCACTAAAAGTGAAAACCACCTTGAAAATGTCTCTCATGAGAAAAAGCAAAAATAGTGTGAAAAGAGGGCCCACCAATGTCATAATTGAGCCTCAACTGCTTAGAACTCCATGTCACATTGTATACAACTGAACTGCAACTCAAACTGGCTCTAGAATGCATGAAAAAAGCACTAAAAGAGATTTGAAGTAAAAAAAAATATCTCCACAATATGCTCTCACGAGCAAAAGAGAAAATCCTCGTAAAAATGGCCCAAAACTAAAGCAAACTGATCTTAGTGTCTAGAAAACTCCACCTCTCCATGCACATGATCAAGATATTTCGTGAAGTGATGCAAAACTGAAGCAAAGTGCTAATAATCTCCATAATTTGCATGATCTGAATAACTGAACTTTGAAGCTCCACTTGAGCATTTTTTTTCAATATATCCCTTCTTCATGCACAACCTATACTTAGCATTTGATATTCAATGTCATTCTTCATAGCATATAATATAATGCAAAATTATGCATTATTTACCTTAGTCGACCACCATGCATATTATAAATACTTCAATAATAGTTGACCACAATGATAATAGTCGACCACATTATTGATGGTTGTTTTGACTTAAGCCACAGGCAAAAAAGATAGAATGATAATTGATAATGATTTTGTTAAAACAATAATCAAAACTCCAATTCGACTTAGGGAAATTGGGAAAAAGCATGGAACCCTAAAATGCATTATCATTTGCACTTTGACTTTGATGAGGAGACTGCTCTAGTGCGCCGCCATGCCTGGGAAATCCTTGCAGATTCAAATGAATCTTACACAGAGACAAAAACCTTAAGCAAAGGGGGAATATTAATTAAATAAATCATTTAATTAATACTTGATGAAGTAGAGGAATAAAGGAGATGGGTTTGACCATATGGGAGTGGTCAAATTTGGATGTCTATATTTTGCCCCTCTTTGAGATGGTGCTACGAAGTAGCATCATTGCAAAGAAGACTAAAAAATAGCACCAGGAAGAACATGATTAGATTGGGAAAGATGCCCCAGTCATCAAAGGAGTGACTAGGAAGAAGTATGATGGGAGTGAAGATGAGGATTAGGGATTGAGGATGCCCCCTCGAGAGGACATGCGGGTTCAAGAGAACACGGGTGTGCTCTCAAAATGGACAAGATGATGAAAGGGAAGATGGGGAAGATGATGCAAAGTGATGGATAGAGAGGATGATAAGCAATAGGAGATTGGGAAGCACAAATGGATTTAAGGACAAAGGTGATGTTTCCCCAGTCAAGCTACAAGCAAAAATGGGTTGATGATGGATGGAGTGTTGTGGATGAGGGAATGATATATCCTGAAACAACATAATGATAGGGAAGGATACATCCCGATGATGATGATGACGATGATGATGGTGATTGGATCAAGGCTTGTAGCAAGGCTAGGAACAAGACCAAGGATGTGATTAGATGATTTGTGCTAGATTGAATGGATGGGGAATGGATTGAAATGTGAGATGGCCTAATGTGAAATGGAATGCAACATGAACATGAGTGTAAATAAGGGCTTGCATAATGATGGAAACAGATGGTATGCTGAATTTTTAGCTTATAAAATGAAGGAAGGATGGGTATGAAATGACACCTTTTAAGAACCACATGTATCTTAAGAAGAAGAAGAGATGGGGGGATGAATGTTTGCATGACCAAAATCACAGGTCGTAGGTGAGGTATAGGTGCAATGAAATTGATCATGAAATGCAATCCTAATGCGATTTTCCATTTTCAGAGCACTAATTTTTGCTATAGCATAAGACACCAGGTGCTAGGGTATGTAAACCAAGGCGAATTAGTTTTGAATGCATAAAACAAACACAACAGACAAGAAGGCTATCCCAACACCCCAAAGTCGCGAAGACCTTGGTCAAGCCACTCATTGCGATAACCACAAGCACAAAAGGATGCCCCAATGTAACACAAGACCGCAAGGATCTTGGTGGGTACTACGTGGGACAACCAAGCATAAAACAATAAGACAAAGATCAAGATATGCCCCTATGTTTACCAGTCAAAGCACACCATGATATGATGGATCAAGGCGGCCTTGACAAGTTGTGATAGGGAGCTCAAATGATAAACAAAAGCCAAAAGCACCAAAATATCATAATCAATTGCAAATGTCCTTTGCCATAGGATCAAGAGGATGGATGGGATTGATGAGGTCTGTTAGGAAGGATGCAACCTGTTGAGACCAAAGATGGATACTAAACTAAAAGATCGATATGACACAGGATATTCAAAATTGATTGGATCTGATGATACTGGTGGATCTCATTTATGAAGAACCAGCTAGATAAGGGCATAGCTTGATGACACGACAAAAGAGAGACAAGACACGAGACTTACACACCCTAAAGACCTAGGGGCTTGGGGGCTGATCAAAGATTAGCCTTTCCTACGTGAAAGCGCAGAGCCCTCGTAGTTCGATAAAAAGGTTGACGACTGACAATGGATAAAAGCAGGAAGAGGATGATGGAGATCAATGAGAAATGACAAAGACATTATGGAAAAAAGCCCTGAGGGCGAATCAAATGATCGACCTTGCCTACATGAAAGTCCAAGGGAAACATAGTTCGATGAAAGACCAAAGACAAACAATGGATAAGGGATGATGAGATGACCAAGATAAGTGGATAAAACGATGGATAAGGGATGATGAGATGACTAGGATAAGTGGATAAAACGATGGATAAGGGATGATGAGATGAATAGGATAAGTGGATAAAATGATGGAACTGATACGATGAGACAAGATAGACCTAGTGGATAGGATAGGATGATGGTGATTACAACGAAGCTCAGGGATGGGATAGTTATCCAAATCATCAAAAGATGAATTGGGATGATGATATGATGAAGAGATGAGTGATGAAAAGTGACAGGAGATTGGAAAGATGTGCAAAAGAAGCAAGAGTGATGACGATGAGATAGATGGCATTCGATTGCATGGGGAGAAGCCTATATCCAAATACTAATGACAAGGGATTATGAGATGGGATGAGGATAGAGATAAATGGATGGGGAGATAAGGATGGGTGGATAGGAAGATAAGGATGGGGAGATGAAAGGGATTGTTATGATGGATGGATAGGAAGATATAGATGGGGAGATGGAAGGGATGATAAGATCAATGAATGATGTCTCCAACGACTATGTCACAAAGAAGGAGGTGCCCCGCTCTAGATATGTCATGTATGATGAGGCATGAGGGATAGAAGATAAAAGGATAGGTGAATAAGGGAGTGAGATGGATATAGATAGGAATTAGGATAGTGTATAGGTGAGGGGAATGTATGCCAAGAGGTGTCCAAAGTATGTATATATGTTTTCCCCTATCTATATCAAGATCACAAGGAGGATGAAGGGATTGGGATAAATGTGATATGACAGACAAGATGTGTAAGATAAGTGGGATGGAGGAGATGGGTGAAGGGGATGCAGTTGCCCCCAAGTGTGGAAGTAAGTTGGATGGGAGAGTTTACACATGATGCCTGTTTTCCAGGTTTTCATCATGGTACTTATCCAAGGCACTTGTTTTCCAAGTTTTCACCATTGGACGAATTATTTCTCTTTACTTTTTTCTTTTTCTTTTCTTTTTTTTTTGGATTTTTTGACCCCCTTTTTTTTGGATTTTGTGAATTTTTGGATAGTATACGGATGGGGATGGATAAGGATAGGGATGTGGATGAGTGGATGGATGGAATATATGCGATAAGGAGATGGATGAAGGACTCAAGCATCAAGTTTCATATGAGGTATGAAGAGCCCGTGCGTGAAGGGACTATTAGATGTTGGTACAACCTTATTGGGATAAATGGATTATGTAAGAGAATGGATTAAAGGGATTTGATGGGGGGAGATATGTGGAACAATTGATGAGATGTTGGAAAGTATATGGATGGAATGATGGGGTGGATGTGTGATGGAGAGATGTTTTCAGGACCAACATTGGCACATACGATGGTAGATGTGAAAGGATAGGAGGATTATTAGATGGATGATGTGGGGATAATGGAGGAGATGGGATAGTGAATTTTGGGACATAAGGACCCAAAACAGATTTAGGAGATGGTGAATGAGAATGATTAGCTTTTGGATTAGCAACCTTGGATGTTATTATAGATTTGTCATTGGAAGGCATTGCATCTTTTTTCTTTGGGATCCACATGGTTTTGATATTTACTTTGGTGGGCCTTTGTGGCTTGTGAATTTGATTTGGATTTTGGAGTTGATTTTGGAATGGATTTTTCTTTTCTTCAACATATCTTTTTAAGGGGACATGAGAAGCTCTAGATTCATGTGGATGTTTAGATTTATGCATTTTTACATTGGCATCCAAAGTGATTTTAATAACAATGGGATGGATATAAGGAGATAGATGATATGGAGGAAACATGAATGGAGTGATGGGGGTTGGATTTTGGGGATGATATGTGGATGAAGGATGTGTAGGTACGTGCCTTTGTTGATCCTAATTAGGGGACATGAGAGTGGGATGCTTATGATGGGTGACATGGATAGGTGATGGGTCGGTAAAAGGATGAATAGGACGAGATGGAGAAGGTGATTTTGGGATATAAGGGCCAAAAATGGATTGAGTAGTTGGAGGATGTGTGATGGGAGATGGAGGGACATAAGGGCCCAAGATAGATGGAGTAGATGAAGGATGGGATATGCGTGATGGAGGGACATAAGGACCCAAAATGGATGAGTAGATGAAGGAGGAATATGGATGGTTGTTTGGAGGCGATACGATGAAGGAGGGGGGATGGCAGCAAATTATCTGGTGGAGTGATGGGAGGAGCCTCTTATACTTTTTGAGGAGGCTCGTTGAGGACGGATAGAGGTTGCACCAACATCTTTGGATTGTGATTCACGAGTAGTACATTTGAGACCTCGCGTATAGGAGTGTTCTTTGACTTGGATGGGCTCTAAAATACCTTGCTCATGAAGGCCTAAACCTTCTCCTTGATAGTTCATGTTCTTGAGCATTCGATCCATGATAGGATTTGTGTTATTCTGGAAGAATGATGTGAGTCCATTATTAGGTGGAGGATGATGGGTGGTATATATGCTTTTGTTTTTCTTTTGCAAGGAGATCACCATGGAAAAATGTGAGAGTACCAAGGGGATATAAAAGTGGTGTGGGGATAGTAGGTTTAGGTGATGATGGAGGATCATGGGATGGAGATGATGGGACAACATCTTGATCAAGAGGAGTGAGTGGTAAGGGATTAGAAGAAGGATTAGGTGATATGCTAGAATCTAGATATGTGATAGTGAGTAATAAGGGCTCATGCGATGGAGTGGTTGAATCTTGAGTGTCAAGGGGATCATGGGATGTAATGGATGGGGGATTGTGATCTTGAGGTGGACTAGATAGGATGATAGGATCTCGACGTGGAGAAGGGGATATGTTTGTATGCTCTAGATCAAGCCCTTGGCATGACTCACCGTGTGTGAGTGGCATGATGAAGGAGTGTTGAAGAGACTCCTCAAGTGGGGGAGATGGAAGGATGGAGGATTCATGAAGTTCATGGGAATGGATTTCGGTGATACTAGGAGTGGGACAAGTGGATTGGATTTGGGTGTCTTCGACGGATTGGGCAGACCTAGGAGTAGAAGAGGGTGATTGGGTTTGATTGTCTTTGATTGGTTCAGTGGCTCTTAGAGTAGGAGATGGGGGTTCAATGGATTCAGTGGGTGTGATGGTTTCAACGGTTTGAGTGGTGGTAGGGGTGGTAATAACAATGACAGGTGTTTGATGGAGAAGGGTCTCATCTTTAGTGAACATGGCTGATGGATTGGGATGGCATGGTTCCACGAATTCAAGGTGTGGAGTTGGGGATATCTTCTTTGTCATAAGTCCTTGGAGAACTTCTAGAGTTAGTGTGGGGGTCAAGATTAGATGGAGGGTTAAGGTAGGGACATTGTGATAGTGGACTAGGATAGGAAGATGTGGGTGGTGGATTGATGTTGGGGGAAGCATATGGGGAATTAAGATAGGAATATTGGGATGGTGGATTAGGACAAGAGGATATGGGTGGTGGATTAGGATAAGAAGATGCAGGTGGTGGATTGTAGTAGAGGTATTGGGATAATTGATTAGGACATAAAGATTTGGATGTCTAATTAGGATAGGTTGGCGTTGATGGTGTATTAGCATAGGAAGATGTGGATGTTGGATTAGGATATGTTAATGGAGATGTAGGATTAAGATAAGAGGGTGTGAATGTAGGATTAGGATGGGTAGATTGGTAAGGAGGATTAGGATAGGGGAACATGGATGGGGGATTATAATAGGAGTATTTGGATAGTAAATTAGGATGAGAAGATTAGGATGGTAGATTGGGATAAGAGAATGTGGGTGTTGGATAAGAGAAATATGTAGATGAAGGATATGATGAATATGCAGACGGGGAAGATAATGGATATCCCTTGTTAGAGGTAGCATAAGGAGCGTTATTAGGCGTGGATGAAGATGTGACAGAATAGCTCGGAGGGGTGATTGGATTTTGGAAAGCGGTTGGGAAAATATTACTAGAAATGATAGAATCAAGGGGATCTATGTCATATAACTCTTGATCAACAAGACTCTCGTTATCATCGTCAATGTAATTAGGGTTCCCCTTGACTACTATTGATGGAGGATAAGGATTCATGATGTCAGATTAGATGGATACGGATTGAAAAAATGGAAATGAACAATTAGAAGGAAAGAAGAGATGATGAAAAGATAAATAGGATGGCTCAAAATATTTTGGATGGAAAAGGACTAAATCTCAAGTCAGGATTTAGGTCAAGCTCAGATTGGGATTGGATTAAAGCTCAGATTGGGATTAGATTAAAGCTCATATTAGGATTGGATTAAAGCTCAGATTAGGATTGGATTGAAGCTTAGATTAGGATGATTAGAGGATGTGATGGGATTGATTCTACACCAAGTTCAAGGGTTTAACTAGATGACGTAAGGTGCTGACAATCGAATTTTTCCAAATTTGGCAATTTTAAAAAAATTATCGAATTTTGCCATTTTAGGAAATTTCATAGGCATACCTTTGAGAGTCCACTTTTTTCCTAAAAATTTCCTAAAACTAAGGTAGGATTAATTTCCAACTAACATCCTAAATTTGATATATGCATCCTGAGTTATTAACAAAAATGATTTTTCAAAAACTAGAAAAAAACACTAAATTGTGATTTTGAGGGTCAAGATGAAAGTTTGAAGCCCCGAAAATGTGCCAAAATGGGGGCCAACCGACCAAGAGTGGGTTGGGAATCCACATGCCACCTCATAATGCAACCACCCGTAAAATTTCAACCCAAATGAACACTTAAGTCAAAAGTTATGGCCTTCGAAAGTTTCTGCATCAAAATGAAAACCCATGAAACGAAGTCTAGATGATTGGGATAGATGAACTGATGATGGATATGGACTCTAATGATGCTCTAAGATGCACCTATGTACTTCAGTCGATGAAATGATGACTTTCAAAAAAATTTGATGAACGAAAACAATGACGACGGGAAGACGGATGAAGGTCTACTTTTAGGAAAATTTGCCTATATGGGGTGCAAGGTCGCCCAACCAGGGGGCAAGGTCACCCAACTTGGGGCAAGGTCACCTATCTGGGGAGCAAGGTCACCTATCTCTAGGTCAAGGTCACCTATCTATGAGGCAAGGTCGCCTATCTCTAGGGTAAGGTCACCTATCTCCAGGGCAAGGTTGCCTATCTCTTGGGCAAGGCCGCCTATATGGTGGGCAAGGTCGCCTATCTAGTGGGAAAGGTCGCCTATCTATGGAGCAAGGTCGTCTATCTCTAGGTCAAGGTTGCTTATCTATGGGTCAAGGTCGCCTATCTTTGGGTCAAGGTTACCTATCTAGTTTTCAGACCCTTGGAATGGGGAAAAAAATTATTAGAACAAGGAGACGGACTCTCGGAACAGGGAGAAAAACTCTCAGAATGGGTAGATGGACTCTCAAAATAGAGATACAGACTCTCAGAATGAGAAAACAGAACTAGAATGAGGGGGAGGATGCTCAAAACAGGGAGATGGATGCTCAGAACGAGGAGACGAATATTCAGAACGAGGGGATGGATGCTTGGAATGAGGAGACAGATGTTTGAAATGAGGAGACAAATGTTTGGAATGGGGATAAAAATGCTCGGAATGAGGAAACAGGTGCTCATAATGGATGCTCAAACCGAGGAGATGGATGCTCGGAACGGGCAAACGGATGCTTGAAACTGGAAAATAGATGCTCAAAATGAGGAGATGGATGCTCAGAACGAGAAGACAAATGCTCAGAATGATTGAATGGAAGGCAAAATTGGTTGTTTAGGGTGCAAAATCACCCAACTTGGAGCAAGGTCGCCCAACTTGATGAAACAAGAAAATTTGATGGATGTTTGACTGATAGTGACTCAGACAGAGGGCAGAATCGCCCATGTTCAGGGAAGGGTCACCTATTTAGTGAAAGTTAAACAATTCTGACAGAAACAAACTAGGAAATGACTAAGACAAAAGGCAAGGTCACCCCTATTTAGGGCAAGATCGCCCCTATTAAGGGCAAGGTTTCCCCTGTTCAGGGAAAGGTCGCCTCTGTCAACAAACTTGGACTTAACTTACGTAAAAATGACTATAGAAAAGGACCAAAAACATAGCAAATAGCAAGCAGATGGTAAGGCTGATTGACTGAACATAAATTCACTAGTTTTGCACAAAAAGACAGTTCAAACAACACAATCCTAAAATTAGTAAAAAGGGTATGGCCAACACAATCTTCTAACTACGCTGAACAAAGCAAACTAGGGGGTCTTCAATATACATACGGTACGTGAGGCACAACCGTGAACACCTTCCCATCTACAAGTGTGAGTCAGGAACCCTAGTGAGGTACTGGAGGTTCGGACCAACTCTTCATGTCTTATCTAGGTATCACCCTAGCTTCGACGCTCTGCCAGACATGACGTGACTGGATTAGGGTACAACTTTGGCTCTCCCCCCTTTATATACTCCATTTTTGGCTACTCCCCAAGCTCACACGAAGTGCAAGGGGAAAGCTTGAACGATGTAGTGCCCCTTGGGCAACACAAAGGACTAAGTAAGCTACGATTTCTCTTCACCTAGGATCGCCAAATGGCACAAGGGGATTGGATACGTCAATAGCTTACTTGACAAAAAAAGCACACAATATATTGACTCTACCTACTTAAAACTATGTGCCTAACTAGTATGAAAATGAAAGACAAACAAACTAACTAATAGACTAGGCCTGTTTGTCGTGCAGAAAATATGTTAGAAATTTTTGATCTCTGGTCTTCAACAAGCGTGAAACAACTGCACAAACATTAGTAAAAACATGCAAATTCACTGACAAGACAAGTTAGGGGGTTAGAATTAACCAAAACAGTAGAAAACGAACTCTAGAAATGAACTGTAAATCATTGTTTTTACCTTAGTCGCCTCTGTTTGGGAAAATTCACCCCTGTTAAGGGTAGGATCACCTATCTTAAGGGTGGGATCACCTATCTTAAGGGAAGGATCACTTGTCTTAAGGTAGGGATCGCCTATCTTAAGGGCAGAATCACCTGTCGAGAAAATAAAGGACATATAGTTTTTTGTTTCACAGATGGGCGATTCTACCCCTGTTGAGGGAAAAATTGCCCAACTAGGGGTAGGGTTTCCCCTGTTAAGGTCAAGGTCACCTAGACAGGCACTACATCATTCAAGATTTTCCCTTGCACTTCGTGTAAGCTTGAGGAGTGTCCAAAAATGGTTAGTGTTCTCTTTTTAGTGGGACCTGCTTGGGGATTTCATCACCCCAAGGGATGATCCCAACCATGTGTACCAGCGGGGTATATAAAGGGGGGAGAGCCAAAGATGTACCCCAATCCAGTCATGTCGTGTTTGACAGAGCGTCAAAGCTAGGGTGATACCTAGATAAGACGTGAAGAGTTGGTTCAAGCCTCTAGTACCTCGTTGGGGTCCCTGACTCAATTGTAGACGGGCTGGTGTTCACGATTGTACCTCATGTACCATGACCAGAAATATGTGCAGTGTTATTTTTACTATCCTAAATGATGCAAAAGAAAAAGAATGCAAAGGAAGAAAACAACACTTCAATACCTCAATGATTAGGCTACTGTAGACATCTAAATTTAATCACTTGCATATGATTAAATTTACTGTCTTTCCATCTATCATGTTAATATTAATTTATTAAATTAATATTACACATTTTTGTCTCATATCGGTAAAGTATTTAATTTAATAATTAATACTTTATCTCTCACCCTATTCCTCTCTAAATTAAATAAATACGCTAATTTATTTAATTTAGTCATTTTTCCCTTTTTGATTTAAAATCAATTTAAAATTCCTCACTTTCTCTCTCCTTGTCACATCTTCTATAACTTTACCCTAATCTGAATTAATTTAATTAATTCATGATTATGATGTGCATCCTCTTAATCAGAGATTAATGTCACATCCTCCTACATTTGCCACTTGCCTCTAATCTCTCATTAATTAGCTTAATCCAATGTTTGCACAACCTTAACCAAGGTCATTAACTAGATTTAGCACCACTTTTTAGCCAACCTTTGCATTTACCTTCTTTTGGCATTGACCCCCTTTCCCATGTGAATTTTTAATTCACATTTATTTGTCCTAGATTCCCCTCCTTTATATGTGAATTTTTAATTCACATTCCATTCTTTCAAGGCTTCTAGAACCTTGGACTTGTCACAATCTCCACATGTGACCAAGTCCCACCTTTTTGGAGCCCACCTTTTATCCTCTAGATCCTCCTAGGAATTCACATTTATATCCCCAACCACCTTTCCTTTTTCCATGTAGATTTTTGAGGAATTCCAAAATTCTTCAAATGTCCCTTTCACTCCCACTTGGGGACAAGGAATCTCTTTTTGAGGAAATTTCCTCACTCCCCAAGGTGCATGTCCTTCCTCCACCTCATGTACCTTCTTGACACCTCATTTACACCTCATATCCCCTTGTCCACTTCACCCTCCACATGTCAAGATGTGAGGGCTTGTGGGTTCTCAACCCACCATAGCCCTTCATTTCGGCCTTGTTGGATGCATCTTGACCGTTGAATTCTCTAGAGAATTCAAATTCTCTAGAGAATTCAAATTCTCCTATAAATACTCCCTCTTCAAGGGCATTTTCAACACTTAGCCATTTGATAACTACATGCTGCCAATTTGCACTTTCAATCATTTGCCATCATCTAGCCATCTATTTTAAATCATTTTGCACATTTAATCTTGCATTTAGTCATTCAAGAAATCATCTAAGGAGCACAAAAAATCATCCCAAGCAAGGGCCAATTAAGGAGACATCAACAGCAAGGAAGGTGAAATCGTTTATATCTTGTTTTATCCATTTTCCTTATTGTTTTATCTCTCTTTTGGCTAATCTTGAAGTGTCCTTAGTCTTTTATCACTTGCATTTTAAGTTATTTTGCACATTAGAGTAGGGTAAAATTCTTAGGTTCACATTTTTGGCACGCCCGGTGGGACCCACAAATGTTTCTTGCATTTAACATTCATCTTTGCTAAGTATTGTGTAGAGAAAAGTCGCAAAAAGGCGGAAGCGCCCTCCTTTTTACCGCAGAAAGGCGGAAGCGCCCTCCTTTTTACCGAAAAAGGCGGAAGCGCCCTCTTTTTTACCGTAGAAAGGCGGAAGCGCCCTCTGCTTTACCACAGAAAGGCGGAAGCGCCCTCGTGTCTGCTACAAAAAGGCGGCAGCGCCCTATATCTGAAACTTTCATTTTCTTCTAACAAGTTTGCTGCAATTAGGGATATATTCAGAAAAAAAAAATTCTAACACTTTTCTTGCAGTGGGAGGGACACGACTTTCCTTTTTCTTGAAAATCTGATAAAGTTTGTTGCAGAAAGGCGGAAGTGCCCGCTAACCTTTTACTGCAGAAAGGCAGAAACGCCCCTATTTTTGCTGCAGAAAGGCGGAAGCGCCCCTATTTTGCTGTAGAAAGGCGGAAGCGCCCCAAAACAACATAGTTTGGAAGGTAAAACAATCATTTTAGCTTCGTTTTTGCTCTCATTTTTTTTGCTATTTTCAAGTAGTAACCCTCTAACATTGTTTTGACAAGGATATCGATGTTTTGTGCTAACATTTTGTAGCATATTGTGGTGTAATTGACCAAGAACAAAGAATAAGATAGCTAACATTTGCTTGCACGACCATCTACTTGATTAGATTTTTAAAAAAAAATAAAAAATAAAAATAATTATCTTTGTTGTTTTGGAACATAGTCTAATTAGGGGGAGTAAACTTCATTGCTTGCTGTGATTGTTTATTCTTGTGTTACCCAAGGGGGCATTAATTTGTTTTCACTTTCCCCTTGCACTTCGTGTGAGCCTGGGGAGTAGTTGGAAGCAGTTAGTGTCTTCTTTTTTAGTGGGACCTGCTTGGGGATTTCATCACCCCAAGGGACGATTCCAACCACGCATACCGGCGGGGTATATAAAGGGGGGAGAATGAAAGTTGTACCCCAATCCAGTCACGTCGTAATTGGCGGAGCGTCGAAGCAAGGGTGATACCTAGATAGACGTGAAAAGTTGGTCCGAGCCTTTTAGTATCTCGCTGGGGTTCCCGACTCACGCTTGTGATGGGCTGGTGTTCACGGTTGTGCCTCACGTACCGAGAGTATATCGAGGACTCCCTAGAAGCCTTGTGCATCCTAGATTAAGACCTTGCCTAGCCATACCCTTAATATTAATCATAGGATTATGCTTGCTTGAAGTGTTTCTTGTGAAAAATATGTGAAATCTTTGATACTTTGGCCTTACTTTATCATTTTGCGTCCTTGCCATAGCCTTTACCATCAAAACAAAGCTCTGTCCTACTGCAGAAAGGCGGAAGCACCCCTGTTTCTGCTGCAGAAAGGTGGAAGCGCCCCTGTTTTGCTGCAGAAAGGCGGAAGCGCCCCTGATTCTGCTGCAGAAAGGCGGAAGCGCCCCTGTTTTGCTGCAGAAAGGCGGAAGCGCCCCTAATTTTGCTGCAAAAGGGTGGATTTTCCCTCCTAAACACCCGAAATTGCCCCATTTGGATCCGTTTAGCCTCTAAACCATCATTTAATCGTTCCCAACCATTATCTCATCATCCTAGGCCTCCATTTTGTTACTCTACACCTCCCGAAACCTCCATTGGGTCCGTTTAAACCTTCATTCCATTGTTCCAAGCTTCCGTTTAACCATTCTAAATCCCCATTCATTCTCCACAATTATCTTTAATTCACCCGTTCATTTTAATTTTTCCCTAATCCATTTAAAAGCCCATACCCTCACCTTACAAACACTATAACTTTACCATTCACATCGCCAAATGTTGGGTGAAAATTATGTAATCAGCTTTCGATAGATTACACAACTTGGACTTCAGCCACAGCTATGTGAGATATGAATCTCTCCTCTCGGAAAGGGGAGGCGCCCTTCTTACTGCTAAGAGAAACAATAGTAAATCACACAAGTAATTACAAAATGTACATGAAATTCACGGAGTGGGGGGGGTGTGTTACATTCATCCTTCTCTCTTTTTTCAGAGAAGATGTTTACAATGCTTCACGTGTTGGAAGTTCCAAATTCTTGATAACCTGAAACGAACAACTAGCAGTAATGCCAATATCTCTATCTCGTCAAAGCGAAGCGTAGAGATACCAGAAGTAATTAACAACAAACAAATAAATTAAAAAGGGAAAGCTCACGAAGGCACAAAGTCGTTCCGTAGCTTTATTAGTGTTGGATCTGTAAGCGTACCTTTTGCTACGTTAGAAGCACAAAGTCTTCTTAGACGCAACAATTCTTCGAACAACATGAACGATTACAAGCACAAAGTCTTGTAGATCATCCAACAAAAGTATCAATGAGTACGAACGATTACAAGCACAAAGTCTTGTAGATCCTTTGACAAAGTATGCAAGAGCATGAATGATTACAAGCACAAAGTCTTGTAGATCATTCAACCAATGATAAACAGAAATAACAATGCAATCTAAATAACAAATGTAACACAAAGTTTACATCAACTACTTAGAGTCTTTCAGATTCTTTGAACTAATCACTACCAAATCAGATCAATTCACAAAAGTATCGAATCCAACGCAAAGTTTGGCTTGCAATCCTTTTCTTTATTGATCGAATCTCATTCACAAAGCATGAACGCAAAGTTTCACAAATTTGCTTACAAAAGGGCAGCACTTCGTTGCAAAAGGCTAAAAGATAATTTACAATGAAAATCCCTCACATTATATAGAAAGAGGGATGAGCAAAATTAGGAAAGAGATTGAGAAAATTAAGGAAAGTTAGGTGAGTGATTTTAGGAGATCTCACCTAACTTTGACCAAAGTCAAAGTGTAATTTGTTTTGAAAATATTACATTTTCAAACTTGGTGTAATTACATTTTACAAAATGACATTCGAAAATGTCGAGAAATATTTACAAGATGCATAATGGGATGCACCAGAAATGTCTAACACTGGAGAATAGGGGGCTGCTTCACGTTTCTTTGCATTGGGCGCGAAAGTCTTCAAATTTCCTCCTAGTCTCCTACACAAACTTCTCATCTGGACCAACGGTGTAATCCACTATGGTGTGAATTCTCGTGATCGATTTCATGGCAGATGAGTGAACCTTCTTGCACCTTGTCAAGATGCGTCTTCAGGTTGTCCAATGTGAGCCTTGTATCACAAATGATGTTCAGCGAAGCTTCTGAGAAGTCTGAACTATCAATCAAATTCGTGATGGCTTCCTTGAAGATTAGGGATATTTTTGTGGCCGGTAGGAAGATACGATTGTCTTCAAGAAGTTGACCAGGCAACTCTCTAATACTTTGTCAAGAATGTTGCGATGCCCGTCGACATCTTCCTGTATTTGGTGAAGATCTTCAATGAGAGATTGAACCACTTGAATCCTGTGTTTCAGTGATTCTTTTACCTCTACAAACTTTTCTTTGTCGGGAATTACCCCAACCTCCACCAATTTGTTGAGTTTTACCTGTTTCATTTCTGACTATGACAACAGGCATTTTTCCATGTCTCTGCGCTCCTGGGAAAGTATGCTCTTTTCTTTATCAAGCTCTGTGGTGAGCTTGGCCAACATGGTAGTTTTCTCATCTGCAGCCAGAATTATCTAAGATCCATGTTGGATGATCTTTTCAACAAAATCATATAACACCCTACCTTTGGAGGCAAATTTCTCAGCTTTCTTGACAGCTGGATCTTCAATATTTACCACTGTCAGCGGTTGTGCATTACTTGGAGAACCGGCAAGTCTCTTTACAACAGTGGCATAATGCTCTGCCTTCTATTTGTACATGTTACGAGATTGCTCAATTTTTTTCAGCCTCCCTGCCAAGATATCCAAAGTGACTTGCGCATTGACTTTTGCACTTTCATTGGTAACCTTTCCAAGCTGGACCTTTGTTACTGTGTAGTCCTCCATATTGACATCACCTTCTTGATTCGGTGGTATGCCAATTTCAGCATACTTGTGGCCAGACTTATCAACATTCAACCTCGAGTATACCTTTGCCTTCTTCTTCCCTTTGGCCTTTGCAAGAACTATCTCCTCTAGGTCTAGCTCCTCTGGAGAAATTATTTGCTTCTTGCGCTTCGACACTTGAGATATTAGCCAAGGAGGAAGAAATGAAGTGTGAACTTCTGGATTTACTGTCAATTTGGTCGCCATTGCCACTTCTGAAGTTATTGTCACATCTGAACTCACCATTGGTATTATGACAATTGGAGAATTATTTGTCATCGTTGCTCCTGTAGTTGACACATTTAGCTCATCAAGCATCGACTCATTCATGAAACGATTGAATTCATTTTTAGAAGTGATATCATACGTGGGTGAAGACAAGCTAGGAATGGACGATGGAGGGCTTGACAGTATATCAACCGTATGGATGCTTGTCACTGAAGGAGTATCAAGTTGGGTTGATGCTGCAGGGATAGGAGATATCTCAGCTGCAGGAATGCTTGTGGTAGGAATAGGTGACAAAGGAACATGAGGTGGAGGAGTTCTTGAATTAGGAGGGGTATGAGGAACATTTGAAGTCACAGGCAATGATGTTCTGTGAATTTCCTCAACTACATTCTCAGGAGGAGAAGTAGTTCTTTCTCGATCATGCCCGGGTTCCTGTTGATCACCCTCTTGTCTCTCTGAATCTGGCTCACCTTCAAAGTCACCTTCAGATCCTTCTTCAGAATCTTCATCAGACTCTTGTCCGCTTTCAGAAACCTCTTCGGCATCGGAGTCTGCTTCTGCTGAATCTTCATCTTCAGCGGATTGGTCGCTTGTAGTTCCTTCTTCATCGGAATCTATCTCCTCCAGGATAGGCTTTTTACCCTTAGAGCGAGATGGATGAGATTCCGTCATTTCTGTCTCTTGGACAGCCTGGGTATATTTCTTACCAATAGTGAACTTGATCCTTGGACCTCTTCGCGAAGAAGTGGGAACGACCGCTGATTTGTTTTTGTCGCGGAGTTCTTACTGTTGGCGTGCTTCTGCTTCAGACTCTTCTCCTTCTGAGTCTGTCCTAAAACTTTTCATTGCATGACCATGTTTATGTAACCATTCTTCTGTGTTGGCTAGGATTGGTCTCAGCCTTTCTCTCATGCTAGTAACCTCTTTCCTAGACCATTGTATTGCAGGCAACGGCCTTTTAGCAATGCCTTGCTCATCATAGACAGCGTTCATGATATCACCTGGATCCTCAAAATCCTCTAGTAGATCAGCAATACCAAGATCTCTGATTTGTTGAACTGTCAATCTGCAATAGTCCATTTTGCGAATGGCTTCTTCATCTCTGCAATCTGCCCAGATGTCTTCAAAACGGTACCTATGTTGGTGACCTTTTTGCAACTTTTTTTTGACATCTCGGTAGTCAAAATCAAACCTATACCTGTAGGTTTTGATAGTCATGATCTGCATTTCAGCATAGATAGACTTAGCCTTTTGTGCAGTTTTGATAGTATATCGGCCGATGGTCAGCTGGAACTTGAACCCATGCTTGTGGTTGCTTCTTCATTCTTTCTGCACTGACATCAGCTGTTTGCATGTTTCCATGAGAATCCACTTATCCGAAGGATAACGTGGTAGCATGTAGGGACAACCGGTGTAGCAGCCTACTCTCAAGTAAGTAAATGTTGAGAATTGGAGAAAAATACATCCAACTTTACTTACCACCTTATAAGCCTCATCAGATACTCTTCTTCTTTCCAAGGTTGGATCAAAGTTGAAGAGTAAAGTTGCAAAGAAAGCATCAGTGACCTGTCTGAAATGATGAAAGCTCTCCTTTAGCTCCAATTGATAGAAATATCTGTACACAGGCACCATCATCCGATTCCCTTTTGTAGATAGACCTGGGAATTGTCTCATCATAGCTACTGCATACACCAGGTAAGAAGTCATGTAGAACTTCAATGTAGAAGGAGCGTTGATCAACTGTTCGTGTATCTCATCACTGATTTGTTTACCCCAGTCAATATGCACCTTCTGCCTTCTTATGATCCTGATGTATTCATACATCTAGTCGTGAAAGGTGGATGATTCCGACAAACCCTTCACTCTGCTCAGAAACGTGATCATATCCTTGACGTCATCTTTGAAGTCACTTCTCAGGAGTCCTTTCGGCCATCTAGAAATAGACGATCTAGGCTTTTTGAGCCATTGAGTGTTTATCAACTGTTTAGCTTTATTGGGATCAGCATCGAAGATTTCCTATGCTTTTGATATAGAGATGTCAATATATTTGTCCATATGAGGGACCTTGAAGACAATATCAAAGAAGTCGGGGTTGAGTCTCAGAATCTCGTGCCTGGAAGAGTCAATCACGCTTCTGCTTTCTCAGATGTAATGAGATGCAACTTGAAGAACAAACTCAGTATTATGCGCAGCCGTAGGGAACATCGCCACCAAGTGGAGATTGCTGTGTACGATTGCTCTCATTGAATCAGGAAGAGGCTTCGTCTCAGTTAGCTTCGCAAAGTCAACCAAGTCTTGATGACCAACTTCTGTATCTTTTATTTCTTCAACTTTTGAAAGCACCATAGTGGGTGGATAAACGCCTTGATATTTGTACTTCATCTTGCTTTTTGCTTTTGAAGAAGAAGGAGGCTGAGTAGCAGTCATCAAAAGGAACTGGAACTCTGATAACACTTGATTTGATGATCTCTGAAAGTAGATTGCAATCCGTTTAGCCAGAACAAACACCAATTGTTAGAAAACATGGGTAAGCGCGAAATGAGCACAAGGATGAGAATTCATGAAGCGGATGGTGAGGCACGCAAAACGATGCACAAATGCAGAAAAAAGAGGCTCTGGAGTGCACTAGTAAAAAATAAAGTTTATTTGGGAAGAATTGGAAAAAGCCTGAAAAAAGTGTAAGGGCGCTAAAATTCAGCGCCCTTACATTTTGGGAAAATTGTTTTTGGTGTAAGGGCGCTAAATTTTAGCGCCCTTACACTTTCGAGTGTTAGAAATTTTTTGACATCTTTAGAATGTCACGGCGCTAAAATTTAGCGCTTTTGCAAATTTTGGCAATTTTGAAAATGTAGATGCAAGAAGGAATGGCGAAGGCGCTTGAGCTTAGCAAATGCAATGTTTATAACAATGAAAGCTTTTGAAATTGTCTCCATCCTATTACATACGCATTCAAAGGTCAAAGGAATTCTCTTTCACAATGATGGATCTTTTCAATGTTTACCAAAACGAATGAAGAGCTTCTGAGATAAAGACATTTCAACACAAACACGTTGGGTAGATATAAGTTCTCAAGGGACATTGCGCACAGAGGAGAATGGGGAAAGAAACGCGTATGAAGAATAGGGATGGGTGTTGAAAAGAAAAGCACGAATGAAGAACACTACGCATTTAGGAAAACAAAGAAAATAATGCATAGGGATACAAAGGCTTGCCATTATTCTTGCGATGAAAGCAAACAATGAATGGAAAACATGAAGGGGAAAACGCGGAGGAAGAGAATGTGTGGGGTTAGAAGGGAGAAGAATGCGAAGGGAAAGAACAAAACACGAATGGAAAGAAAGACGTGAATGTAAGAAAAAAAACGTGTATGTTAACAATGGACATATACAAATGAAAAGACGAAGCCAAATGAAAAACCTACCAGAGCAAAATGCGAAGCTTGCTGAAGAGGCAAATGGCGAAAATCTTCAAAACGCAAATTTGCAGTTTGAAAGGAACTCGCACAGCAAGAGGAGAGAAAAAGGAAATAAAATATAAACAACTAAAATGGCGAATTCATTCACTTAATTGAAAATGAAAACTAAAACCTAACTCAAGTCGAGCAATAAATTTAGGCACGAAAAGTGGCACGATTGACGAAAAACGCGAAAACGTGAGGAAACGTGCCAGAAACATGAAAAAAGTTAAGTGTTGAAGAAAAATGTAATGGCGCTAAATTTTAGCGCCCTTACATTTTTTTGGAATTTCACTGCATGCAGGGGTGCTAAATTTTAGCACCCTTGCATTTCCAGACTTAGTCAATTTTGCTTCAAGGCAGGAGCGCACTTTTTTAGTGCCACTGCATTTTTTGCAATCTGTAAAGTATGAACAGTGAAACATCACGAAAGATCTCATTTCAAAGGTCTTTGTGAGGTGAACAAGGGGGAATGATGGAATTGACTATTCAAAACTTGGGAACGCATTTTGAGGTGGCTCAAAAATCACCTCGTTATGCATACTTGAACTTCACGAATCCTAAGAAACAGACAAGTTTCGTAGGGGGGTTATCCGTGGAATGAGCGCTGCTAGATTCCATGATAACACCAAACACTACCCATAAAAAAACCGTCCTAACCTTGTATTACAAAGTGGTTACCTAAATTGACCATAGCGCTTGAACTTGATTATTAGTCTTTAACTTCGAACCCAATCAATTTGCTTCCATCTTGAGGTGAATTCGGTGGTGTAAGTTATCATCCTCGACCCAATCAATCCATTCCTATCTCAAGGTGGATTCGGTGCCGTAGTCATCCTCTTAATCAATTAAAGCTCTTGGTTGCTAAGGGTAACTTCCTTTGATTAAACTCAAGGTCTCCCTTTTATCTTTTATCATCCAATTTTATCCATCCAATCATCCAAATCTATCAAAACCCATCATTCGACCAAATTGTCCAATCAACCAAATAATCCAATCGTACCAAATCCAATCCAATCTAATCTAATCGTGCCAAATCCAATCCAATCCAATCCAATCTAATCTAATCGTGCCAAATTCAAATCCAATCCAATCCAATCTGATCTAATCTAATCGTGCCCAATCCAAGTCCAATCCAATCCAATCCAAGTCCAATCCAATCCAATCCAATCCAATCCAATCCAATCCAATCCAAATTCAATCCAATCCAATCTAAATCCAATCTTATCAAAATCCAATCTGATCCAATATATCCCAACAAAATCTGATCCAAATCCAAACCCCATCCAAATCACACCTTATTCGATCACAATCAAATCATTTGACAAAAGCATTAATCTACTCATCCCGCATTTGCATGCCCATTCAAACCCGTTCACAGGCGAAGAAAATGGCCGACCATCAAGCCCAAAATGCCCAATCAAACAACCCTCAAGATCCCAACAACACAATGAACATCTTATCAGATCCTAACAAGGGTACCAACATCCCTCACGATCCTCATAATGGTACTTCATCACACTCCAACACCGAGAATCAGAATAACTCGCCACATGGTGAAGAGAGTATGGTTAATCAACCTGAACTCACACTTGAGGAACATTTTAGTAATCCCGCCAATGTGCAAATGACTGACCGTTTGCTCGAAAAACATGGGGAAGAAATCTTGGCCCACCTAATTGAGAAGGGTCTCAAACCCCCCTCGAATGTTGACTGGTCCAAATATAAGGGTGCCCCATCTAACGTACTCCAAGGGTCCCAAAATGCACCAGAAGGTTCATACTTCTCCAATGTTCCTCCAGTTGAGGGTTGGCATCAACCTGAATTTGGCAATGCCATTCTTTATCAGGTTAACTATCCCCCACATGCTTCAACTTCAACTATAGGAGGACCTCAAGTGCCAGATCCCAATAATCCTTTTGCCTACGGTATGCCACAAAACATTCCACAACCTCCGCCATTAACATTAATCGCACCCCCTCCTCCGAACCAACCTACAATCAACGTTGGGGGCACCTCCTTTTCCATATCGCTTCCACCTCCTGGGACTACAAATCTACCACCTCAACAGGTTCACCAATCTAACATTCCGCCTTAATTACCTCCACAAGGCACACCCCAGCTGAACATTCCGAGCGGTGCCCAACAACCCCCTTTACAAAACACTTCTACGCTACCTCCGCCATCTCATCCGCAACAACCTATACACAATACCTTGGCCTCTTCACAACAACCGCCCTACCAATCACAAGGCAATCCATCTCGACCTATAGCTCAGACCATATCCCCCTTTCTCGCATCCATTTTGCGCCCAAAAGATCAACCACAACATAGTAACCAACCTCAGCCCATACAACATTTGACGTCACAACAACAACCGCCCCAACACTACTACTATCACAATCAACAACAATTTCACCAACAACCGTTTTATGCGACCTCCCAACAATCACAACAATACCCTCAATACCAACAAACCAACACGCTACGTCCCATCCAAATTCCTTAACAACCTATCCCGCACTTTTATCAAACAAATCCATATTATACCCCACAACAACAACCCCCATATCAACAAAATCCCCCATCTTACTAGCAAGCCATGTCATCATCCAATCATCCAAACCTATATTTCAACAATCCGACACCCTTTCAGCAGGATCCTTCATCATCCTATCATCAATATCCCCCTAACCCGCCACCAGCTAGCTCGGATTTGTTGGAAATCAAAGTTGCACTTAAGGACCTTCAAGCCGGGGCTACAAAACAATCATTCAAATTTGAAGACATATGCCCATATCCATATGATCCCTCCATCTCATTGATCCCGTTTCCTAAACATTTCGAGATACCAAAATTTGACAAATACAAGGGAGACAAAGACCCTAAGGCTCACCTGCAGGAGTTTTATTCCCAGTGTCAAGAAGTCATGTACAATGATAACTATCTCTTGTGCTTGTTCCCACGAAGCCTAGCAAGCCACGCCTTAGATTGGTTCATCACTCTCGAAAAGGGGTCCATAAAAACTTTTGCGGACTTGTCAGAAAAGTTTGTATCCTACTTCTCTTTCAATTTGTAGAAGGATACAGACACCTTAGATCTCCTCAAAGAGAAACAACGTGATGGAGAAACCTTTACCAGCTACCTACAACGGTGGCGTGCTCTAGCAAGCCGGATGAAAACCCCTTTGAAAGAAAAGGACATGGTCACCCTCTTCGTGGAAAACTCTCATCTCGACATGGCTCATAACTTTAGATTACATTGTGTCACCACTTTCGCGGAGGTAGTAGAGAAGGGACCCATCCTTGAGCGTGCCCTTGTTGCCAAAGAGCACATTAAAATACACAGTCATGAGAAAGAAAGGTCATTTGGGGATAAACCACGATTCTGGAACAAGAACAAAAATGCGATGAATGACGAAGTGACAAACACCAAACATGTCCAAGTGGCTAATGCATCCCAAAAGCAACAACAGTCTATACCCAACGCCATATTTGTACCACAGGGAGCACCTCATCCCCCTCAACAGTCAAACCAAAAAAATCAGGGGAACACCAAACGTCAATACACCCAATTGGGTGAACCCTTGAGTGTTGTTTTTAATAAATTGCTACAAATCAGTTACCCCATCGCATACCCTGTCACCAAGCCATTCGATGAGTCCAAACCCAAGCCGGCATGGTTTAAAGAAAATGAGTATTGTGACTTTCATAAAATCAAGGGACACTCTTTGAATAAGTGTCAGGGCTTGAAAAATTATGTCCAAGATCTCATTGATCGAGGAGATATCAAAGTTGACCCCAGTCAACCTTCGTCATCCAATGCTTAACTGCAGATCTATCAAAACGCCTTCCCAAACCATAGTCAAGGCCCTAGCACCTCCAACAGTAATCCTCAAAATAACAACACAAATAATGTGAATTACAAGAATGTGCCCTTCAATTATGAAGGTGTTATTCATTACATTGAACAGGTGAAACCCCGAGTATCCATGATACACGTTAAAGCCAAAGACCCTCAATGTGCTATTACTACACGACGAGCCTGCATCACCGTCCCTGCAGCCTCTGGACCCATCCAACTGACTCCTGTAAACTCTCAGTACAACATCCTTGATCACTTAAGGAAGACCCCCGCTCATATATCCATTTTGGATTTGCTTAAGTCTTCCCCGGTACATCAAGAAATCCTCAATAGAGCCTTGCAAGAAACCCATGTACCAAATGACATCGACCCCACACAATTCCAAGCTTTGGTGGGACACTTGGCTTTGTCTCATCACCTGCACTTTAGTCAAGACGATATGCCAAGCATCGATGTCAATCATAATCGCCCCTTACACATCGAATTCGTAGTTGCTCGCCATAAAATAAAAAGGGTCTTGGTAGATAATGGCTCTGCCCTCAATTTGTGTACTTTGAAATTCATAAAACAGGTGGGGTATACTCAAGCGGACTTAAGCAACCAGATCATTACAATCAAAGCTTATGACAATGCAGAAAGAAATTTAGAAGGAATTATCAGTCTTCCTATCCAAGTGGGACCTGTGCTTCAGTATACTACATGTCACGTCCTTGATCTGGACTTACCGTATAATCTCCTCCTTGGCCGCCCATGGCTCCATGCTATGCAAGCCGTCCCCTCCACATACCATCAATGCCTCAAATTCCCAGTCAACAGACAAGACATCACCATCTATGCCAACCCCCAACCATTCGAATACTACCGCGTTTAGAAACATCTTTTCCCCATTTACATTATTGTCCTGGGGTTGAAATGGGGGCATCCCAGTCATCGTCCTCCAATCCACCATCCACCGCAATAACCTCTCCATCCTCCATCACTAATCCTTCAGTCACCAAAGTCCAGATCATCGACAAAGGGTGTGGTGAATATGAAATGCATACGGCTCTCAATGTAGCCACAATGCCACCGTCACCACATGAGTACGGTCAACCTTCACGTGCTACACAAAAGGAAGACAAAACCATCACCTTCAGTGGACAAAACATCCCTACTACCACTTTCAGATCTCTGAGTGTCAAGATCGATGCACCAGAAGAGGATATAAGCCAGTGGGTCTACCGAGAAGAGCCCGAACCAGAGACTCCTTTAAAGAAATATTTTTAGGAAAAGTACCCTTGGCCAACAAAGTTCATGGAAAAACATAATTATCAAGGTAGAGGCCTGGGTAAAGAGGAACAAGGGTGGTTACAACCCATTGATACACCACAGTTAACAAAGAAAGTAGGCATTGGGTATGACAAGAAACAGAAAAGCCCCGCAACATCATATAATACTTCCAATAGTATCACCATGGATGATGGCTCATTAGAAGACATACCCGAGGAGGAATCTATCAATCATACCGACCTATCATCCATGTTCGAATGCCTATCTGTCTGCACCATTAGCTTGTCCCTTCGTCACCTTGAACTTATCGATTGGGACCTACACGATACCACACCTGTCAATATGTCTACGAACACATATGTCAACCTTATGGGATTGGGGGAGGATGAACACTCTAGTCACAAAAATAAAAGTAAGAAAAGTAAAAGGTGGTCATCTAGTGAAAACCTCCCTGAGGCACTTCCTGACCTCGAAAAAGTAAAAATAAAGGATGCATCTGAAGGCGAAAACCTCGAAGAGGCGCTGGAAGATGGAGATGTTCATCTTCCCCTTATGGGAACTCAGCTATCTGCCAGATCATCTATTCTGATTGAAGAGAAGCAAGAAGTTAATTTGGGAACTGCTGAAAGTCCTAAGATCACCTATGTATCGAAGTCACTCTCAGAGCAAGAGTATCCGATCATTGTGTAGCTACTCTGAGAGGGAATCATCAACTTTGCCTGGTCATAATCAGACATGCCAGGCTTAGACCCTGCTTTAGTGGTTCATCACTTAGACATTCGCCCAGACGCCAGACCTGTCAAGCAAAAACTCCGTAAGATGCATCCGCAAGTCGCATTGTTAGTCAAGAAGGAATTGGAGAAGTTACTGGACACAGGTTTCATCAGACCAATTGACTACTCCGAATGGATCTCAAATATAGTTCCAGTTGCCAAACCAAACAGAGACATTCGGGTCTGCACGGACTTCAAAGATCTTAACAAAGCCTGCCCCAAAGATGATTTCCCTCTTCCTAACATTGATATGTTAGTCGACCTAACAGCAGGACATGAAATGTTATCCCTTATGGATGGCTTCTCTGGTTATAACCAGATTCGCATTGCACCTGAGGACCAACACAAAACTGCCTTCACAACTCCTTGGGGCACTTTTTGTTACAATGTTATGCCCTTTGGTCTCAAAAACGCGAGGGCAACATATCATAGAGCCATGACGGTCATCTTCCATGACCTCATCCATATCATCATGGAAGACTATGTTGATGACCTATTAGGGAAATCCAAAACACGAGCAGAACATCCCGCCATCCTGAAAAAGATATTTGAGCGACTAGAGCATTATAAGTTGCTGCTGAATCCGAAAAAGTGTCTTTGGAGTCACATCAGGGAAGTTACTGGGTTTCATAGTCTCTCGCAGAGGTATTGAAGTTGATCCTGCCAAGGTAAAGGCTATTCTGGACATGCCACCTCCACGCAATCTAAAGTAGTTAAGAAGCCTTCAGGGAAAGATGCAGTCCATCTGGCGGTTCATAGCCCAGCTCGCAGATAAATGTCAGCCATTTACCCATCTTTTGAAGAAAGACTCGACCTTCTGATGGACCCCACCGTGTCAAATAGGTTTTGATAAAATTAAGGAATATTTAGCTCATCCACCGATTTTGATGCCACCTATTCCAGGAAAACCCCTCATGTTTTATATCTCTGCTACCTCAGTCGCACTGGGGGCATTATTGGCGCAACATGATGAGTCACTCAAAGAGAGGGCAATCTACTACATCAGCCGAACATTAGTTGGCTATGAGTTAAATTATTCCCCTATGGAAAAAGCATGCCTCGCACTAGTCTTCAGTACATAGAAACTCCGCCATTACATGCTCAGTCACCCAGTCAAGTTAATCGCTAAAATTGATCCCTTGAAGTATCTGTTATCTAGAACCACTTTGACTGGCCGCATGGCCAAATGGGTCATGCTCCTCAGTGAATTTGACATAGAGTATGTAGAGCGCAAAGCCATAAAAGGATAAGTTATTGCTGATCAGTTGGTCGAAGCACTATTGGTAGATGCCTACCCCTTAGACGCTTAATTCCCGGATGAAGAAATCTACACAGTGACAGAAGCACCAACTTGGACGTTATATTTCGATGGCTCATACACTCATAGTGGATTGGGGGCAGGAATTCTGTTAGTCACTCCTCAAGGTGACTACATCCCAAAATCATTCAGGATAGCGTTTCCATGTACCAACAATATGGCAAAATACGAAGCTCTCCTCACCGGCCTTAGAATTGCAAAACAATGGCACATAACACATTTGAAAGTCTTTGGGGATTCCTTGCTAGTTATCAGACAAGTTAATGATGAATTCCTCACAAAGGATGATAAACTGTTACCCTATAAACGCATGGTGGATGATTTCAAAAAATATTTCACCTCCATACAGTTTGACCAAATCCCTCAGGTGCAAAATAAAGCAACGGATGCCATGGCCACTATTGGTTCTTTGATTGACATGCCCAAGGATCGAACAGAGTGTGAGTTTCTTGTTGAACAACTTTTAATCCCTGCATATGATGTTCTTGAGACTGACATGGTGTGCGATATTGTAGGTCCCGCCTCCCCATGGTACCAAGACATATATAGTTACCTATGTGACAATATCATACCCCCAGAACTTACACGCAACCAATGTAAATCCTTTATCCATCGTTCGTCCCGATACATCATCGTTGGTGATACGCTTTATCGTCGCGGGTATGATGGAATCCTCCTAAGATGTCTGAATGAGACCGAGGCCCAAACGGTAATAACGAAAGTACATGGTGGTATTTGTGGGGCTCACTCAAATGGTATGGCTCTAGCCAAAAGGATCTTACGGGCTGGATACTATTGGCCTACATTGGAACACGATGCTTGCAAATTTGTGAAGAAATTCCTTCCATGCCAACAGCATGCGGATTTGATCCACGCTCCAGCACAAGATCTTCAGCCTCTCCTAGCACCATGGCCATTTTCCCAATGAGGTTTCAACTTGATTGGCAAGATTCACCCACTATCATCTGACGGCCATACATTCATCATCACCGCAACTGAGTACTTCACCAAATGGGTGGAAGCAATGCCACTCTCACAAATCACCGGTACTCAGATTTCTAAATTCATCCTCTACCATATTCTTTGCAGATATGGTATCCCATCCACCATCATTTCTGATAACGAAAAGCTGTTTAAAAACCAAGCCATGAAACACCTTTGCGACACCTTCCATATCCAGCATCGTTGGTCAACGTCTTATTATCCTTAGAGTAATGGTCAGATAGAAGCAACCAACAAGACCCTCATCCACATCCTCAAAAAATTTGTCAATAACACTGGACGAGATTGGCACCTCCACATCCATCCTGCCCTTTGGGCATACCATACATCCATCCGCACCCCAACAGGTACCACCCCCTACTTCTTAGTATATGGTGTTGAATCTGTCTTGCCAATCAAAGTTGAGCTCCCCTCATTGAGAATTTCTTTGAAGAACCTTATCAGTGAAGAAGATGCTCGCGTTGCACGGCTTGCACAACTCGAGTTACTGAATGAATGAAGAGTAAGAGCCTATGACCACTTAAAAGCATACCAAAATTGCCTCAAGTGTCATTACAATAAAAAGGTCCGCCCTAGACAATTCCAGGTTGGTGAGCTTGTCCTAAAAAAAAACCAACGCACTCAACCGGACCGTGACAAGAAAGGAAAATTTGAGGCAAACTGGCTAGGGCCATATATCATAGCTGCTAAATATGGATCTGGAGCCTATAGGTTGACTACTCTGGAAGGAGATCCCCTTGATGAACCTGTCAATATTCTCCATCTGAAAATGTTCTACGCTTAAGTCCGCTTGATCTACCCTATCAAAAAAATCAAAAAAAAAAAAAAAAGAATCCAAAAATAGTAAAGAGAAATAAATCCGTCCTATGGTGAAAACCACCTCTTGGTGGCACCTTGGATAAGTATGGATAGTTAAAACCTGTTAGCAGGCGTCATCCATAGAGGGCTTAATCATCATCTACCTGACATCCTAGTTATTTTGTGCTTTCATTCGCATTATCATCCCCACCCACATCAGCTTAGGCCGCTTGGTATTTTTTGATTGAGCACTAGACGACCCACCTTACCTATCCCTCATCCTGAGCTTCTTTATATCTCGCTTTGAGCTTATATCTTTCGTTTCCCTTTGTCAGTCAGTTTGTGTCGTCATATAGGATCATCCATCGTGTCGGTCTCCATCTAAATCTCATCCTCCTGCGTCACTTTTATCCTTTGTCGAACTATGTTGCCCCTACGCTTTCACGTAGGCAAGGTTGGTCATTTGATCCTCCCCTAGGGTATTTGTCTATCGCGTCTTGTGTCCTTCATCATCGGTCACCATTGTCTTCTTTCCGCTTTATCCATGGTCTTTTTCCATGAACTACGAGGGCTCTGCGCTTTAGGCAAGGCTAATCTTTGATCGGCCCCCGAGCCCTTAGGTCTTTAGGTTGTGTCTTGTCTCCCTTGTGTCGTGTCATCAAGCTATGCCTTTATCCAGCTAGTCCTTAACAAACAAGACCCACTTGTACCAATGAATCTAATCAATTTTGAATATCCTATATCATATCGATCTTTTCATCCATCATAGGTCTCATCAGGATACATCCTTCCTAACAGACCTCATCAATTCCATCTATCCCCTTGATCCTATGGCAATGGACACTTGAAATTGATTGCGATCTTTTGATGCTTTTGATTTTGTTTATCATTTGGGCTCCCTATCATCACTTATCAAGGCCGCCATAATCCATCATATTATGGCGTGTTTTGATTGGTCCACATAGGGGCATATCTTGATCTTTTCTTTGATTGTGTCTTCTTGGTTGTCCCACATAGTACCCACCAAGACCCTCGAGGTCTTGTGTTATGTTGGGGCATCCTTTTGTGCTTGTGGTTATCTCAATACCGGACCCAAACAAGGCCTTCGTGACTTTGGGGTATTGAGATAGCCTTTTTGTCTGGCATGTTTGTTTCATGCATTAGACACTAATCTACCTTGGTCCTCCATACCTTGGTGTATCATGTATTATGCTATAGCAAAAACCATTGCTCCAAAAATGACAAATTGAATTAGGATTGCATTTTCATAATCATTGCATTAACACTCACCCTATGGTTTTGGTCGTGCAAATACTTTCCCTCATTCTTTTCCATTCTTCTCAGGATACTGATATTTTTTGATAGATGCCAAATGACATCCATCTTCACAATCACCACATACACACCTCCCATTGTCATGTCAGTTCTTATTGATACTTATGGTCGTGTGTTATTTCCTCTAAAATCACAAAAAGCACTATTCCATATATCCATCGTCACCTGCACCACGTGTTAGGCCCGTATATCCATCGCCACCTGCATCAGAAATTGTTAGACGTATAATACATCACATCCTGCATATATAAAATGTTCATACACAATCCATCATACACATATACATACATGACAACTAAGTCAACTAGGCATCCATATATATAAATCATCATAGATCCCATAGGTACACATAACATATCACCATCACCATGCATCAATAAAACTATTCATATTCCATAAGTACATATATCTAATCATCCACATGAACATCTCAATAAACCAACGCATAAGCATAAATAACCATAAGCATAATTATTCATATTATCCATATATCCAATCATCCATGTGAACATCTCATATCATGAACATGAGCATAAATAAACCAACATATGAGCATAAATAAACCAAATGCATCCATCCACATAAACATGTACGCATGCATATAATCACCCATCATAAAAAGAAACATACTACATGGTGTCAATAAGAACTGTCCTATATCAAAATAATATAATATCTGCCACATGTCTATCATACATCACATGATAAAATACAAAAATTCAGAGATATGAAACATCTCTATCAATAAACCCTACATGCTCTATCCTGCATCTGTCAAAAACTCAGTAGACTGTCACCTCCCAAATGAACTCCCCACATCTGATCTCTGTGGAGACTCAGGTCCTGCTCCTCTGCCTGGTGAAACACTTGGTTACTCACTGTAACCACGAGTCTGCATCCCCAATGACTGAGAGGGTGCTGGCATCTGAGGTGTCTGCTTGGTATAACAGAATCTCCGCTATGCCAGATCAGGAACTGCATCATAATATACAGCCATCCAAAAACTTGCCTCTCTCATGCTATCCTCCCTCTCCACAACCTGGACCCAAGCGGAATTCCGCTCATGTCAATACCTGTCTCGGTCCCTGGTGATATCTCTCCTCTCCTGCTCCTAGGCCTCCTGAGCCAACTGGCTCTGTGCTAACTCGACCTGTAATCTATCCCTCATCTCCTCCGCAGCCGCTGCCCGTACCACCACTGCATCCCTCTCTCTCTGCAATCTGCACATCTTCTCCTGGCCTCCCACCCTCACCCTGACCTGTCGAAACACAAGCCATCGTGACATCCTTCTCTGCCTGTAGGGTCTGCATCCACCTTCCCTCCAGTCCGCCACTATCCCCCCCTTCCATCCCTTCCTCTCTTCCTTCCTTCCATTACCCTCTCTGAATCTTGTATCCCTCCATCCACTGTACTTCTTTGTCTTTAGTCTCTCGGCCATAATTAAATTCACTGCTCTGCCACGGCCTCCCTCTGCATCAGCCGTGTCTCAAGTGCACACACTCGAGACAATGGCCTGATCTTTGATAGTCCAGTCCATTTGGAATCTTTGACTCTTGACTAATTGCCTCATGTCCCCTCCTCCCGACTCCTGCTCTGTCCATCTCTCCTCCTGACTGTTTCCTTCCATCCTTCCTTATCCATGCCCATCTCTCTCCTTATTTCCTTCCTGTCCTCCTTCCTTCCAGCCCCTCCCTCTCCTTCCACTCCCCTATCCGTCCTTCCATCTATTTCCTTCTTCCATCTTTTCTTATCCTCCTCCACCATCTCATCCATCCATCCCATCCCTCCTTCCCTGACTCCTATCATCCCCATCCTCCTCCCCAACCACCATTCCTACCTCATCCTCCCCTGTTTGTTTGCTCCTATCCACTCTTGTCCCTCTTCCGCGGTCCTGGCAGGCGCCTTCCATCGACCTCATGGTGTTTCCACTCCACCATCCCCCCTCCATTCTTCATTCCAGTCCACCTTCCATTCATTCCATGTCCATCTCCTTTGTCCACCACCTCCATCCCTCCATCTACATCCATCCACCCTCCACTCCTTCTTCCCTCCATTCCATGGGCCCTCTTCCACCACTCCCCCAGACTCCTCCACATTGGTGCCCTCCCCGCCGACCCTCCACTCCCCACTGGGCTCTGTTCCCCCTCCCAGCTAGCAGACCCTCCTGTCCGCCTCTTGCTCCTGAATCTTTGTATTGCACCCTCTCCCGTTGCTGACCCTCTCCCCGGCCTTGTCTCTGATGTCTCCTCCTCCTCCTCCCTGCTCTGCCGGCCTGTTCTCTCTCATCCCCCTCTGGCTCCTCTTGTCCCCCCTCGTCTCCCACTGCCGCCTCTTATTGCTGCTGCTCCCCTCCTCTGCTCTCCCTCCGTGGTCTCTGCTCCTCCGCTGGTCCGGCACCTGCTACCCTTAATATAGGCTGAACATGCGTAATCCTCTCCCATAACCTGTTCTGAAACCACCTCTGATATCGCTCGGTCACCACTGGTACCTGCTTTCCTCCCACCCTCCTTAGATAAGCCGCCTGTCCTGCTACCATCCATGATGCCCTGGCTGTCGCTAGTGATATGCAACCTCCCCATGGTAGCTCTCTACTATACTGTCGGAACAGGATAGGCGCCGTCGGAATATCCTGTATCACCCCAAACTGTCTCAGCACTCTGTCTGGTCGATGAGACTCTACTATACGCGGTAAAGTACCAATAATAAAACATTGGCTCAAAAAATACCCCTCATGACTCCCCGTATCCGACCATCCCCTGAACTAACGTGCCCTATATGGCCGCCACTCTATCTCCCCTAAACGCAGATCATCAAATGCTCTCCTCCACCCCTCCATCTCCCCCTGCATCTCATAGCGAAAAACCCACCCTCTCTTCTCCCCATACTCCCAAGCCACAGGCTCTCGGTCATCCACTATCCCCCTCCTCACCACTATCGGCCTAGTCACTGCAATATGCTCCCACGCCCAAATCTGCAGTAGAGTCACATGTGTCACACTCGATACCTCCCGGTAGCAGATCTCATGCATATCTTTGTACAACTGAGCCAATACACATGACCCCCATGCAAACGGCCCCCCGCTACTCGACAATGTGGCAGATCACCTCCATATGCCGCAGGTTACATGTCCGTCTGCTCCAATATAGCAACAGTATCCCACTAATCAGGCCACACAGAAATAACGGTAAGGCTGGCACACCCACTAACAAACATCCGTCCAAATCCAACTGCCCCTTCATCAGGGGCAACGTCACATGACCAAATAAAACTCTCAAAGTCTCCTGTAACTCCGCCCCTGTGGACACCACCTCGCTCACTAACCGGCCGGCAATCGACAGCCTCAGGATACGCCACACATCCTCCAACATCACGGTCATCTCTCCTGTCAGGAAATGAAATGTCGACGTCTCTGAGCTCCATCTCTCTATCAATGCGGTCAACATTGCCGGATGAGCTCTGACATCTGGAAACTGAACGCAGTGACCTAACCCTGCGGGATCCAACGCCGCCTGGTCCTCCCCGTTTATCGCTGCTATCGTCACCGCCATCACCTCTGACCGTCGCTCATGCACACGTAACCGCTCAAAGCTTTGCATGCACACAAACACATTTCTCATTATTTCTTTTTTATTTTTTTATTTCTTTTCTCTCTATCTTCCCCCTTTTCTTCTCCTTTATTTTTTTATTCTTCTTCTTTCTTTCTCCCCCCGATGGGTTCCCCCCCGCAGCGGCGCAGATCCGCCCTCGATTGGGGCGGAACCACCCGACCGTAGACGAGCGGAACTGCCCCACTGCGAGGCGGAACCGCCCCACGGCAGGGCGGAACCGCCCCGCACTGGGGCGAAACCGCCCCACGTCAAGGCGGCACCACCCAGTCGTAGCCAGGCGGAACCGCCCCATGGCAGGGTGGCAGTGCCCCATGGCGAGGCGGAACCGCCCGGCTGCAGCCGGGCGACAGCACCCCACGCTGAGGTGGCACCGCCTCCGGCGGGGCGAAACCGCTCGACTGCAGCCAGGCGGAACCACCCCGTGGCGAGGAGGCAGCGCCCCGAGCTGGGGCAAAACTGCCCGGGTGCAGTCGGGGGGAACTGCCCTGCCCTGGGGCGGAACCGCTCCCTAGCCGGGCGGCGGCGCCCTGGGTTGGGGCGGCTACGCCCCACCCAGATGCTCCTTTCTCCTCTTTTTTCCCGCCTTCTAACCATTTTTTGCTAAAACTAATTTAGACCCATTTTTCTAATTTTCCTCCCCAACAAAACCCACGTTTTCAAATTTTAATTTTTACGTAAAAAGTACGTAAACTAAATATGTGGGTTTTTGTTGCTACTCACCTGCTCTCCGCCTGCGCCCCCGCTGTACAATGCACGAACCTCGTCCGCTCGGTGCACGATTGCAGTGTCATTGTCCGTCGGCATCGTTCCTCCTCGTCCACTTTCTCTCCTCTACTCTCTTTCTCTCAACTGCTACAGTGAAAATGACTCAGGTAATTTTTAAAATTACCTTTTTAACCCCTTCCTCCTAAAAGTTATTTTTTGCTTTTTATTTAACTTTTTATTCCTCCAACTAATCCCAAACTCCCTGAGGCTGCCATTTGAAAACCGTGTGTCGGATCACCTTCGTTCAAAAACCAAAATTGCTTAATTTTCCGAGCTCTATCCAATGGTGTCCGTTTTTTCTTCCTATCGAGACATCACCTGGGGCCCCCTTTTCCTCCCCGCTCGCCCTCTCGAGGGGGCATACCCTCTTACCATTCCTCCATTCATTCAGCCTAGTCATTGGGGCATCATTAACCTTTTCCACACTAGGGGCATCACCATCTGTCACCTCTTGCCTCATTCGCATTTTATTTTTCTTCGAAACACTGTTATCCTAACAATATTTCGAAGAGGGGCAAAATGTAGACATCTAAATTTAATCACTTCCATATGATTAAATTTACTGTCTTTCCGTCTATCGTGTTAATATTAATTTATTAAATTAATATTACACCTTTTTGTCTCATATCGGTAAAGTATTTAATTTAATAATTAATACTTTATCTCTCACCCTATTCCTCTCTAAATTAAATAAATATGCTAATTTATTTAATTTAGTCATTTTTCCCTTTTTGATTTAAAATCAATTTAAAATTCCTCACTTTCTCTCTCCTTGTCACATCCTCCATAACTTTACCCTAATATGAATTAATTTAATTAATTCATGATTATGATGTGCATCCTTTTAATCAGAGATTAATGTTACATCCTCCTACATTTGCCACTTGCCTCTAATCTCCCATTAATTATTCTAATCCAATGTTTGCACAACCTTAACCAAGGTCATTAACTAGATTTAGAACCACTTTTTAGCCAACCTTTGCATTTACCTTCTTTTGGCATTGACCCCCTTTCCCATGTGAATTTTTAATTCACATTTATTTGTCCTAGATTCCCCTCCTTTATATGTGAATTTTTAATTCACATTCCATTCTTCCAAGGCTTCTAGAACCTTGGACTTGTCACAATCTCCACATGTGACCAAGTCCCACCTTTTTGGAGCCCACCTTTTATCTTCTGGATCCTCCTAGGAATGTGAATTAATTCACATTTATATCTCCAACCACCTTTCCTTTTTCCATGTAGATTTTTGAGAAATTCCAAAATTCCTCAAATGTCCCTTTCACTCCCACTTAGGGACAAGGAATCCATTTTTGAGGAAATCTCCTCACTCCCCAAGGTGCATGTCCTTCCTCCACCTCATGTACCTTCTTGACACCTCATTTACACCTCATATCCCCTTGTCCACTTCACCCTCCACATGTCAAGATGTGAGGGCTTGTGGGTTCTCAACCCACCATAGCCCTTCATCTCGGCCTTGTTGGATGCATCTTGACCATTGAATTCTCTAGAGAATTCAAATTCTCCTATAAATACCCCCTCTTCAAGGGCATTTTCAACACTTAGCCATTTGATAACTACATGCTGCCAATTTGCACTTTCAATCATTTGCTATCATCTAGCCATCTATTTTAAATCATTTTGCACATTTAATCTTGCATTTAGTCATTCAAGAAATCATCTAAGGAGCACACAAAATCATCCCAAGTAAGGGCCAATCAAGGAGACATCAACAGTAAGGAAGGTGAAATCGTTTATATCTTGTTTTGTCCATTTTCCTTTTTTTTTATCTCTCTTTTGGCTAATATTGAAGTGTCCTTAGTCTTTTATCACTTGCATTTTAAGTTATTTTTCACATTAGAGTAGGGTAAAATTCTTAGGTTCACAGCTACATTGAACTTAAAAAAAATAAAGATAAAAACCAAATTTATACCTTGTTCAAGTGATCTTAGTTGGCCCTTTGATGTTTATGAATGTGTGCTCCTTGATGGCAAATGATCTAAAATCATATGCAAAGTGACGAGGATTCAATGGATATTCAAATGATGAAGGTGGGTATTTGAGTGGATGAATTCAATGGATGAAAAATGGAGCTTCAAGAGTGCAATAATGGTGGATGAGAATGCTTGCAAAAATGCTTGGGAGTATGAGAGCTTGAATGCTTTAACTTGAATGTGATGAATGCAAGTTATGTTTGAATGAGATAAAATCTTCCATTTTAAGGAAAGAATTTCTAGAGAATTGGACGATCAAGATTTTTCCAACATGGGCAAGATGAAGGGTTGTGGTGAGTTGAGGACTCACAAGCCTTTACATTTTGCCATGTGGAAGAGGATGTGTTCCAAGGACAGGTGAGTTGGAAAAAGGATATGTGAAGTGGAGGTACTTGCAAGTACCTTGGGATTAGGGGAAGATCTCCTTAAAAGAAAGTTCTTGTCCTCATACGAGGGTGATGGTGACAAGTGAGGAATTTTAGAAAGTCCTCTCTTATCATCATGGGGATGAGAGAAGTTGTTGGGGGAATAAATGTGAATTTAAAATTCACATGATTTGGATTTTTCTAGAGGATAAAACAAGGTCCTCATAAAGGAGGTCCTTGTCCCATGTGAGTGATGTGACACATGAGACCCACATAGGGAAGAGGGGAACCTTGGATGAATAAATGTGAATTTTTAATTCACATGGGAAAGAGGTCAAGGCTAAATAAAAAAAGCACTTATGAAAGGTTGACTTGGAGGACATGCCAAAGATGGCATGTGAATAGATTAAGGTTGTGCAAACAGGTGATTAAGAATATTAATGAGGGATTAGAAACAAGTGGACAAACATGGAGGATGTGACATTAATCATGGTTAAAGGTGTGCACATCCTAATCATGGATTAATTAGACTAATCTAGATTAGAAGAAGGTTATGAAGGATGTGACAAGGAGAAAGAAAATAGTGAATTTAAAATTGATTTAAATTCAAAAAGGTAAATGATTAAATTAAATAAATTGATATATTTATTTAATTTAGAGAGGAAAGGATGAAAGGTAAAATATTTAATTATTAAATTAAATATTTTATAAACTTTAGACAAAGGGGGAATATTAATTAAATAAATCATTTAATTAATACTTGATGAAGTAGACGAATAAAGGAGACAGGTTTGACCATATGGGAGTGGTCAAATTTGGATGTCTACACAAATAAATCCTTGTATCATAATTCCATTTAGGGGAATGATGAAATTTGACACCAAATATAAGAGATGGTTTATCAAGAAAAAATTAGGCCAATTTAGTCCCCTTGTGGTAGTTTTATTGTGCTAGTAAGAAAGAAGGATGACACATGGTGCCTCCATATGACTACCATGTGCTCAACAAAATTTGGTGAGAAATAGGTACCCCCTACCCCTCAATAATAACCTCTTGGTTGAATGAGTTGTGATGCACTATTTCACCAAGATTGATCTTAAGCCAAAATTTCATTAGGTTCTAGTGTGATTTGAGGACATCATTAAAAGAATTTATGAGTGGACCATAATGTATTTTTCCTTCAAAAACACTCTTGCAATATTTATACATTGGAAGAATGACATCCTACATACTTGCACCAACTACTTTTCCATTACCTACTTGGTTCACATACTAGTCTTCAACAAGACTTGGACTTGTAGTGTGTGGATCATGTATCAAAAGTAATAGGAACACTGCACCAAGATAAGCTACAAGCCAAACTCAAATAGTGTAGCTTTAGAACCACATAGAGCTAACCCTTAATTATATTAGTAATAATATTGGCATTCTTATTGATTTGGAAAAGATCAAAGTGATCCACAATTATCTCATTCTACACAACCTCATTGAATTGTATAATTTTCTTAACCTCACCAATTTCTATCATAATTTCATCCTTGGGTTTTTATATTAGACATACTCACTCCTTCAAGATTTTTACCAAAAATCAACGTAAGTGCTTGATGTATAACTCCTTTAACATGGAAGTCTTGGTACATATTCTTATGAAATATTATGGGACATCAAGTGAGTATACTCCACTTACAAAAAGGAAATTTAGCTATTATTCAAGTAGTTCAACAATGCTAGTTCATTACATCATTGGCAAAGAGACCATCATTAATTCTAATCATTAGTTTCTCATGTTATGAAGAAATCACGAGGAATGAAAATAAGACATAAACATGTTAATTTAAAACTTTACCTCATGCCTGATTGTCACCGCCATTTGAGCTTAAGAAGAAAGTACACCCAAAGATGAAATATTGAAGACAAGGTTGTCAAAGTCTCTTGTCGTGCACTAAAAATGGATATGATCAAGATTTTAGATGTTGAATTGATGATATGTGGATGCTCACTCTAGAAACATAATTATGTATTCATGGATGTGTTAAAATCATCCTACTAGATGTGTTATATATTTTTGGGATGGTTGATCAATGGATAAGGTTGAATTTCGAGCTGAAGGGTTGAGGTTGATTGAAATCTCCAAAGGCCTCCAACTAGAACCTTGCGATTGGTGCACAAAAAGAGCTCCATGACTCAAGGAGATATTATGGAGGGAACTCTTTTGGAAAATAATGGATGGTGTGGATAAAAAGAACCTTTTTGGAAGACCAAAAAAATACTTTTTGAATTAAGGGTCAAAATCTTCTTGATAACATGGATGGATGAGATTTTGTGAGGATTTTTTTTGAGAAGTAGCAAGAATGGGTCAAATTTACATCCAAAGTCCTTTTTTGGATACATGTGCATTCTACAAACTTGGGCAAAATTTATCTTAATTAATCATGATTTTATTTGTGCAAATGATTAGCTAGAAAATAATTGGTTTTAGTGTACTAATGATGTGAGACAAAAAAGAGGAATTAAATAAATAGATTTTATTTATTTATTTATTTGGAATGGGTATGATGGGCTTAAATAAACATTAGATTTATTTATTTAAGGTTGAACATTAGAAGAATGATTGATTAATTGAATTAATAGTCCTAATTTATTAATTAATTCTAAAACAATGTTTAGATCGATTAATTGAATAATTAATCATTTAATTAATATTGGTATATAAATTAGGTTAACTAAATAAATAAATATAGTTTATTTAATTTGTTTAGAAGTGATAATGTGAAGTGGATTAATGACAACATAATTGTCAAGAGATTATTTTAGGCACATCTACAACTTCAATTCTTGCACACACACAAAAGAAGTTGAAAATGCATTTCATTTATAGTGGATGATTTATATTCAATATTTCCACTTGGTGATGAAGCATAAGCAGGGATACAATAAAAAGGCCATAGACTACCCCACTTGACCATCAATCTATGCACTCATCACAATGGTGGACCTGCACAATCATAACTTTACTTATTTGGTGTGACTTTACTTATAAGGTATGCTTACTAGTGACTATTATACATTCAACAATATTCTTTACAAGCTTAGACCTCTTTAAATTCCCTCTAGCACATAGTGTTAATAATTGATTTCAAAGATGCATTGCTCTAAGATAGCAAGTTAAATTTTAGCATCACCAAAATACTTATCATGCTTCAACATATATTTTACAAGCTTCACATGTATACCAATATTGAGTATCACATAAAATCATGTATACCTTATTGAATCACCAAGCTTTCCAACTAGATATTGGAGCTTTATACTCCTTTAGTGGTACCACAACACCCTTGGGAATTTATCAACATAAATTTTCTTGGAGGCATTCCAACCACCAAGCATCATAATGAATTTGTATTTATTGTGTTTGATATATTCTCTATAATTTCCATCATGGTTCTTGCAAGAAGACCATCACTATGTTAAATACTGAACGCATCTTATTCGATAATGTATGGATTCACTTTGGGCTTTGGACATGCAATGTCTCTAATTATGGCCTGGAATTTTTCAACACTTTATAGCAATGTAACTAGACCATGGTGGGCACTCAAATGGATTTATTTGCAACCTTCCATCCTCAAACTAACAATCGAAGTGAGGTGTGCATACACTCATTGGTTTATCTCCTATTTTTTCATAACAAAGCACATCAATGCACTTGGGATAACAACCAACCATAAATCTAGCATCCCTAAAACAAAGAGCTCTTCAATTTTATATGGGTCATAGTCCTTTATAAACATATCATAAGTTATAACTAGCAAAACACATTGACATCTCTTATAGTGCACCATCAACATTTTACCTACATACATAAGAATGAGAATTATATAAAGTGTAGAACTTCATCCAATGAATTTAACATATTTAATACATTTAATATATTTATCAACAAGTCTAACAAATCCTTTTGTGCCAAAAAAACTACAAAGAATTATGATTCCTATTATGCACCACATCTTTTAAGTTAACGACAAAGTTTAGTCAATTCAATAGAAAGAGCACTTCAAGGATCCTCACCATAAGTTTAAATCACTATACTATGCTCCTTCCACCATTTTTATGTACAATTGGTGAGAATTCCTTTGTTCTCAACCTCCCTTAGTAATTAGGAAAGTGAATCTTGCTTTTAATGTAAAACTTCTTGTTACCTAAATTTCACTAATAGCTCATTCAGGTAGAGCTCTTTGATTTCAAACTAAGAGAAAGGTACATTTTATAATCTTTCCTACATTACATTCAATTGTATAAATAGAAAAATCAAAAGATTACAAGATTATAGTAACAAATTATTACATTTATACAATTGTATATAATATAGAAAGGATTTACACAATTCTTTTCTGAAAAAGTAATCTTTATTGATTCAAAAGTGCATATTTGTCTCACACAAGCCATGAGACTTAATTTATTCAATGTAATTGAAGAAAAGCATATACATGAATAAGTAAATAAATGTAAATGTGCATATATAAGGAGAGAGACCAATCATTGCTTTAGAATGATTGGTTCAAGGTGTGTTGTCTTGCCCTGTTGTTTCTTCGAGGTGTTTGTGTTCCTCCTAGCTCCATATTGCTCCTAGTTCCTGCATTTGGCAATAACAATGATGTTAGAGCAATGCTCCAAGCAATGAAAGATCTCAAACATTATATGAACATACACCTATGCATGTATAAACTGATCTCTATGTACATCAAACAAGCAATGCATACTTTAGGTGTCCAGGAAAGCATCAAAGCCATCATACACATCCAAAATATACACTATTTTTCTAACTTGTTTGCTTCATGTGCAAATACAAAAAAAGTAATGTTGTTTTGATTCATCAAATTATAGCATGTGGGTTAAAATGTGGCTCCCACGAGGGTTGAGTCCAGCATGTTGCCTTCTTGATTTTTGAGAGAATAGGACTATAGCTCAAGTATTGTGGTAGTATTGGGCAGGTGTTCATCATTCATGATAGTGATTTTACTAGGTCACTGCAATAAACAATAAATGTTTGTCCAATACAATCATAATAGAAAGATAGTGATAATTCTGATTTTCTAATGAGAACCATAAGAAAGAACAATAACAGTCATGAAGTAAAGCATACACATAATTGATAATCCATATTGATAGCTATATCATAGAAGTCTTTTAGGGGACAATGATCATTTTTTAATTCTAATGATGAATAAGAGTTTTGTTGAAAAGAAATACATGATAAGCAACTGAGGTGGAGAGATCAAAAGAACAACAAGATCATGCTCTTTGTCTTCAAAATTGTATCATTTAGGATAGTGAAGCTATAAGTTTGTGAAATACAATGACCTTAGTGGACAGTCATATGATAAGTCTATAGTGCAATCAACAAAGGTGGTCATCATTTCCCTTAAAAGCAATAAAGTGACATAAAAGAATTCACTAATCTTTTAGATCTTCAAACCTTTTTCATGATGCTCGGTTTATGGATACTAAATTTCAAGTTTGTATTATAGAGTATCAAGGGACAGTAAGATAGTCATTAAATATTTGGAGCAAAGTGCAAAGACGGTGGGTTCATGGCTATGAAATGGTAGTCAAACATCTTATGATGTCTAGAATGATGGTTAATGGATTGTAAGCTTATTATGATTGATCACTCAAGACATTCAATGGTATATACACTATAGTTATTGTTGACAATGACAATGACCTATGGTAATGCAAAGGAGTTGTTTTGAAAAATAATAGTAAGCTGATTCAATAATGTTTTCGAATCAAGGAGAATAACAAAAGCTTGTAAATGCCTTAGAGCAACCTAATTGAAAAACAGTGCTAGCAAGACTTATGTGCAATATCACAGTCCAAAGAGAGTAGAGTCACTCGAAAAGGGGCAGTCATCATCCAAATCTTAATCCACATGGCATGACAACAAATGAAGCAAGAAGGATGCTGGAAATTTTTGTAAAATAATTTGTGTGCCTTTTTGTAATGGTTTGGTTCGAGCATTTTGTCTTTCAAAAATAATGAAACTATGTGTCAAATACAGAGGAAATATGGCTTTATTGATCAGTGAGCAAGCTTTAGTAGTTTTAGGTGATATACAAACTAGGAAGTCGGCCTTCGCTGGAGGTTGACCTCTATTTATAAGTAACCCACAACTTTAGAGAGCTTCCCATGTTTTCTCTGAATTGTTGAACATCAAGTTCAATAGGGTGCATTTTTAGTAGACAACAGTTTTGGCATGCTTGGTGGGACAGAGAACTGACAGTGTTAGTCCCTTTTGTACTATGTATTACTGTTCTTTGGTGTGTACAATAGTACTTTTTGCCTTTGGAGGCAAGTTTTTAACATACCTGGTGACTCCAATCTCAAAGTAATTGGTTTTAGCAGTCTCAGTGTTGGTTTAATGGTAATATGTCTTACCATTCACCATTTATATCAAAGTAGCTAATTTCATAGAATATTACCAGCAAAGAAGCTTTTCTAATGAGTCTTAAAGTTTTGATAATGTGAACATGGAGGATATGTCTTTGTATTTCCAAAAATAGTTTGATAAAATCAATAGGCAGTAGGAAGAGCTTGCTTATCAAGCTTGTATTCATCAACAGGAGGTGGAGGCATAAAGAGGGTCCCATTCAGTGCAAGAGAATGCAGTATTTGAACAAATTCAGTCCAACTCTCCTAAAGAACAGTTTTCTCAAGTGCCCCAATTAGCTGCTACCTTTTCAAATCCTTTCTTTGGGGAAGAATTTCACTTTTTGAGGTTCAATTTTCCAAGCTTTGAACAAAATGAACCTTCTATTGAAAAGAAAGCAGAAGAAGAGCAGCCCATTGATCCAGACAACTTACTCCTCTGGGAAAAGATTAGAGAGGTAAATCCTTTGCATTTATCCATAAGGTGTTACTAATTACAACAACAAAGGATTGAACAACAAGAAGACATCAGAAAATATGGTGAGTTTTCGATTGATGATCATCAGCAAGAAAATGGAGCATTATACCTGGAAGAAGAGCATAAAACTGGATCTAACATCATTGTCCAGGATATGAGCTTTGATATTTTTGACCATGTCATGGATGAGAAAGCTAATGTTCAGCTTTTTGAAGATGTGAGTACAAATATAATTGAACAGTTTTGTTCAATGTTGGATGACAAAGAGTTAGACCTGTTAGAGGTTGACAAGCATGTTGATCTAGAGCAACAAGTTCACAAGCTTGAATGATTGCTGAAGTAGTAGGAGGAATATGGTCCTGATAGAGAGGAGTTCATTCTCTCAGATCAAGAGGTTTCTCATGAACTTGATTTGAAAGGTCTTAGCTAGTTGGAGGAGTTTCCTTTCTACTATACAATAGAGCTCGAAACCTATTTATTAGATAAAAGCTTGTTTCAAGAAGCTTCTTTATTGTTTGAACTTTTTCCTTCCTTCATTGAAGAAGACAAGCCTGAGTTGAAGTATATCTCTTTGAATGATAATGAAGATCTAGAACTTGTACCAACTGTTTCCAAGAGCTGATAGTTTTGATGAGTTATTGGCTGAACTAGTGGAGGAGGATTGCTCATTGACCATGGAGGAAGAATTAGCATGGCAAGTTATTTTGCAAGATGAAGGTAATGTTGTCATTTATATTCATCTAGATTATCTTCTCTCTAGCCCAAACTTGGCCATGAAGCAAGGAAACCATGAAAAATAGGAAGAAAGAGAAACAACCACCAATGGTAGTTCAAAATTTGTCCATTCTAAAGGTTGTCCAATTAGATATTTAGCCAGTTTGGAGGCCAGTGAAGTACCAGAGGTCATGCTTGCACCCAAGCATGAGGATGCAGTTGAAGAAAAATCTGAGTTTGGAGTTGTAGCTGAAAGTGATCAAATTCAGCTCACTTGTCCAGTTCAGGACAACATTGGGCATGATTGAAATCAAGGTGTAAGTGAGCTTATTTGCATCTTTCATGAGACATTGCAACAATTTGTTGAATATCTGCACGTGTTTCATGTTCTTTCAATAATACATAACCATGTAATGCTTTAGTTGTTGATTAGAAAAGGGTTGTTATTTTGCAAAGCCAGTCAGTGGTTTTATTTGACCAATTTCTTTGCTGGTTAGTTTAGGTTAGCATAGGTTTAATGTTTTAGCTTTTAATTTTGTAAGTGTTGTTCCAACATAGTTAAGTAGTTTCCATTAAGTTGTATTTGCCTTCAATAAGTTTATAAGTGTCTTTCACACTGTTCTACTGAGTTACAAAAGTCATAAGACTAGTTTTATGAGTGACTTTGTGCCCAATAGACAAGCCTAGGCAACTAGTCTTCATATTTAGCAGGAAAACACATAGCAGATGTCACCAGAAATGTTACCTAGATTTCACTAATAGCTCATTTAGGTAGAGCTCTTTGATTTCAAACTAAGAGAAAATGTACATTTTATAATCTTTCCTACATTACATTCAATTGTATAAACAAAAAAATCAAAAGATTACAAGATTATAGTAACAAATTATTGCATTTATACAATTGCATATAATATAGAAAGGATTTACACAATTCTTTTTTGAAAAGTAATCTTTATTGATTCAAAAGTGCATATTTGTCTCACACAAGCTGTGAGACGTAACTTATTCAATGTAATTGAAGAAAAGCATATACACAAATAAGTAAATAAATGTAAATGTGCATATAAGGAGATAGACCAATCATTGCCTAAGAATGACTAGTTCAAATGTGTGTTGTCTTGCACTATTGCTGCCCTGAGGTGTTTGTGTTCCTCCTAGCTCCATATTTCTCCTAGTTCCTACATTTGGCAATAACAGTGATGTTAGAGCAATGCTCTAAGCAATGAAAGATCTCAAACATTATATGAACATACACCTATGCATGTATAAACTAATCTCTATGTACATCAAATAAGCAATGCATACTTTAGGTGTCCAGGAAAGCATCAAAGCCATCATACAAATCCAAAATATGCATTGTTTTTCTAACTTGTTTGCTTCATGCGTAGATACAAAAAAAGGTAATGTTGTTTTGATTCATCAAATTATAGCATGTGGGTGAAAATGTGGCTCCCATGAGGGTTGAGCCCAACATGTTGCCTTCTTGATTTTTGAGAGAATAGGACTATAGCTTGTATTGTGGTCGTATCGGGCAGGTGCTCATCATTCATGACAATGAGTTTACTAAGTCACTGCAATAAACAACAAATGCATGTCCAATACAATCATAATATAAAGATAGTGATAATTCTGATTTTCTAATGAGAACCATTTGCAAGAACAATAACAGTCATGAAGTAAAGTAAAAATATAATTGATAATCCGTATTGATAGCTATATCACATAAGTCTTTTAGGGGACAATGATTATTGTTTATTTCTAACGATGAATAAGAGTCTTGTTGCAGAGAAATACATGATAAGCAACTAAGGTGGAGAGATCAAAAGAACAACAAGCTCATGCTCTTTGTCTTCACAATTGTTTCATTTAGGACAATGAAGCTATAAGTTTGTGAAATACAGTGACCTTAGTGGACAACCATATAATAATTCTACAGTGCAATCAACAAAGGTGGTCATCATTTCCCTCAAAAGCAACAAAGTGACATGAAAGAATTCACTAATATTTTAGATCTTCAAACCTTTTTCATGATGCTCGGTTTATGGATACTAAATTTCAAGTTTGTATCCTAGAGTATCAGGGGACAGTAAGATAGTCCTTAAATATCTGGAGCAAAGTGCAAAGACAATGAGTTCATGGCTATGAAAGGTAGTCAAACATCTTATGATGTCTTGAACGATGGTTAATGGACTATAAGCTTATTATGATCGATCACTCAGGACAGTCAATGGTATATATATTATAGTTACTGTTAACAATGACAATGACCTATGGTAATGCAAAGGAGTTGTTTTGAAAAATAACAGTAAGCTGATTCAATACTATTTTCGAATCAAGGAGCATAACAAAAGCTTGTAAATTCCTTAGAGCAGCCTAATTGAAAAATAGTGCTAGCAAGACTTATGTGCAATATCACAGTCCAAAGAGTGTAGAGTCACTTGAAAAGGGGCAGTCGTCATCCAAATCTTAATCCACATGGCATGACATCAAATGAAGCAAGAAGGATGTTGGAAAATTTTGTAAAACAATTTGTGTGCCTTTTTGTGATGGCTCGGTTCGAGCATTTTGTCTTTCAAAAAGAATGAAACTATGTGTCAAATACAGAGGAAATATGGCTTTATTGATCAATGAGCAAGCTTCAGTAGTTTTAGGTGATATACAAACTAGGAAGCTGACCTTCTCTGGAGGTTGAACTCTGTTTACAAGTAACCCACAGCTTTATAGGTCTTCCCATGCTTTCTCTGAATTTTTGAACATCAGGTTCAATAGGGTGCATTTTCAGTAGACAACACTACTCACCATAATTCCCTCCACTTTTAGAACTAGAATAATCTTAAAATCCCACCAATTTGTATCTTAACCATGTCAATCCTACTAGTACATATGATATTATTAACTCCATGATGATATATACTTGCATTAGCATGTTGACTATTTCACATGGTAAAAAAACAATATGTTGATCATGCCAAGTGGTACAACTCAAAGCAACTTTGCAGATAGTTTCCTCACTTTAAAAATAACACAATAGGAACCTAAGCTTTTCAAGAATGGGTTATTTAAGTGAAACCTCACACATATTATAAATACATTTCCACTAGCACCACTCATGCTCAATATTTGTCAACATGTACCACTCAACATTTAGGACATAGTGCTCAACCCTTTTTGTCTCTTCCATTCACAACCTTTGTGTCATTGCACACTCTTTATTTTGCACATAAAATGGCATTGCACATGGTTGCACATACCATAATAAATTAATGACTAATTTAACATCATGTTTTATAAATATGGCATCATTTGTGCCACATGTGAATCTTATTTTATAATTACCACGATTTGGAAACAACTAGCTCACCATATGAGTTCAACACTTTTTGTCACATCGTCCACATGATTGAGTACACCATATGTGTGTGTATCCTATTATCATAAATTTTTATTTCCTATTTGACAACCCACTTGTATAAATATCTACATTGGATAAGCTACAAATAAAGAAGAAGAACCAACAAACATATCTATTGCATACATTTAATTGTACATATCTTTTGTAGTATAATATTTCCCTTTCAAAGCTTGATGCACCTATTAAATGTGTATTTGTATTCTAGCTTAGTATTTTATTTATACATTATATAAACAAGTAGATCACAAGCTAATCTATAGGCTTTCCCTCCAATCCACCTAGGAATTGGATTGATATCACAATAGTTGCTTACATAGTATCATTTTAATTGTTGTTAGATAGTATCCTATCAACTACCCCTTGATTGTTCTATAGTTGTTGAGTGCATTATCACATTATTTTCTTATATTGGCTATTGCTAGGCAATATCCTATATTTTTTTTATATGATTAGTTGTTGTGTTTATGCTTTATAGATGCTACTCATTAGATTTTTTCCTTCACACTTATACATTTTCAAATGGAGAACTCATTACAAAAGAGAATATACCAAGGAAAATTTCTACATCCATAATTGTGTATCTTTATAAGTACTTGAAATATTGTTTTTGTGTTGGCTACATAATTTTACTTTGTCATGCTTTCTCATGGTAGATCTCATGCAAGTTAAAATGGATCAAAATGTAATGGTGAAAATTGCATACCTTATATTTTTTCCCTTGTTTGGACTCACTTTGGCTAGTTTTTTCTTTAGGTAATGACAAGTGTACATGGTGCATGATTTTTGCTAAGTTTTTGCACATAAACTGATGTCTACCTACATCCATTTGCACTAATTTCTAGGAACTAAATTTGATCATTATATTTATTCTTTTTCCAAATAGGGTCACTTTTACAATTGTGTAAAATACTCTAATCAAATGTGCAATTGTGAAAATAATTCTAAATCTTTTAAAAATAAATTTAAATTATGGAGCTCATTTGTTTTTGCTCCACTTGATTGGTATGTTCCAAATTGAAGTATGAAATGATTTACTTGTACTCTTGTTGCATTATATAAGGACTAACCCTAATTCATTTAGGGTATCTAGTGAATCCATGTAATGAACACTTGTTACACACTTTGAGTAGCATTAAAAAGGAATTATCTAGTGACATAAACACTACATCAATGTTATAGGACATATTCCATGATTCTTATTATCTTCAACCATTATTTAAAGTTATTGACTCAATATTTTATAGGGCTCAATACAAGGGATAGACTATCCCTATCACGTGCGAACTCTCAACCATGCAACCTAGTTTTTATGTAGGCTCAAAAATAGAGGTGAATACTTTCCTAAGACTAACATAGATTAAATCTGCACATAAGGATCAAATCTATGGTTGTGGGAACAATTTTACAAGATAGGTCCACACTTGTAGAAGTGACCCATATATAGAAACACAATTTCTTATTATGAAAATTAATTGAGTTATAATACCTAATAAAATCAAATTCTACATTAAACTAAAGGCAAAATAATTCCTAAACATTTAATTCAATATATTATCACTCCTAAATCATATTCTTAAAACATTTAATATTAATATTTATTTAATTAATTAATTTAAAATTTATACAAATTTATATAAAATATATTTTTATTTGTTTATAACTGTTAATTATATTAATTAAATTATTTAGAATTTTTTAATTTAACTTTTTTAACATCTTATGTACTATAATAGAGTTATCTGCATTAAAAAATTAATTACCAACTTCATTTTTTATTGTGGTCAAGATAATTAATATTGTCAAAACAACACATTGTGATATAGAAAATATTTGTGTTATATATTAAAATTGTTTGTGAGAGTAAATCTTAGATTTAAATAAGATTTTTTTGTTTTTGATTAGATTAGCAGGGGAAGGGCCCTGATCCCATGGTTACAACCAAAATGTAAAAGAAGGAAACAAGCAGGATAAAACAACACCACCTGCCAGCATCAAGAAATAGTATGTCCAGGGTGGCATGTAGGCCAATTAACAAAATAGTAACCATAGAACCATTATTCTTAATCAAAAACATAAAATTACTACTAAAGCAATTTAAACCACGAAGACCATTTATCAAGTCCACCATATACCAGTAGGTTCTTAACCATAATAGAGCTATTTGAAAATAGCAATCTAGAATATTGAAATAGAATGACAAAAAAAGTAAGACAACCATAACTAGAAGCAAGAAAAAAAGCCATTACTTGGCTTTTCCAAAGAGGTCCTAGTAATCTCCTATAAGGGAGATGTACTCTCTCCAATCAGGTCCCTTGATCTCATCCAGGTCCTTCAAGTCTTCTATCTTTCCCATCTTCTTTAGCTTCTTAGTAATCTTGGTTTGACCAAACACTGCACAAACCATAGCTCTGCGTATTAGGCCATTTGTCACCTTCATCAATGTGATTATAGCTTTTTCCATGTCATCCATTTGTACCATCATGTAGGTCAGCCATATTTTTTTGTTTTATGTGTAATATTATATAATTTATTAATATTTTAATTTATATTATTATTTATTTACAAGTGATTAGGATTTAAATTTCATAATTATGTGATTATATTTAGATGTTTTTATTGTAGAATATAATTAATTTTTTTAAAATAATGTGTAATATAAAAATGAACATTTTAAATATATCGTTGAAAATTATATAAAATTATTTATGCATACATATATAACTAAAAGTATCTCTTAATATTTGAAGACCAACTTTTTATAAGACACATTTTGTGTGGTTTCTCTCATCAATTAGTTTGTGTATTTATTGGAGATAAATATTATGGAATATTAATTATTTTCATCAAACAAGACAATAGAGTTATTAAAATATGCAGAGTTGTTAACTTAAATAACTCCAAATTAAAGTCATAGTAGCATAATTTTTGGATCAACAATGTGTTTGACCATATTATATTTGGTATTTGGTTCATATCATTGATTTGATAGTTGGAATTATAGTTGGAATGAAGACTAATGGCTATTTGATTGCATTAATAGTGCATTGTTATAGTAATTGTGAACTATTAATTGTAGATGACTTAAATTCTTGCTAATCATTTTTTCTCATCCAAGCAATAAAATGATATGAGATAATTGTGTATTTTTTCACTATGTGTGAATCAATTTTGGCAAACATATAATTAAGTATATTTAGTTTAAGTATTTTTTCTTAAAAAAATAATTTAAAAGTCAACAATGCAATTTTATAGAAGAAGATTTCATTGAAAGTATAAATAATTTTTATATTAATTTATCTTGCTACCTCACAACATAAAAGCTCTATTATGATGTCTATAATAGTATTCAATGTCATTCAAGCAACAAGAAACCATTAATATATTTGAAATTTGAATCTCAAATTAATGTTTGAATAAGACTTGAATTAATAATAAGTGCTACCCGATTCCTGCAGTCTAAAAAAAAAATTAAAAATAAAAATAAAAATAAAAAATAATATAGTTGATATTTTATCACAAGAATTTAATGCATTGAAAATGTAATAAAATTTAAATAATACATTTATTTATGTCTAGTGTTCAAAATAAAAATAATAATTATAGACTATACAATTGATGCTCAATTTTTAAATTCTATATGATAATTGACTAAATAAATAAAAGAAATTGCATTCAATAAATACATTAATGTTCTTGCCTTTGATAGAAAGTAATAAAAAATCATCACAAAAATATTTAAATTTAAACTTACAAGTATATAAAACAAACAATAAATATAACAACAACTAACAAATATTAAGAAACCATTATCTTGAAACCAACCACAAATATTTAATTTTAAATTTATAAATATATAAAACTGTTTTTTTCCCCTAAATTGAAGTGTTTTCTTAGATGATTATTTTCTTCAATCCTAAGATATTAGGATTTTAGTTAAGGGTAAGGGATCAGTGGTGGGGGCCACCCTTTCTTCGCATTTCTCGAAATTTTATGTGAAAATTTTACATCACTCCCAAATTTGTAAATTGGCTTATTTGGCAGCTCTCCTCCTTATAAAAAATTGTTTCAAGGCCATATCATCAAATATGATGCCACACCAGCATGTTTGTTGTCAAGGTATCCAAAAAGGCCCAAAAAAAAGGTGAGATCAATAGTGGGTCACTAAGTCATGTATTATTGGTATGCTGATGTGGCATCATATGATTAGTTAATTTATGTATTTTATGGAAAAAAGTGTTTTTAAATTGGGTATTAAGTGTAAGTTTATTGGCTCTTTTATTACCTAGAACTGGTCCTAGGCTATCATGTTCTATACCCACTATGTGTCCCCTACCCACAATTGACTCGTCTCCCTTAGTATCTACAAAAATCAAAGATCTAACAAAAACAACAAAGTATTTTGATATATAGATATATAATTATTAAATATAAATTAATTACAAATAAGCATGTTTCATTAAATGTACAAGAATTGATGGAGGGTGTCATGTATTCATATTTATCTAAGAAAATAATATCACTTTTAGAACATTTTAAAACAAGAATAATATTCATATTTAGTATAAGTTGATGGCAGGAATTTTTTTAGGTGTTTGGGGCCCTCCTCCTACTTATCGGTTTGCCTAGTATATTATTTTTATTTCCAACTTAAACTTTAAGAAATGCTATGTCTACATTTATTTTTAAAGATGAAAACACGGAAAAGGGATTTATTTACAATAATATTATTCTTTTTAATAAAGGCAGGCGTGAGTAGTACGTAAAATACCGTGCACGTTATTTTTAGAGTAGATGTCTTTCCTCGTAAATGTCGGTTGTTTCAGTTTTCATGTACAATAGACAGAAATAGTACTACAATTTTTTGCTCTAAAACAAATATTTACGTTTTCAAATTTTAAAAAATTAATTATTGATAATTTGATTGGTTGAGAGGTTTGAATTATTTGTTGGAAAAAAAAATCAAATAATAAAATATTGGTAGTTTAAATGGATTGTGTATTAACAAGAGTTTTAGAAAAGTTAAGGGAATAAATATGCTTATGTAAATTTACAATTGACATATTTTTATAATTTTTTATGGTATAATGTTTTGTGTGTTGGTGGCTTTGATGTCATTAAAGGTACATTATAAATTTGAGAATCAAGATAATAAGATTAAAACTCAATTGTTGAATTTAAATGTAATAAGATTAAAACTTGTGTATTTTAATTGAAAGTTATTATGGTTTTTGAAACTTGATAAAATTATAGGAAACTTCCTACCAAATTTCTAAGCAATCCTTGCTAGATTCAACTTTGGTTTGACATGTAGCAACACCTTAATGGTTGCAACAAGTTGTAGACGACATGACCTTCAATGTTTTATTTCATAGATCTATGGATACACTTAGTGCTTAACCTAATTTAAATACCATTAGTTTATTAACTGTTGCGAAAAATGTTGGACTTGTCATTGCACCAAAAGATCGACTTGTTAATGCCCGATACAAGTTTCGTTTTAGAACCACATGAGGCGGTTAGACCATGTCACAAACCCAAGCACTAGTGCTACAAGGAAGACCAAGGGTCTCACACCTTGCAACAATCCCCCTCAGCACAAGCGTGGGGTTTGAACTTGTGACCAACTTTGATACCAATTGTTGGACTTGTCGTTGCACCAAAAGATCGACCTGTCAATGCCCGATACAAGCTTCGATTAAGAACCACAAGAGGCAGTTAGACCATGTCACAAATCCAAACGCTAGTGCTGCAAGGAAGACCAAGGCTCATACCTTGCAACAAAAAATCTCAAGTTTCACTAAACATGGACATTGGAGGTAAAAAGTTATTCAAATATGTTTGGTTTCTATTTTTAGTGCAATAAAATGCACTTAGAGTTAAAACTAGTGTATATAATTGAAATTCGTAATTCGTTTATCCCTTATGCAACTACTATTTGGGAATTATTGAAAATCATCACGATTTCGTTCTTAGTTGTTATATTTTGTGAAAACAATAATTGTAGTCCTTTTGTGCAATATGTACTTTATATGTTTTAAAGTACACAAGAAATAATACAACAATTGTTAAATTCAAAGATAATTGTAATTTGTCACTTCAAGCTACAATGTTCATTTGATTGTTAAGAAAGGCACCTAGGACCCACTTTTGGAGATAACATAGGTAAGTGTTGGCACCAAGTTGAGCTTCAAACATGATTTCAAGGGAAATATCTCGATTGACCTTGAAGAACTTGCTATGAGATAGTTGGGTAATGATACAAAGTATGAGACATTTGAGTAATGATACAAATAGTAGTTCTTCTTAAAGTAATGTTTAAACTGTGGGTTCAATTAAAGAAAAATGTTGAAATGTATTTTGATTCATGTCATATTTATGCTTTTTATTTTTGTAAAAAAATATATTGGTTGATAGAAAATGAGCTTTAAATTCATTCATATAGTGACATTATAAATAAAAATGTCACAGTACTATGTGAATACTCCAATAAGAAACAGATGAATGGCAAGGGAAATAATTGCAATATTTTTGTGGACTATTTATTTGGGCACGATTTGTATGTATATAAAAATTTCTCAAGTGTCTATCTAGAAACATCAAAGGACGCCATAATGCAATAAGGTGAAATCAAAAAATATCCTAGGAATATTCATATTAAAAAATCTTTGAGCATAAATATGATGAGATAACTTTTGTTCGATAAGTTTTATCAACATGAGGATAAATATCCTTCAATGAATTGTCTAAATAAAAAATATGATATTCCATAAATGACAATGAAATATGAAATATCTAATTTATAGAATTTCAAATAGTTTTATGTACATTGAATCAGTCAAACTCATGGATGTAGAGATAATAATTTTATTGCGATCATAGCAACGTGGATATGTCATGTGTATAACAAGCTAAGAAGCAAAGGGGAATCAATGCAATGTATAATGCCCACTGGCAAAATGCATTCACGATTTTGGAGGGTGGTACTATAGCATCAACAAGCACTAACTGAGTTGCCTTTTCAAATTTCATTGGTTTAGATAGCTGCATTGAGAAATTAAAAGTAGGAATTAGTTGAGGGAAGCAATAGTTAAAAGGAAAAGCCATGAAAATATTAGAAAAAGAAATCCTTTAATATGAATGGGAGGCAAGATTAAAAAAATCTTACAAATGTCATCTCAAGTGCTTTTGACAGGCCAGCAAGGCCAGGAACTTCCTGTGTGCCTACATATGAGAGATCAATACCTTTAGAAGAAGGAGATATTGAATTAAAGTTGTGTAATTTTAAAGCTAATCAGTGAAATGAAGACAAAAGATAGGAAATTATGAATCTAATCTCTTTGAAGAACTGGATGCCCCCAACAATCACTATAGAAAACTATAAATATATATATATATATACTAATTTTATAAGAAATTATAACTATTTAAAACAAACATTCTAAATGAGGAAATACTTCTATTTTTTTAAAATCTCAAGATGATTACAAAAAAACATTGTGTATTGATAACAATTTTAAAAGTTCATATCCATAAATTAAATATTATCTGGATCCGCTTGAAGTTAGTTCTGCAATTCATAACAATCTTGACTTTGTAATTTCTCTATAATGAAGAAATATATAATGTGCAAAGGTATAGTAATATTATGCATGATAACATACCTATTTTAGAACAGGTATATAATCATTTGCAACAACATAATCATGTGAGAAGTTTACAAGAGCATGATTGGTAGTCCTCACCAGGAACAATAGCAAAGTTGAGATCTGCATAGGTAGAACAATGGAAAAATAAGTATTCTAGTTAGAGGCATGATTAACATGAAGAACAATTAATCCAACAATTATTTTATACTTACACAAATTGCACATTGGTTTCTTGCATCAGCGAAAAACAATGATAATAGCACGTTGCAGAGAGAATGTTGATAGTAAACAGTTGCACTTGGAAAAATGTATGCTATGTTGTCCAAATGACTGTATAATAGCATTTAAACTGGTGTGAATACATGGCAACATGTGCCAATAGATTAGAATTCTATTCCCTAGGACTAGAACTGAAGGGATATTGCAAAGTGGTCTAACCAATATATGTATCTAGTATTGTGAACTTGACAGTAGCAATTTCGATGTTATGTATCCAAAAGTGGTCCAACAGACTACCTACATGTGTTGTTGGATTGTCAACAATCAATGACAGTTTGTGTTGTTGCATAAATTCAAGAAGAAGTGCTTTTGTTCTTGTGGATTGTAACATGTCAATGTTAAAGTCTCCAACAATAATCAATTTTGAATTAGGCGGCAATGAGGTAACAACAGTTTGTATTAAATTAAATAGATCATGAATGGGTACATTTGGTGTCAAGTAGAAATTTATGATGTGCAGAGTAATGTGCACATGCAATAGGTCAATGGTTATTGATTCTAGATATTTTGTTGAAAAACTGTGAAAGTTTTGTATTGGAATTGTTTTCCTGCAACATGTTAATAGGCCATGAATACCTGCTACAGTATAGCAATTGGATGTTTTATCAAGGAAGCCAATGTCGTCAAGCACATTGTGTTTGGTTTCTTGGAAGCAAAGGACAATTGCTTGGAGCATATCATGTTCATGGGATATTTCTTGTGCATGCAGTGCAAAGCTATGTGTATTCAAAGAGCATATGGTAAAATGACTTGGAGAGACAGACAACAGGCTATTTCTTGATCAATTGAAAGGTGCAAATGTTCAGACCCATACCTCCATCTACTAAGACTCTTTTAACCTTGTTCTTATGAGCAATGACCTCAAGTTGTAAAGCATGGTTATGAGATGGTTGCGATGGTAGGTCTTGTTCCGAGAAAGTGAGAAGATGAGGGATAGTGATATGTCCTACCATAGCTTGCATTTTTTTTGTATCCATATCCTCAAGGACTGATGATGAAGATAAAGCTTTCTATAATATTTCCCTATGTGCGGGGGATAGCCTCAATAGTTCCAAGATTGAGATCTGTGCGAGGGTCTTCTTAAGATGATCTAGGAGACTACATTTGCTAGGAATTGTTGTGGGAAAAGTAGGTTGTGCCCTAGGTTGAGATGGAACTCCTTGGGTGGTGACTTTGACACATTGTGTGGTGACTCTGCATTCTGCACTAGGCCCTTTGATGGTGACAACAGTGATGACACTATCACAGGAAGCGACTACATTTGAATATACATGTTGCATGTTTGTGTAATCCTTACCTTTTCCATTGTTGTTTCCTTTGTTGTGATCCAACATAGCGTTCTTGTATATCTTGAGATCTTGGTTCCCAGTTGGTACCTCAATAGATATGTCTCCATTCTCAATAAGATCCTGGATAACATTTTTGAGCCTCGTACAGTTCGATGTTTTGTGTCCTTTGATTTTGTGAAAGTCACAAAGATCTTTTTCATTGTACCAGGATGGTTTATCTTACAATTCTTGGTAGTTTTCAAAATTGGGAAGCATTATCAAGTTTGACTCCACCAATTTCTTCATGATAGTTTCAATCGGTTTAGACAATTGGGTGTATTTGCATTTTAGATAGTTGTTCCTGTTGGGGGTTTGTCATTGTTGCATTTCGGTGTTATTGACCTAATTGTTTTGTGATGGTGTAGCTTATTGTATGGTTGGTTGAGCATTAGTCATTTGATTGGTGTTTGGCCTAGGAGCACTTGGGACCACTTTAGCATCCACCATGAGATCATTTTTTATGTTCTTGTTTTTAGCCCATTCTCAAGGCTTGTCGCTTGAACTGGTTGATAGGCGATTGTCTTTGTATGCTTTGGTATTTCCCTATGATATTAGAGCACGCTCAATGTTAAGGGATCTAGGGACAAGTTCATCATAAGCATAATACACTACATTTTCAAGTGGAAGGATAAATCAGGATTGACATTCAATATGATGATCCCCACTTGTTCATCGGGAATTGGCCACTTGCTCTTACTAGCTCTTTGTCTCCATCATTGCAAGAAATTGGCGAAGGATTCTCCTTTATTTTGTTTGAGCGTATACAACTCTTCTAGGCTCACGTCCATGTCAAGATTAAAGGAGAGGTGATCTATGAATTTATCGGTGATTTCTTGGAAGGTTTTGATGCCTGGAGGTAATTGAGAAAACCAATCGATGGCGGGGCCCGTCAAGCTTCATGGAAAGAGGTGCATCAAATAGGACTCATTGTAGGAGACCTCCATACACATGACGTTAAATTATTTGACATGGTCCATAGGACTTCCTCTCCCTTTGTATTTATCAAATTTGGGGACTTCAAAACTGAGAGGGAACGGTACCATTGCGATGTTTCGATCAAATGGATATGGGCATAGGTTTTTTTGTGTATGGGGCTTCTTTATTTTTCCCATCCAGAGATCCTACATTTCTTGTGCTAACACCTTGAGTTGTGATGCTACATCATCTTGTCGGTTTGGTGGAGGAACATATGTTGTGTATCGGGGGATGGCAGATGGATTGTACATTAGATTTTGATATGATGGGGTGTTGTATGGTGTGTATGGAAGCATAGGATATTGTGAAGGTGATGGTTTTGGAGGCACATATGTTCCTAACATGTTTGGGTTGATGATGTTATGTTGGGGGTTTTAGTAGAAACCTTGTTGTTGTTGTTGTGCGAGCAATTGTTGTTGTTGGGCATACCGTTGAGCTTCTTGTTGTTGTTGGGCCATGAGGGCTTGTTGTTGTTGGGCTGCTAAGGCTACTTGGTGTGCTTGTTGTTGTTGTTGGGATGCTAAGGCTACTTGGTGTGCTTGTTGTTGTTCTTGAGCAACTAGGGCTTGCTGTTGTTATTGTGTTGCTAAGGCTGCTTGTTGTGCTTCTTGTTGTTGTGCTACTAAGGTTGCTTCTTGTTGTTGTTGTGCTGCTAAGGTTGCTTGTTGTGCTTTCTATTGTTGGACGACTTGCTGATAAGCTTGTTGTGCTTGTTGTAAAGCTAAGGCATGTGCTTGCAATGTAGGATCAGTTAGTTGTTGGGACATCTATGATGGGTTTTGGGTGTTGATGTTTTGCGTGGGTTGTGGGTTATTGATGAGAGGTTGGGGGTTCCCTTGGTTTAACATTCCTTGTAAGATGGTGGATTGGGATGGAGGAATGTAAGTCTAAGGTCCCATTTAATTTTGTATGATGAAGGGACCAAGGGGAAATATGATGATTGTGTCATTAGGTATTGCGATGGCAATGGCACATTAGGACCTTGAGCCCATTGATTGAAAGGGTTCCCTTGATCAATGTTTTGGGGATTTCCTTGTGTTTCGAATGTGGCCAAGGTATTACCTTGGTTGATAGGGTTCATGACCAAGGGGTTGTTTTGATTGGGGTTGATGATGGTTGGGATAGACGTGTTTTGGACAACTGATGGGTTGGATGTATTAACAAGAAGATTGGATGAAGATGTCCCATGTTGCATTGAAAGTTGATTTTAACTTGCCCTTTTGAGTCTATTTGCGACACTTGGTCCACATGACCTTGCGTTATGTTGGGAACACTTATGGTACTTATGGGGTTGGATGAAGATGGGTTCCCTTGATATGTTGATGTTGTCATGGATTGATGAAGTGTAAGTGGCTTATGTTGATGTAGGGGGTGTTCAAGAACGGTAGGAGCACCAAAATTTGGTGTCCAAGAGGTGTTTTGAGAAGGATTGGTGTTTAGGGTACCCACAAATGTGTTTCTTGCCAAAGGTAGAGTATGACCAAAGTCCTTAGCAAGACTAGTTGCAAGATTAGGAGTTGGTATTTGAATTAGCCCTGGAAATGGAATTGTTGGAATGGTGGATGTAGTCAAGCCTTGTGTCAAGGGTTGCGCAAAAAAATATGGGGAAATTGGAGCTACGCTTTCTAATGCTTGGTGTTCTTGTTTGTACTCCATGATTTCTTCCTTAGTAAGTCCAAACGGGTTGTTTGTAACATCTTCTATCTCATATGGTCCTGATGGAGTCAGAGTTTGTTGTGATGGGGTAACATGACTTCTTGGATCAAATTCTTGAGGATTGGTATCACTTAAGGTGAATGTGACTCTGGCTTTCTCCATGATTCTCTTGTGTTGTGATCTTGTCTTTACCATAAATTGTGGTTCACCTATGGGAGAGTTATGTTGGGATTTGTAATGTTTAAACTCTCTAGTTGACTCAAATCTTGGTAAAAGGGACGCTCTAAGTAATTTTGGAGCAATGGTGACAATGGGAGATGAAAAAGGTGAATGATGTAGAAAGTGATCTTTGCAAACGTTTTGGGACAACACTGTTGACTTAAAGATTTGATTGTTTGATGTTGGGATAAAAGATGCTAATGAACTTGTGAATATTTAAGGTAGACTTGTGACCTTCAAGATAAACTAGTCCACAAATGATAACTAACTTAACTAAGTGCATGGAAAAGGATTCATTTCACATAAAAAGTAGCTAAGTTAGGGTTTGGGTTGGTAGATGTCTAAGTCCAAAGCATTGGTATGTTCAAAAGTTTGCAAAGTTTGGTGAAGTGAGGTTTGAAATATGATGAAGGATGGATGAAATGATTGACCCAATGTTGACTTAGGGTGAACCTTGTCTTTCCAAGACCAAGGTAGTGAGAAAAATGATATACCTCTAAAGTGATCAAACCCTAAGGACTCAATGATTAATGAGAAGCTCCTGTGGAATATGTAGATTTGGTTCATCTATGAAATAACATTGAAAACATCTCCTTTTTGATTTGTCTCGATTGTGATGATTTTGTTGGGAGATTGTTGGATGTGTTGCTAATATGTGGTTGTCATTCATGTCAACACTATTAGCATTTGGTGTATCTATTGTTATATATGTCGAGGATATTGAGAAAATTATAAGAAAAAGTATTCCAGGTTCCTAGTGGAACTGTGCAGGTCATGAAGGAATTTTGTTTTGTACGTAAAAGAATAGTTGATGTGGTTTAAAGGGATTATTTTTGAATTTTTCTAGATCATCTACCAGAAGTTTCAAAGGTCTGCGTAAATTTTTGAGTATGTTGTGGTCTGACAGTGTTTTGCTGGTCTTTGTCAGTGTTCCTAAATGAAGATTGTATGATTCTGGTTATCTCGGTTAATGTGAATGCTTCTCTATTATTTCTTAGTGTTCTCTGATGTCTCTAGTTCATTCTCTATCTTTGTGGTATGCCCACATTAATCAGTGAGCTCGTGGTTGAAGATATTTGTGCGCATGTTCAGTTTTTCATGTTTCTGGCCGACATGTTGGTGATAGCGTGTTGTGGATCTTTGAGGTGAAATTAATTAAAGTATTTTTGTATTGGAGATGTTAATTTGGGTCTCCACTACATTGTGGCTGACCTTGGGGGATACACATTAAAAGTTTATTTGTAAAACTGAGCCAACATTGCAAATATTTTTTTATTATTTTTAGCCGACAAAGTTGTGTTGGAATCTCCTGTAGCAGATATATAAGAGCGATTGTGTGATCAGTGTAAAGTATGCTTCATGTGCTCCTATGTGTGTATGTGCAAATATCATTACTAAGCAAAGTGTGAAGAAGATTGTACGAAGTGTGAAGAAGTGTTGAGCTTAATTGGAACTGTAATCAGGCTTGTGAAGAAGCTATTTTCTCAGTTCACATCTTGGATGGTTTTAATCTAAACCCTATTGTTGGATAGTGAGTCCTATTTTATAATTGAGCAGTGAGCTCTAGGTAGTGTGCCTGAATGCATGTGCATTCCCTTTATTATTTCTTTTTATACTTATAACAGAGTATAATCTTGTGGACTAACATCCACTGTGGTTTTTCCCCTAACAGGGTTTCCATGCAAAAAATATTGGTATTATTTGTCTCTCTGATGTGTTAATTGCTTGTGGTTAATTGCTTATTCACCAGATCTGAGATTAAGGATAAGTTAAGTTAGAAAAAGTTTAAATTTCTGTGACAACTGATTCACTCCCCCTCTCAGTTGTCTGTCCTTATTTTTCCAACAATTGGTATCAGAGCGAGTTCCTCTGAAGAATTCTAACAGCTTGAGGTGATCCAGGATGGCAACATCAACATTCAAGAAGGACAATCCTAGATTTGATGGCACCAACTACTCACTGTGGAAAGTTAGGATGCAATTTCAATTGCAGTGCATTGGTGATGCTTATTGGAAGATTACAAGAGATCAATATATTATTCCTCAGAATGGTCCCTCCACTGCTGATGAGATCAACGATCTTGAAAGTAATACCAGAGCTATGGAAGCATTGGTGAGCACCCTAACAGATTCAAAGATGGCTAATATGATAGGTTTGCAGACAGCTCATGAGATCTGGACAAAGCTAGAAACTTTGTATGAAGGAGATGCACAGGTGAAGACGGCTAAGCTATAGAGCTTGAAAGGCCAGTATGAGAACTTGAAGATGGGTGAAGATGAAAATATTACTTCTTTTATGCAGAGAGTAAATTAAATAGTGCTAGGTATTAAATATGTCGGTGGTTTAATGAGTGAGGATGAAATTGTGGCTAATATTCTCAAATCCTTGCCTCCTTAAAAAATGAAGGTTCATGCTATTGAGGAATTTATGTCTGCAAACAAGATGACAAGAGATACGCTGATAGGGAAGCTTGTTACTTTTGAAATAAGTGAATTTGGTGAATCTATACCAAAAATTGAATCTGCATTCAAAGCTACTGTATCTAGAAGTTACATGCAAAAGTACAGTCCGGGAGAGAGCTCTAGAAAGATATCTAAATATGATAAAGAACTGGAACAACTCAAAGAAAAAGAAAGAGAAGTAGAAGAGCTGGAAGCACTGATTGCAAAGCAAGAAGGAAGAGAAAACAGTAATTATGAAGATGTATTGCCTATTAAATGTTTTTCATGCAGTAAGATAGGTCATTTTGCTTCAAGATGTCCTGAAAGAGTTCCTAGGACTAAGCCTAGAAAACCTAGATTCCAAAAGAAATGCTACTTTGCTGAAGAAGCAGTAACTAATGATAAGTATGATAAAGATAATGGAAATGAAGATGAATGGGCTTTCATTACTACCAATGAAAATAAACTTGTGCCTACTGAATATACTGAAGATAAAAAAGCTCTTGCAACCCGAGTTGAGGAGAAAGATGAGTGGGTCATTGATAATGAATGCTCACATCATTTGACTGGTGATAAAAGCAAGTTTGTGAGTCTAGAGAAGTATGACGGTGGGGTTGTAATATTTGGAGATAACAATGCTTGTGTGATTCATGGAAGAGGTTCTATTAGCCTTGGTGGTAAGGAAAACACTGATGATGTTCTCTATGTTGAAGGACTAAAGCATAACTTGTTAAGTGTTGGAAAGATGGTACACAAGGGACATGATCTGCAGTTCAAGAATAGAAAATGCAAGATTCGTGGGAGTTTCAGAAACATGATTGCTATTGGTGTGCAAACTAAAGGTAATATTTTTCACTTAAATACTGCTAGTGGAAGTTGCTTAATTGCTCAAATAGATGAAAGTTGGTTGTGGCATAGGAGGTTGTGTCATGTGAACTTTGACAACATTATCAAGATAAGTTCTACTCAAGCAATAAGAGATCTACCTAGGTTAGTGGAGCCTAGTAATGTAATCTACCAAGAATGTCAGATGGGTAAACAAACTAGAGTCTCCTTTTAGAGCAAACAATTTCATTCAAATAATGTGTTGGAACTGCTACATACTGATCTTTGTGGTCCCTCTAGAGTTAGAAGTATTCATGGAGAAAGGTATTTTATGTTGTTTATTGATGATTACTCTAAAATGATTTGGGTTTCCTTTTTAAGAGAAAAGTGTGAAGCATTGGACAAGTTCAAAAGTTTCAAGGCCATGGAAGAAAATGAAAAAGGTTTGAAAATCAAATGCCTAAGATTTGACAGAGGTGGAGAATTCGTTTCAAAAGAGTTCAATTCTTATTGTGAAGAACATGGAATCAAAAGATAGTTATCCGCTCCTTGAACCCCTCAACATAATGGAGTTGCAGAAAGAAAGAAAAGAAAAATTATGAATGCTTCCAAAATAATGATGATGGAAGGGAATGTGTCTCAGATATACTGGAGTGAAGCGGTGAGCATTGTTGTATATACTTTGAATCGGGTAAATGTGAATGGTAATTCTGGTAAGACCCCTTATGAATTATGGTTCAGTTACAAGCCTACTGTTAAGTATTTCAACATCTTTGGAAGCAAATGTTATATAAGGAGAGATGATGATATACAAAAGTTTGATGCTAGAAGTGATGAAGGGATATTCCTAGGTTACTCCATAAAGAGCAAGGCATACTGATGCTATAACAAAAGAATGAGAAAGATTGTTGAGAGTGAAAATGTCAGAGTTGATGAGGACTTTGTCAAATCATCCAGACGATGCAGCTATGATTCAGATGAAGACAACAAAAATCAAAGGAAGAACACTCAAACACTGAATCTACTTCAGATTATTCCATATGTTCCGATGAAGCAACCACAAGTTGTTCCGGAAAATCAAGTCAGTCAGGAAGCACATACAAGTGCAAGTGTAGAAGAAATTTTAGAAGACATAGAAGTCTGAGAAAGTCCCAAGACTCCAAGGTATGTAAAGTTGAATCACTCTGAAAGTCAAATCATAGGAGATAAGAGCAAAGGAGTGCAAACTAGAAGAAAAATTACAGAAGAATATTGTCTGATTTCCAAGATTGAACCTAAGAGTGTCACTGAAGCCTGTCAAGATGAACACTATCTAGAAGCCATGAAAGAAGAACTGACACAAATTGAAAAGAATGACACATGACACTGGTTCCTAGACCCAAAGAAAAGAATGTGATTGGTACTAATTGGGTATTCAGAAACAAGCTGAATGAGGAAGGTGAAGTGGTCCAGAATAAGGCAAGACTGGTATGTAAAGGGTACTCTCAAATGGAAGGTATTGATTTTGAAGAAACCTTTGCCCCTGTTGCTAGAATTGAAGCAGTAAGATTATTTCTTGCTTATGCTGCTTATAAGAACTATAAAGTCTATCAAATGGATGTAAAGTCTGCATTTCTGAATCGGGAACTAGAAGAAGTGTACATTGAACAACCTGATGAATTTCAACTAACAAATAAGGAAGACATGGTTTGCAGATTGAAGAAAGCTCTGTATGGACTCAAAGAAGCCCCCAGAGCCTAGTACGCCAAATTGGACAAATATCTATTGAAGCTTGGATTCACTAAAGGTACTGTTGATAGTAACTTATACTTCAAGTTAGATCATGATAAGGAGTTAATCATAGAAGTCTTTGTTGATGACATCATTTTTGGTGGAGATGATAATCTATGCATGAAGTTTGCTGATGAGATGAAGAGTGAATTTGAGATGAGAATGATTGGTGAAATGAAGTTCTTTCTAGGATTACAAATTACACAGTTAGACCAGGGGATTTTCATATCTCAATCCAAATATGTGAAAGAGTTGTTGAAGAAGTTTGGTATGGAAGACTCCAAACCTGTTGGTACTCCCATGGTAACCAGATGTAAGTTCACTCAGAATGATGACTCTCCTAAGGCACATCAAACTTGGCACAAATCAATGATTGGTGGATTGATCTACTCAATTCAGACTAGACTGGATATTATGAATGTTGTATGTATGGTAGCTAGATTTCAAGTTGATCCAAAAGAATCACATGTGACTGCTGTCAAAAGAATCTTTAGATATCTGAAAGGAAAAATTGACTTTGGACTTTGGTATCCAAAGGATGATGATCTCACTTTGTGTGCATACATTGATGCGGATTGGGCCGGTGATGTAGATGATGGGAAAAGTACTAGTGGTGGTGCTTTATTCCTAGGGAAGAGGCTGGTGCCTTGGTTAAGCAAAAACAAAATTCCATTTCTCTATCTATTGCTAAAGCAGAATATATTGTTGCTGCAAACAATTATACTCAAGTGATATGGATGAAATAAATGATGAAAGATATTAGGGTAGTATATGAAGAGCCTATTGCCATATACTATGACAATTTAAGTGCAATAAATATCTCAAGGAATCTGATACTACACCCTAAGACAAAACATATATCAATCAAGTTTCATTTCTTGAGAGAGAAAGTGAATGAAAAAGAAGTCAGACTGGAGTATGTGCCTACCAAAGAACATATTGCATATATATTTACTAAGCCATTGCCGAAAGATACTTTTGAGTATCTCAGAGGAATGCTAGGGGTAATTACCCCTCCTAATAGGAACTAAATGATGCATTTACTTGCATCAATCTATGAGCCTCATTGCTATATCATAATCTAGATTGATGTTTTTGTGGCTGTTACTCAGGGGGAGTAGTCAGATGTGTAGATATGTGGTTCAGAGCATATGGAAAGGTCATAGTTACCTTTTTCATTGATTTCAAAGGGGGAGAAGAGTTATGTGAAAAAAATCTAAGGGGGAGAAGTGCTACATGACAAATCTTTTCAAAAATGAAGTTGGGTTGATGGTATTTTTCACATCATGTGTTGCCATCAATGCCAAAGGGGGAGATTGTTGGGATATTGTTGGGAGATTATTAGATGTTGTGGATGTGTGGCTGATATGTGGTTGTCATTAATGTCAACACTATTGGAATTTTTTGTATTTATTGTTGTATATGTTGAGGATATTGAGAAAATTATAAGAAAAAGTATTCCAGGTTCCTAGTGGAACTGTGCAGGTCGTGAAGGTGTTTTGTTCTGTACGTAAAAGATTAGCGGATGTGGTTTAAAGGGTTTATTTTTGAATGTTTCTAGATCATCTACCAGAAGTTTCAGAGGTCTGCGTAAAGTTTTGAGTATGTTGTGGTCTGACAATGTTTTGCTAGTCTCTATCAGTGTTCCTGAATGAAGATTGTATGATTCTGGTTATCTCAGTTGTTTTAGATGCTTCTCTATTGTTTCTTGGTGTTCTCTAATGTCTCTAGTTCATTCTATATCTTTGTGGTATGTCCACATTAATCGGTGAGCTCATGGTTGAATATCTTTGTGTGCATGTTCGGTTTTTCATGTTTCTGACCGACATGTTGGTGATAGTGTGTTGTGGATCTTCGAGGTGAAATTAATTAAAGTATTTTTGTATTGGAGATGTTAATTTGGGTCTCCACTATGTTGTGGCTGACATTGGGGGATATGCATTAAAATTTTATTTGTAAAACTGAGCTGACATTGCAAATATATATAGGCTGATGAAGTTGTGTTGGAATCTCCTGTAGTGGATATATAAGAGCGATTGTGTGATGGGTGTAAAGTATGCTTCGTGTGCTCCTGTGTGCGTATGTGTGAATATATTTATTGAGCAGAGTGTGAAGAAGATTGTGCGAAGTGTGAAGAAGTTTTGAGCTTAATTGGAACTGTAATCAGGCTTGTGAAGAAGCTATTTTCTCAGTTCACATCTTGGATGGTTTTAATCCAAACCCTATTGTTGGACATTGAGTCTGTTTTGTAATTGAGTAGTGAGCTCTAGGAAGTGTGCTTGAATGCATGTGCATTCCCTTTATTATTTCTTTTTATACTTCTAACAGAGTATAATCTTGTGGACTAACATCCACCGTAGTTTTTCCCCTAACAGGGTTTCCACCCAAAAAATCTTGGTGTTATTTGTCTCTCTAATGTGTTGATTGCTTGTGGTTAATTGCTTATTCATCAGATTTGAGATTAAGGATAAGTTAAGTTAGAAATTTTAAAATTTCTGTGACAACTGATTCACCCCCCTCTTAGTTGTTTGTCCTTGTTTTTCCAACAAATTCCTTAAGATACGTCTCCAAATATACTTTGCACTATGATGTATAAGTTTAAAATAGTAGAATGTAGACCTTCTCTTAGGTATTTTTCTTTTGCAAGAAATCATTTAGAGAAGCACAAGATTATGAAAAAAAGGATATTTATTGCCACACAGGAGGTGGTAATATGGCCCTTCCGACCACAATATCGGCTTGATCGTCATGTTCGTCTAAGATGTATTTCATGTTTCTCCACTAGATTGGTGTTTCCTTTGTTTCAAAAGTGAAGCTCTCAAACTACTAATTATATCTGTTTGTTCTCCTTCAATTAGTTCAAACGTTGGTTGAATGATAGTTGGTGTAAGGTTTGGTTGTTCAACCAGAGCAATCAAATACAAAATGATCATGTGGGGTTCAATTTGTCAATTTATCTTGCTTAAATGAGTTTATTTTTACCACAAACACTTGTCTTGCTTAAGTTTCAAACTAAATATCTATGCCAAAAACATCATTCATCTCACAAGGTCCATTATGTGAAAATCATGAAGTTAGGGGCATAGTTACCTATGTTGACTTTGGAAAGTATGGATTGAGATGTAAGCCAAAATATTTAGAAGTCTCTAAGAATAAAATCCTTAGTACACACATCAATATCAAGGCTTTTTTCAAAGGGTATCCATGCTTAGACCAAAGGTTTTGAAATTTTGAAAAGACTTGTTGATGTTTGTTTGCAACTGTTTTGGAACCAAACAAGTGTTAAAATGGCTCACAAGCATTTACAATCCTAGTTCGAGCGGGTACATATTTCTTAGTAGGCTTACCATCATCCCTTAAGAGATTATTAATCTATGAAGATGAAATGGACAAATAGGCTATGTAAAGGAAATGTAATGTTTTGACATGCCAAGCAAAAGAGTCCCTTCCCTATTTGATTTATTGCCTTAATAAAAAATCAGACATGGTAAGTAACTTCTTGGAACAATGCTATTCCAATACACTACCTTAAAATACATTTCAAAATTGGACTTGGTTAGCCACTACAAACAAGGTTTTTAATGACCATATTTGAGACAAACTGGTGCTATACACACAACGATTCACTCAATTAAGAGGACTCCTAGCCCTTAGAAATATCTAAGGGTTTTAACATATCAGAAGGATACTAAGGGAGACATTCGTCGGTATAGGATAGCAACACTAGCTGGTTAATGACTTTAGTCACAACCCATTATTTATATAGTGGACCAAAATGAAAGCACCACTTGGGTCATTCCCTCTCACAAGTTGGGAGGCAGGCCCTCTAAAGGTAGCACATGTTTGAAGCTTAAAATGCTTTTTATCACCCAAGATTTCCAAAAGGCGCAAGGGGAGAGGATAGGCGCTTCCAAGAAGAAAAGTATACTTTTGTGTTTCTCTTCACCCAAGATTGCACGAAGCGCAAGGGGAGAAAATACACACAACAAGCATACACAAGCAAATCAAACACATGTTCGTTTTAACCTTTGACAAGCATAATGAATTCATTTTAAACACCAAATGAAGTGTTCTAGATTATTCAATTTTAAGCCAACATCGTAAAATGAGGATATGAGGGTATAATTTTAACCAATTTGAGCGTTAACTTTAAATGAAAGGAGATCTAGTTGGTCCTAAAATGTGAAATAAAGCATCATAAAATGGGTTATAATTGCCCCATAAGTGATGTAACACTCGTCTACAATTATAATCAAATGACAATATACTCCTTCACTTCAAATTTTGTTGCCCAAACCTGCAAAACTAGTTATTCGGAAAAAAATGTCGCTATTTGCAAAGGCATTGCCATAATTCAAAAAAGCATCACTCTAGTGAGAAAAAGCGTCACTCCGTAGTAAAACAAAGACAACGATAGCGTCACTATTTTGGAGGCATTGTTATTTTCAAATCTTTGATACCTCTAAAAAGTATTAGCGTCACAATTTGTTAATAGGCATTATTGTTTTAATTAAGTGTCGCTATATTCCAGGAAAGGGCGTCGCTATATGGTGCCTAACAAAGGTGTCGTTGTAGCCTCCAAAAGCATCACTATACCTGCAAAACTAGGAAAACGAGAATCTAGAGAAAAATTCATTATATTCAATCCGTTGATCCCTCCTAGCACCAAAATGTGACCAATGATGTAGTATAAGTTAACTACACTTGATCCATAAGGATTCAAAGCATAATTAAGCCACTATGTATCGGTCCCAATAAGATCATTCAATTTAAGCAAGACGAAGAAGCCATTAAAACTAACAATTTAAAACATGAAAGCTTAACAAACATCTACTTTAAGACATTAAAACTTATCCTATTGGGGGAGTGGTGTCCCATTGATGTGGAATGGCGACCCTTTCCCAATCCCTTGGATAATGAGCTTGTTTCAATCAGTTTTATTGAAGAAAACTAATGAAATTGATGAGAGATGTGTTGTAAAACATGTTAAAAGCTAAATAAATATGATAAAAGCTAAGATGATCGATGTAAATGTATGCAAAGCTATTCTAGATATGTGTAAGATTCGAAAGATTAAAACCCTAATTTCAAAATATACTAAATGGATGCAACTAAGCTGCCATGGAAGCCATTAATGCATGTGAAATAACCTAAAAAAAAATTATAACACAAAATGTGAGTGCAAATGGATGTGATTTTCAACAGCATAAGTTTGCTCTAAAAAGGTGGATCACTATTCAATAGATGCAAGCTCTATTTATAGAATAGGCAAAATGAAATTGATGGTCAATATCAAAAGAATCAATCAATGGTCATGATGGAAGGAAAATGGAGGCATGGATCATGGATTCCCATCAAGGGTTTGAGGATGTAAGACAATATTTAATCAACGGTTCACAATCATCCAAACAAACACACTTTCAAAACTTGCACAAGGAGTTTGTTGAAAGTTTGTTACAAGGAAGAATATTCCTTTTTTCATATGAGTGAAGAGGGAAATAATATTCCATGGGAATATTCCCCTTTTGGAGGAAAAGTAGCATTTAGTTAATTAAAACCAAATTTTAATTTGCAAAGGGGGAAGGAATATTCCATGAGAATATTCCTTTTGGAGGAATGTGCAAAGGAGGAATATTCCCTTGCAAGTGGGAGAATTAGATTTAGTCAACAATTTGATAATTAATCAAAGTTTCAATTATGCAAATTAGGGGAATTTAGGATATTCATTAAATAATTAAGATTATTTAATTAAATGAGAGGACTTATGGATTAAATTAAATAATTTTATTCATCCAATTTAACAGGATGAAAGGTTAGTGCAAGAGGTGGTGAATTAACCTAATTAGGTCAATTAGATTAATAAATGAAAATGATTTGATTAATTAAATAGCTAGGCTAATTTAATCAATTAATTGAAAAGAGGATGGATTTTAGGATGAAACGACATTAGTATATTAGATTCAAGTGCATGATATCATTTGGGACATTTTTAAGTGTCTATAATATCTATATCAAGACTATCATCCAATGCCATCATTTGTCCAAAAGCTAGCCTTGGTAATAAATAAGTTCATATAATTAGCTCAAAATTGGCCAAGTAGTTTTCCTCTTCTCTCTTCAATGGGATTCCAACAACTTTGATGTAGTTTTGGTAAAATGAAACCCAAGTTGGAGGTGTAATTTTGATCTACATGGTATAAAAGTAAACATAATTTTAAATTAACTATGTAAAAATATGGGAGGTGGTATTATGGGAACTATATATATATAGATATCATAATTCATCAACACATATGAAAAGATAAATTTTAATTATTATTTCTTCATTCCATTTTACATTCATTGAGTTCATCATTTGTTAACATATAGTGAGGTAATGTAGGAGGTCAAATATGAGTTTGTTAAGTGATTTTTTGTGCACAACCAATCGATTGAGAGGTATTAAAGGTAAATTGTTGAGTCCTTACAAAATTATTATGCCTCAATTCTAGCTCTTCATATTAGACATATTTCACTTTTGGATTGTTGTCATAAAATGACTGATCAAAATTATTTTTTCTTATCTCTCTCCTTTTCCATTTATATCTCTTATGTCTTCTCCCTCTCTCTTTGTCTCTCCCCTTTTCTCTTGTTGTGTCTATCTCCATCTCCCTCTTTATCTATATCCCTACCTCTCTAGCTCTCTCCTCTCTTTTATATCTCTTTCTCCTCCTCCCCCTCTGTTTGTTCTCTCTTTCTCTCTCTACACACACACAAATTTCTTCATCTAGCTCTTTCTCTCTTTCTCATTTTATATCATATCTTTATATTTGTAGAGCTCAAGATGACTTTTGAATTCTATTTTGGGAATTATATCCTCCACCACAAGAATTCTATCCTTTAAGAACATTACCTCTTTCTTCTTTTTCATTTTCTTCCCTCTAAGATTTAGTTGCATGGGGGAATTCATTTGAAACTATTGTCAATGTTATGGAAATTACATAAAATCTGTAATATTTTTCCTCTTTGTGGATGTGGGATCCTTCCTATAAAGGGCATTTTCTCCTTCTTTTCTACTCACATCCTAATTTGGGGATCCTCACATTATAAGGGATTACAAAACAAATGAAATGACCTCCAACCTACATGTAACTATAAATCTAACATTTAGGTTACAGTTTTTTTAATTGTTTATAAATTCTCTAGTTGAAAAAAAATTTAAATTCCATTGGAAAATTTATTATTGATATATGTAAAAGTTGAATTGAAGCCCCAAATTTGAATGGTTTTTTGATAGTTAATCTCTGGTTATTACAATACATTAGAGAGTTTGGTGATGTGGATCAAAATATTATACATAAACAAAAAAAGAACTAAATCCAAGAGTAACTGAAATTGACTCATCGATTCACTTGTTTCTCGAACTTCCCGAGCCATTAATCTAGAAAATACATGGACCAATGAATTTTATTGTCTTTTATTTTTTAGGGTGAGTAACGATTATTAATTGCCAAAATCATTTATCTCTCTATGCATATTTTTCTCTCATTCTTTATTTTTTTTCTATATCTTGCTTTGTCGCTCTTCCCTCTCTTTTCTCTATCTCTCTCCCTATCTATCCACTACCTTTTGCCCCTTCCATTTCATCTCTCTAGAAGACTAGTTAAATCATTAAATTTCTTATACATCAATTTAAATAATATATTATATAAAAATATATACATATTATATATTATGTTATATGTAAATTTAATTCAAATAATATTATAAATAAAATAATAAATTATATATATAATGATTATATGTATAATGTATATGTAATAATTAATATAATTTTAAATACATTTTTTAATAAAATTCATATATATTTAGATAATAAATATAAAGAAATATTAAATATATAGCACATTTAATATTTTAATTAATATTATAGTACATTTTAAAATAATAAATAATAATCTAAAAGAGTGACATTATTCTTTATATTATCCTTATTGATTTTGTTATAATTACAAAATAAAATAAATTATGTGTGCACAATATTTCAAAAATAAATATTATTATCATACATGACACTTATTTACTTTAAAATAACAATTATTACTACTTTGTATCTAACCGATACCTTTCTTTTGATTTTTTGTGTTGGACTTTATGGATACATAATTAGGATAAAATATTTTCTTTTATAGATATTATTATTATCAACAAAGTCATCTACACGTGTGCAATTTATTGAATGTCTTTCAAAGGTTGTACATTTCTTCAACAGCACGTCACCGCCACAAATAATTTTCCAAGGGACTACTAATACCATTTAATGCAACTAATGATGTAAAAGCACAACTACTCTCTTGTCTAAGGGGAACCCTCATTCCCCAAGTCGGTGCCTTTTCTGGTCTTAATTTGTAACTGCAGAATTAAATAAATATTATTGATGTACATTTAAATATTGTATTTATATTATTTTTTGCGTATTACTAATGAGTTTGAGTCTTAAACATAGGAAAATAATTAAGTTATTTTTCTTGGAATAATTTAGATTAAATGAAATGGGTATATTTAAAGTAAAGAAATATTATAACAAACACATATATATAATTGAATTAGATTGTTAAAAAATTAATATGAACAATCTATATGTAATTGGATGAAATAGAGCATAGTATTTAGCTTAAATCAAGAAATATCAAAATATAATGCGTCTAACTACTATCAATAGATCTAACAAAGCCCCACATCAAAGGTTCTTCAATATTCTTCGTTGTACAACTCCAATGTCATTTAGGCTTGAATGTCAGTGGTCATCTACTCTATTTAAAAAACCTTTTCCAAAAACAACCACCACCTACACAATCATTGGCCCATCTAACTCTTCTAGCCCGTCAAATTGCATACCTCTGACTCCACATGCCTCACCACACTCTATAAATTGGCATTTGTCAAGGGCAAGCCTGCTCACCACTTCTAAAAGCCCCTTGTTATGGGAGACAACAAGATATTTAATAACTAATGTCAAATCCTACATGAAATCAATCAATGTACTTACATCATGATTAAGGGGTAAATTTTGTTCTCTTATGGTCTTAATGCTAAGGGTTATTGTCACTTCCTAAGGTTTGATAAAGCTTCATTCCTAAGAAACTAAACCCTCTAAATAATCATCATTTGAATAGACATGCAATTCTTCAATACTTATATGAACCTTTATATTATGTACCCCCATTCCTAAATTCTCCTTAAAATCTTTAAGGATTGAAGCTCACAACCTCAACTTTTTATTATCTTTTATCCCATCCTAACTGCCATCACATTTAACATGGACGAGTTAGGGTAGTTATAAATCTTTCTTAGATAGTCCAGCTTCAGACACCAACCTCATAGGGCAAGTCATGAGAGGAAGAAACATCATGAATTGTCATTAAATAAAGCATTATACACAACCACATATATCTTAGGACCAGTTACCATTCCTTAATACACACAACAAGAAAGAACCTAACCATCAAAAATACCCAAAGATAGGCACCCAAATGTGAAAATCCAAGGCACCAACTTCCTACCACCATCAGAAAACATGAATACCAGAGAAAACACAATCTCACAAGAGCTATGCTTGTGCAAAACACCATCTCTTAAGCTACCAAACTTGAGACATTAATGCCACCTTGTAATGAACATGCAATGTAATAAAATGCAATATCATAGACTCAAGTGGGATGATCCTTGTCCACAAGCCTAGCAAGGCCATCCCAATTTGAAAAGAGACCACTTTCGAAGGGTGAAACATTAACCATGCCAATATCATGGTCCACCAAACAATTCATAACTTATTTTTTCTCATTATAACAATGTCGAATCTTAACATGATCAAATTTCTTGACCCGTAAAAGAAATTCCTCTAGTATTGAATGTGTCATCCAATTTGTATAATGTTTCTTTCTAAAGGCATTAATGATAATTTATTATCACCTTCCACAATGATACTATAGAAACTAGTTGAATAAACCATCACCTAACCTAACAAGGAGATCATTCCATTTTGATTCATTGTTTTCCTTATAACCCATATTCATTAAACCCCCTAGCAAGAACTTCCCCTTATTTCTCACAAAACATATCTAACACCAATCAAGCTTGGGTTACCTCCAAGGATGCATCATCAAGATTTAGCTTAATCCCTTATTTGGACCCTTTTATTTCCCATTCCTATTAACATTCTTGTGGATCATTAACCCTTGAATGGGAAAATTTAAATATTATATTATTTGTATATAAATATTACATTATTAATATATAAATTTGTAAATTTAGAGAAAAAAATAACATCTTCAAGAGTTTATATAGTAGCATATTAAATTTATGGTTGCTTCCTTACCTTGTTATTGGTTTAGTCTTCTTACATCCTAATTATTTTTAATTGTACTTTGAAGATGTATTGTGTATGTTGATAGATGTAATATAAACATCTATAGATAACAACGTAAAAGTATAGAGTTGTGTCACACTTTCGACCAACAAAATAGTTTCAAGTGAAACAATTTCATCCTAAATGATTATAGGAAAAATAGTTTTGTTGGAAATCATGTAGCATATATGTGGCACATACAGTTTTGGGAAAAACCCTTTCACTTGAAACTATAAAATATTTTTTTCCCTTTGAAAAATTGAATCATGGTTGGGTTTATATGTACAGTTTTGAGTGAGAATGTTTTGGTTGAGAGTGTTATAGTTGAAACCCTTCCACCTGAGAGTATCTACATGGTTGACTAGGTGGCATTTCAACCCCTCTTTTGTGGAAAATTAAAAAAAACTTCAATTTCAACTTTGAATTTCTCCATCTAGGGATACTTTCATGAAAATTCAAAAATACTTTTTTGTAGAGCTCAAAGTCTAGCATCCGAAAATATATATTGATATTTTGACTAGTTTTATTATGATTTTTTTAAACTTATTGTAAGTAGGCTTTTATAATCAAACATGATGTTAATTAAAAAAAAAAACTGAAAAAATATATGATGCTCTAGAGGAGAGAATATTCTTCAAGAGATTTTTGTTTTAATAAATAAACATAAAAAATTTAGATAAAAACTATAGCATTCTAAGTTTGACTTCAAAAACTATTCAAAAAATAAATATTCATTGAATTTTATTTTTTCATGCACTAGATTCTCAAGTAATCTATTTGAAGCAAAAATAGAGGAAAAATATTGCTTTTTTTGTGACATCTCATTGACCTCATTTTAAAAAAAAAAAATTTAGCACTTCAAATTCTATTCTTACATTTATAAAAAATATATATATCCAACTAATTTTTAATTTTTTGTAGAAAGTATAAACATAAACTACATGAAGAGTACTATATTTAATTGGTTTATATCATTTTAAAATTCAAAACATAAATAACACTTTTAGATGGTTGAAGTTGATAATTTATATTTGTATTGGTCATTTCCTTTATGAAAGTGTGACACAAATCATCTATACTTTTACCCAACAAGTGAAGTAGGAGTGAGAAGTTGTTTTCTTTGGTGTAATTAAAGTCTTCAAAGATGCATAATTATGTGCAATGTGATAAAAACATCCATATACTAGTGGATTAGGTGTGTGATTTGGTTTATTTCAATTTATAGTTTTCTCATTATCTCAATTTCTCATCTAACACTCCAAAATACGATAACAAGTGTCATGAAGCAAGAAAAACTCTTAGTTCTTGCCTCTATCTCAATTTGATATAAAAAAGATTAGTCCATCGTATCTCAACTCTAGCATTAGGGTACTTAGCTATAGGTTTTTTGGTCACATATTATTTATGGCAAGTCCTATTTTTAATTTTTTTGATGTGACTTGTGGTTAGAATTTGACCTATGATTGCTAACAAACTAGAAAATTTGTTATACAACTCTATCTATCATTTTCACACCCAAAAAATCAATCTATGCATATAGATCTGATCTCTACTCATGGATTTAATCTATGTAGTTTTGGTTTCCTAGAACATGTTTTCTCTACTTTCTAGAATTTAGATCTATAGAACAAGTAGTGTTGACAAACACCTTAGAGGACTTTGGTAGGCTAAGATATTCTTCTTTGGTCAAACCTTAAGATACAATTTAATTGGTTTGGAACTATCCAAGGGGTTAAGGTCAATTGGTTAAAACATTGGGTTCTCATTGTGGAGACCCAAGTTTAAATATCCAAACGAACATCTAATATGAAATGAACTAAGTTGTTATTCTTGGTCTTCCAATGTTGGCTTCTAGTGTGGATGTAATAGCTAATATAGATTTCTAAATTATGACTCTTGGTATTTTATTGTTGGCTTCTAGTTTGGATATCTAAACTTTGCTATCTAATGTTAATTCTTGAAAGGACCTATGCATTCATCTCTTTAGTACTTCTAAGGAGCTTAATATTGGTATCGCTAGTGCTTATAAGGAGCTAAGTATTGGTCAAGTATTAATAGTTGTAAGGAGATACATATTATTCTTATTTATAATCAGTTGTTAACATGAGTCATCTTTGCAAACTTTTCAATATACAAAAAAGTGATTTGGAACACATAATTAATAAACCACAAGTGTTCATACAATATGCCTAGTCTCATGTAACTATTGATGTCATGTTCATGTAATTATCTAAAGATAATGCAATGTGTAACATAGCTAATACACAAGGTATCCCTTGTGATATCCTAGCACCGTAGCACACAATTTGAATATTTTATGCTCAAATAATTTGAGCTAGGTAAGGAAAAGGGTTAGTTTAGGTAAATTTCTAATTTTCAAGAGAAACATGCTACTTATATAATACTAATATACTCATTAATTTAAGGATAAAAGACTCAAAATAAAACCTATATTTTAATTAGTGATGCATACAATATTTTAGCATTTCAAAATTATTTTAAATTTTTTTTTATCTCCAATAAAAATGAAAGGAAAAATAAATTGAGCAAAGAAAAGAACTAATCAATGAGTATTGTTTGAAGGAAAAAATATTACCAAAGAGAGAGTAGCCAAACCAAGCACCACCACCAACATGAGGAGACACAAGAATTTGATAAGGGGAAAAAACAAGAAAAAACCCCAATATTATGAATGGAGGCAAAATACCTAAGAATGATAAAAAGAGAGAGAGAGAGAGAGCACTTAAGCCTTAAGCTTGCTTGCTTGAATGGAGAATGAGAGGAGAGCCACCTTGGTATATAGAGGTGAGAAGAGGAGTTAGAATTAGAAATTAAATCCCAACTCAATGAGTGTCACCATTCATCTATGTGTACGCAAGTTGTCAAGAACCTCTTAAGGAGGTGGCTACAAATATTCCTTAATTTAAAGGAATTAAAAAATAAATAATTATAATTAAAGAATAACCCTTACCAAGTAAATATTAATCTTCTAACATCCCCCCTTAAGCTTTACTTGGGGAGTTTACATCAAACCCTTCTTGTTGTTTTTTAATCCTAGATTTTTACAATGAAAGAAAAATTTATTTACCAAGAGCTTTGGTGAGAATATCTACCACTTGATCTTCACCTTTATAATACAAAAGATAAATTTGCTTCTCTTCAATTTTCTCTCTAATGAAGTGATGTTGAAGAGCAATGTGCTTGGTCCTTGCATGAAAAATTTGATTCTTGGCTAAAGCAATGACACTTTAATTATCACAATATAAAGGAGTAGGATTCATTTGAGGTAGACCCAATTCTTCAAGTAATCTTCTTAACCATAATATTTCTTTGGATGCATTGGTACAACCTTTATATCTAGCTTCTGTAGAACAAAGAGAAGTAGATTTTTGTTTCTTACTATTCCATGAGATTGCACCTGATCCAACAAAGAAACAATAACCACAAGTGGATCTCCCATCATTGGGATCACCTCCTAAATTTGAATCAATATAACCCTTTAAAGAAAAATCACAATTTGCATCATAAAAAGGACCAAGATTAAGAGTACCTTTAACATATCTTAAAATTGTTTTTGCAACTTTAAAATGAGTTTGTTATGGTTTAGACATAAATCTAGAAACTAAACCAACACTATAAGAAATATCAAGTCTAGTAAGAGTTAAATAATTCAAACTACCAATTAATTTCCTATACAAAGTAGGATCAACAAAATGAGTTTCCATATCAACTATTAATTTAGTTCCTAATTCACAAGGAGTAGAAACACACTTTGCATCATTTATTTTAAATCTGTCTAAGAGATCTTCAACAAATTTTTGTTAAGAAAGAAAAATACCTTTAGGTGTTTTCCAAATTTGCATACCCAAAAAATAATGTAATAGGCCTAAATCAGTCATTTGAAATTGTTGATTGAGTTGAGACTTAACATCACTAATCAAATTGTTAGAATTGGAAGTGATAATTAAATCATCAACATATAAAATAATAATCACAATATCATTTTCACTATGCTTAATATATAAATTTGGATAATTTTTACTCCTAATGAAACCTTGAGATAGAAAAAAAGAATTAATCTTAGAATATCATTCTCTAGGAGATTGTTTTAAACCATAAATTGATTTCTTTAATTTGTAAACAAGATTTTCATTACCTTCCTTAATGAAACCCAAAGGTTGAGACATATGAATTTCTTCATGTAAATCGCCATTTAAAAAATGCACTTTTAACATCCATTTGATGAATAGGCCAATGCATATGAGAAGCTAAAGAAATAACTAATTTAATACTTGACATCTTGGCTACTGGAGCAAATGTTTCATTATAATCTAAGCCTTCAACTTGAGAGAAGCCCCTAGCAACTAATCTAGCTTTAAACTTGCTAACTTCATTATTTGCATTAACCTTAGTTTAATACAACCATTTGCATGAAACAAGATTCTTACCTTGAGGTAAGGGAACTGTTGACATTTTCATGCCCCCCTTTGATGTTCCATCATTGATATGTTTTGGGTTTCGCTCTTCGGCTTTACCCTTTACCTCCTCCCTGATCTCTTGCTCCTTCCATTTCTCGCCCTTCTCCTTTCGGCCTTCGACCTTCGGTCTTCCATCTTCCCTTCCTCTTCCTTACATTTTTCTTCTTTGGCCCTCGGCCTTTGCCCTCGGCCATTGCATTTTACCTCTTACCTTCAGAGGTAAGATGTAAGGATTCCCTTTGACCTTTGAAAGTTCACTTTTCTAGCTTTTGGTCATCACTAGGTCGAAGGAACTTCTTCTTCGGTCTCTCCAACATCTTCTTATCTCCTCGATGGTTTCCCTTTTGAAATTTGATTAAGTGTCAAAATTTCTAAAGTTGGTCTTCGACCTTCTCAATTACCTCTTACATTTCCTCAGTAGGAGGTAACTCTCCTCTCCGACTCCCGACCTTTTCTTCCTTCATCGTTGTTTTCCCCACCTTCCTCCAAGTACGTAGTAAGCTGTAGGCCTTACGCCAGACATCTCACGACCTGAGGTCCGATCCCCGAAGGATCTTTGCATTGGAGAGACAATACATTTTCAGAGTAAGCTCAATTATGTTCCCTTCGTCAGAGCGATAGGATGCAAGGTCACCTCATTGGCGAGACTTGGGATTTCAGTGGGACATGTTTTGTGGTCCCTTCGACATTCTGAAAAGACATATCTTCGGGAGTTTGGATTATTTAATTCACAGGCTTGCAAAGCTTCCCTTTTAGGCCTGAGGTCCTGACCTTCCACGAATTGGCACAGTCCTTTCACAAAATGCCATTAATGCACATCTACTTCCTAGCGGCAAGGCTTAACCTTTTCGGGTTTGAGGACAACATTAATGCATTTTGGTGACTTCTCCAAGTGATTTTGTAGGGCGCCATGGTCATTTATTGCGAATGGGTGTCCCTTCTAATCGCTCCCTTACCTAGATCACGAATTTAGTGGGGATTTTTGGATGGATTTTTCTAGAATCATCATGGCGAGGGTGATGGTGTGTTGGCTATGTCTCCTCCAAGTCCTTCTTGACATGATTTTCCCAGCAGGTATGGGCACCCATGATCATTCACTGTTCTTGTTGACTTTGCATTATGATTTGTGCCCTAGTTGCGATTTCCATGGAGGGCTCCTTTCTTTCATGCCATGCTTAATTTGCGCACAAATTTCTTGAATAGATCTTGGGGTTTCTTGATGAGATTTGTAACCCTAGTTGGGTTAGGGTTAGTTATTTTTCATCTCAGTTATGCTTGAATTGTAAAGGCAACACTTGTATTCATTTTGGGGGCTCTTCCTTTGGCCTCTCTAGGGTTTTTCTATTGCAGACACTACATTCTTGCATTTTTCCATTATAAAGATTGCTTCTAGTCTTTTATATTAATAAAGTTTAGTTATTATCATTGTTATTTCTTGCATGATTATGTAAAATTTGTTTACCTTCATGTTTGAATGTATGTTTTAGCCATTTTTTTGATGTATTATGATGTTTAGAAGTAGGAAGAAACATATTTCTAATCTTGTTGCATCACCTTCCTTTCATTTCATGTTCTCCTTCTATCTCTTTTCCCATGTGATTTGTTAGATTAGAGTAGTTATATGGTTTTCATGTGTTGGGTTAGACCAACACATATGCACTTACTTTAGAAAAGGAAGCCAACATTCTCCAGAGATTCGACCTCATACATGCAAAGGTCCCACACCTTTAGGTCGTTTCCATTGTGTCATTGGAATGTTGAGATGTGTGCTTAACAAGGTGCAATTTCATGTGACAACAGAAACTAAATCCCAAGTTTTATTAGCAATTAAAGTATCATACTCTTCTTGCATAGCCTTTTGCCAATGAGGTTGATCTTTAGCTTGTTCATAAGTTTGAGGATTATTTGAATGCATGATGTTCTAGACATCAAAACATAATTACAATAATTTTCCTTTCTAGATTGATTCATTCTAGCTAAAATATCCTCACTTTCTTGCATTAGTTTAGTAAACCATTTAGGCTTTCTTTTAGATGTAGTAGTATCATCACTAGAAGAAGAATCATGAGGAGAAATTTCAACATTTTCATCATCACTATCACTATGAAATTAAGAGATGCATTAGGAGGGTTAAGAGAAGATTCAACTTGAGGATTATCCTCCACAACAATAACTTTATTTTGAGAAGATTCAATATCATGCACTTTAGAACAATCACGAACATTGGATTTTCAGCAATGCATACATATCTAGCAACTTTAATTTGTTAGTAAGAGAATTATAAACTCTATAAGCTTTAAAATGTTCATCATAAGCAACGAAAATATGATAAGAAGATTTAGGATCTAATTTTTGCCTCTTTTGTTTAGGTTTGTGAACATAAGCAATTGAACCAAAAATTCTTAAATGCTTAAGATTGGGCTTCCTACCAGACCAAGCTTCTTCAGGAGTTGTGTCCTTTAAAGCTTTTGTAGGAGCCCTATTGATAATGTAAGTAGCACAAAACATAGCTTTTTCCCAAAATTTATAAGACATATTTTTAGCATGCAACATACATCTAGCCATTTAAACAATAGTTCCATGCTTCCTTTCCGCTACACCATTTTTTTGACGTGTGTAGGGAATGGTTAGCTCATGCTTAATACCAAATGATTTCAAATAACTATTGAATTTTTTTTTCACATATTCTTTACCATTACCAGTTCTAAGAATTTTAAGTTTAAAACCAGATTGTCTTTCAATTTTTTTATGAAATTCATAAAATATATCAAGAACTTGATCCTTACTATGAAGAAAATAGATCCAAGTTCTTCTAGAATAATCATCAACAAAAGTGCATACCTTGATCCTTGGATGGAGTTATTCTCCATGGGTCCCAAAAGGTCACTATGAACTAGGTGCAACTTATGAGTTTCCCTCCATGATTGACCTTATGGAAAGGGCTCCTTATGCATCTTACCACTCATTCATCCTATGCATACAATTTTAGATAGAATAATACTAGGCAATCCATCTACCATATTAATTTTTTGCAGATCAAGGAAATATTGTTAGCATTAATATGACCAAGTCTTTCATGCCAAACATTAAAATCAATGGTAGATATCAAAGAGCATCTAGATTGAGCAAACTCATAAAATTTTGACAAATTATCATTGTCTAATTTAGTATTAGCAATGATGATTTTTTATTTATTTTTGTAAAAAAAAAAAAAAAAGATTAGGGTTAGAGTCTTAAATAAAATAAAATTGTTTTTTAAGAAATTTGAACATGCAAATAATAACATGCAAAAATAATGGATTTAAAAAAAAAAACTTAATCATAACCCTTTATTTGAGGGTTTCTAAAAAAATTGCATAAATTTAAACATACATGCAAATTATACTTTTACCCAAAGTTTCTTTGTGTAAATATACATAAAACTAGACACAGAGCACATGAGTTGTAGATTCTTACTACAACTTATACTATGATTAACAAGTGTCATGTAGTGACATAATACTTGCCTTTGAAATATTGTAACAATAAAATTTGTTGCAATGTTATAGTAATTTCAAATTTTCTTCAATTAATATATTGCATATCTTAAATACATTTATCTTAAGAAAATTAAAATCTCAAAATATGTTATTTTATTTATTTAAAATAGATGTATTTATTTTAGTTTATAATTATTTGAATATTATTTTTATTTTTGTTTACTAAAAAAGTTATTTTATTTTACTTTACAACCATTTAAGAATGATTTTATTTTATTTACATTAGAATTGTATGTATTTACTTAAAATAACTCTTATGTAAATAAAATAAGATAACTCTTCATAATCAAATGTTTATTTGCATAAAAAATAAAGTAAACAATAGAATAAAATAATTTTTAAATAGTTGTAAAGTAAACGAAAATAATTATGAAGTGAATAAAATAATATATGTTCATGTTTTTAATATTATATTTTTTATAATCAATAATTTAATAGAAATACAAATATCAATATATTATTTATATTATTGATATTTGTTAGTTTTATGATCAGAAAAGTAATAAGCAAAAATACAACACACAAGACAATGAACACAATGTTTATCTTAGGAAAACCCTCCTTCACGAGGGAGAAAAACCCAACAATTAATCTCTTCTTATATATCAGAATAAAAGTAGCAAAATTTTGCTTACAGAATCAGGCCTTACACAAGGCTGAGTATATACAATAAATGGAGACACTTCTCCTTGATGCTAAGTACAAATAAATATGCTTCCCCTTGAAGTTTGATCTGCTGCAAATGGAATGTCGAACTTCTGCTAGTGAAGGTGAGAATGAAGTGATTGAATTGATGATAGAATGAATGAACTTCACCTTGTATATATTCAAAGCAAGGTGACTTTTCATCTAGGTCGACCTCCAATAGAAATTAAAAAATATGAAATATTTATTGTTCATCAAAAGGTCGACATGCCTTGAGCAACATTTATTATTTAAATTGAGAGAAAAATATCTCCCGCCGCTATAAACGTCAACACTCCCTCTTAGCTAGGGAGGTATTTTTTCCTGTAATCCTCGTCATGGAGTCTCTCGACATGATGTCCACAATGGCTACACCCAACTATGGAAAACCACATCTCAATCTTATAGATGTACAAGAATCCATCACAGAGTCTCCCAACATGATGTCATCATGGAGTCTCTCAACATGGCGTCCACCATGGCTACTCCCATGTGTGGAAAGAAACACACGTACAAGTGTCCATCATGAAGTCTCTCAACGTGATGTTGTCATGGAGTCTCTCAACATGACGTCCACCATGGCTACTCCCATGTGTGGAAAAACATAAGTACAAAGGATTCATCACGAAGTCTCTCAACGTGATGTCGTCATGGAGTCTCTCAACATGACGTCTCATCTCAGTCTTAGAGATGAACAAGGGCTCGCACCTCATATTTCTTCGTCTCAGAGAAATATACACTAGGACTTTCACCTCATATTTCTCTGTCTCAGAGAAATATACACTACAAGGGCTTTCACCTCACATTTCTTCATCTCAGAAATATACAGTACAAGGGCTTTCACTTCATATTTCTCTGTCTCAGAGAAATATACAGTACAAGGGCTTTCACCTCATATTTCCCAGTCTCAGAGAAATATACACTACAAGTGCTTTCACCTCATATTTCTTCATCTCAGAGAAATATACATTACAACAAATCTTCATGATGATGTGACTCCCTTTGAAGCTCCAAGTACTTGCATCAACCTCCTGACCTCCTCTTCCAAGGTTGCCTCTGTTGGTTTGTCAAACTCCCTCTGAATGTTATTTCCTCCTCTTCAAAGAAATTGATCACAATGACAATCTATATAAGTTCTTCCTCTTTGAGAGATGTCTCTAGTGAAGTTATGTGCCACCAACTCAGTCCCATGGCTGCAAGCTATGTCTTCATGTTTGTTCATTTCTTCAGCCTGCGTGACTTCTTCACAGGATGCATCAAGCAATCTCTCATCTTCCTTTTGCTCCTTGATCCTTCCTTTTTTATTTATTTCTTCTATTGTCTTCAGAAATTAGATATCAAGGATGGCAACATGTAAAGATACTACATACACCACTCCATCGCTCAGGATGCTCAATGATCAAGGATAGACTTCATAAACTCCTCATTCCAGAAGTCTCAAGGTTGTGACCCAGTATGATTTCAGACATTAATGACTTGCACAAAAAATAATATATATTGCAGTCCTTTAACTCACAAGGCAGACTATGCCAATACATAACATAAATACCAGCATACAAGAAATTCAAAGGATTGCAAAAATTGTTTATAGGTTCTTTGCATAAGGAAACCAAAAAATAACATACCCACACCAATGAGCACACATACGATAATCGTTCAAAATCACACCAATCCTCTAATGAATATTTGAACCAAAGGTTTTAGGTGATATTGCTATTTCCAGAAATGGCCTCGTATCATCTCCTCATAGCCCATCGATGCTCATACATAAACTTCACTTCAAGAACTACTCTGCCTGATATCATAACAACAAGCGATGTCAACAATAGATATTCCTGCTATGTATTAAGCTCGATACTGGTCTGGGTATTCCCGTCCAACTGAAAGTAGAACAATCTGTGATTGAAGATAATGATCCCACTCTGGTTGTGCATAAAATATCACAAATGGCACCTGTCTCCAGGATATTGATGATAATATTAAGAACAAAGCCCGATAATAAGGCCATATCTCTGATTCATCTCCAGATGATATTGTGCAATTAATAAGTGCTTGCACCAGGAACAAATACTTCCCGTCACTTATTCTTCCCGTCTTTGCTAGTGTGGAAGACTCATTGTATCTTATGGCTTCAATTATCTTTCGTAACTCCTATATTCTGGAGTAGAACCACAGAGTAATTAAGAGTATCTGATAAAAAATTATCCCCATAAACTATACATAATCTAAATTAGTGGATCTCTCCAACCACATCTCTTTCAATTGCAAGAAATGAATATGTAGTCGAATAGATTGGCCTCCTGCATATCAGACACTGATTTTCCTCTCAATCCATTGTCAAATACATTCCTTGTGAAATATGTGTTGTGCATTGCAAGGCAACTGGCATACCTTTTTTGCCACTTCAAAATTAGATGAAAAAATTGCACACATAAAAATATGTATGGTATTTAGGCCTTCTACCACTTGTATTATCTCTCTCTCCCTCTTTCTTCTTACATCCAGATCTCTCCAATTTTCCTAAATCGATTCCATCATTTTGATGAAAATAACATGGACTTATTTCACAGTATCTGTTGCATCCAAGCATGGGATTATCGCATATACAGTTGTCCACATTGTAAGAGTTAAACTCGTGCCCTAATGAATAGAGAACAAAGTTATCAGCTTGAGTTCCACGGTCTTCTTCGAAGGATATTTTCTGTCTAATCAAATCACCTTTCAATGCAAAAACATGAGTGTGTAGATCGACAAAACACTGCCTGAGAGCTTCTGTACTATTATCACCCTCTCCTCCATAAACAACTATCAAAAAATTCTTTAACTTGAATCATTCGACTTCAAATGATAGCAATCTCCCTCAGACTGCTTAAACAATTCTGATTAGATCTCTTGAACCCGCTCTAATACCATGTTAGTTTTATGATCAGAAAAATAATAAGCAGAAATACAACACACAAGACAATGAACACAATGTTTATCCTGGGAAAAACCTCCTTCACGAGGGAGAAAAACCCAAAAATTAATCTCTTCTTGTATATCAGAATAAAAGTAGCATAAATATGTTTACAAAATCAGGCCTTACACAAGGCTGAGTATATACAATAAATGGAGACACTTCTCCTTGATGCTAAGTACAAATAAATATGCTTCCCCTTGAAGTCTGATCTACTACAACTGGAATGGTGAACTTCTGCTGAAGGTGAGAATGAAGTGATTGAATTGATGATAGAATGAATGAACTTCACCTTGTATATACACAAAGCAAGGTGACTTTTCATCTAGGTTGGCTTCCAATAGAAATTAAAAAATATGAAATATTTATTATTCATCAAAACGCTGACATGCCTTGAGCAACATTTATTATTTAAATTGAGAGACAAATATCTCCCATCGCTATAAACATCAACACTATTTATTATAATACTTATGAATATTATATATTATAAATAATACTTATAATATATTATTTATCTCATGTTAATAGGATATATTGACAATGAATAGGATAACTATTATGAGGTCGCTAGGTGTGGGGAATAATTATACAAAGTGATGGTTGGAAAGTTCATATAATTTGTCTTGACTGACATTTGATGAATTTATTCATTCCTCCTCTTTTGTGTTCTAGTTGTTGTGGTGCCCAAGGTGGCTTCTCATGATGTCTAGGTATGGAACTTGATATTTGGGTAGTGGCAAGCATAGGTAGGAGAAGGTGGTGGCTATACTTCTAAAGTATAAGAAACATCATGTGGTAGGAGTTGAGGCTATGGTCCATTTTATGGCCTTTATAGACAAATAAATTAGGGATGGTTCATATCTGAACATTGGCCAAGGGAATGGATGGTTCTCCGAGGTGTGCATTCATTTGGTAATATCCAAATTGATTTTGGACCTAAGTTACACTAGGGGAAGATAGGATAATTTTGATGCAACATAATCTCTTTCTTGTGCTTTCATTCTTTCTATGATTGAGCTATCGCTTACCCACTTTGTGATGATACTAGAGACATGGTGCACCAAGAAAAGGTACATTTTGATTGTTTTCTAGAACATCTACATTCAATTAAGAGGAATCATATTTGTCTTAATTTGGTTGCAGAGATGATTACTAAGAAGTTGTAGGTCTCTCTCCCAGAAGATGTTCCTTTGTTCTCTAAGTGTTGTGATGTGAATGAGGACTAGCATGATGGTGTGGAGACTAAGGTTTCAGATCAAAATATAGTAGGTTATAAATGTGATAAATGTAATTGTACACTTGATGGTGTGAGGCTTGTGTAATTTGTCTCAACCCCTCCTTATTGCTCAAATTTTATTAGATTTGTTGATAATTAGGGAGTTTTAGGTAGAAGTGTATTATGACGTCGTTCATTATGATGGGTAACTCGACTTTTGCTTGAACTATAGGATCTCCCTATTTTTGATGGTTCCTAGATCTAAACCATGTAATATATACACACACACATATACATATATATACATATATGTGTATGTATATGTATATATATGTTTATATATGTGTGTGTATATATATACATATAGTATATATGTATATATACATACATCTATGTACATATATATATATGTATATATATATGTGTGTGTGTGTGTGTGTGTGTGTGTGTGTGTACATATATATATATACACATATATATATATACACACACACATATATATATATATATATATATATATGTGTATGTATATATATATATATATATATATATACACACACACACACACACACACACACACACACACACACACACACACACACACACACACACATATATATATAAGTAAAATGATGTGAAGTTTCTTTTCCTAATACAAGATTGAAGCAAATACAAATCAAACCTATAAAATATAGTAATTTACAATTCATGAATGATGATATTACAACTTAGAAAATAAATTTTAGATTCATTTGTAGCAATAAAATATGCCTTGAAAATATTGTAACAATAGAAAATATTTTTCCTTGTAATGTTGTATTGTCAAATTAGAATTGTAATAATATAATCATATATTATTCAAAATATAATAATGTCCATTATATTATTTAATAATATAATAATGGATTATATTATTTATAATAAAAGATAAAATAAATAGATAGAATGGGGTATATTTGCTAAAAAAAAATATTTGAACATAATAACATGTGGGTTCGAAAAATCCCACTAAAAGCTCCATTGAGTATGAGTTGGTGAAAGTGACTCCGGAGAAGCGAAAGCATTCCCCTCTTCTCCTGGAATTGCCTAAGTCTAAGAAGATGAAAAAGGAGCTGAAAACCCAAAGCAAAGTCATTATCATCAGTGAAGATAAGGAGGGATTCAAACAGAAGACTTGAAGGATACGAAGTAGGGTCAGGGTAGTGGTGTTCATAGATTTGCACCCCTAGCAAAGGTTGCACCCAGGACAGGAAGGGGAAACATAAAGCCATTGTGTATGAGGAGGAAGAGTTGAAGGTAGAAGAATTTTGAAGCTCATGTTGATGAAGAAAGTGATGGGACTAAATTTGAAGATACTTCTTATGAAATGGGTGAAGAGGAAACTGAAGAGGAGAATGAAGATAATGAGGCGTAGGAGACTGAAACTAAGGAAGACCAAAAGAATGAAACCCCGATTGATCCTGAAACTGGGAATACAGACAATGAAACTATTGTTGAAGATTCTAGAATGGATTATATGAAAAGCATGTACTAGAACCTATATGCAAGTTCAGATGGATGACATGGAAAAACCTTTGGTCATGCTAATGAAGGTGACGAATGACCTAATATGTAGAGCGATGGTTGGAGCGGTATCCAGTCAAACCAAGATCACCAAGAAGCTGAAAAAGTTGGGAAAGACAGACGAATTGAAGGACCTAGATGAAATAGAGGGACCTGATTGGAGGGAGTATATCTCCCTAATTGGTGATTAATGGGACCTGTTTGGAAAATCCAAGTAATGGCTTTCTCTTTTGCTTCTATTAAATGGCCGCATTGCTTTTTGTCTTTCTATTTTCATATTCCGGAATGCTATTTTCAAGTAGCTCTGTTATGGTTTCGAACTTGCTCGTATATGGTGGACCTAATAAATGGTCTTCGTAGTTTTAAGTACTCTAGTAGTAATCTTATGCTTTTGATTATCTATAGTAGTTTTATGGTTATGGTTTTGTTATCTGGCCTGCGCGCCACCCTGGACATGCTATTTTTTGTTATTGGCTGGTGGTGTTGTTTTCCCATCCTATTTTCCTTTTTTGAGTTTTGGCTGTAACTATGGGATCATGGCCCTTACCTTGCTAATCTAATAAAAAACATAATAAGAACATCAAAATAATTTTATTGATTTTTTAACTTGTAAAGTTAATATTTATAGTAAGATAAAAATTATATGTTTGATATATATTTTGGATAGATGTATTCAAGATATCTACATAGGTTAAATAGTTATTTTTAAATTATATTAATTATTTAAATTAAAATATCTAAATAAACTTTATTATGCTTTTATGTATCTAAGTTATTTTATATTAAGTACTTAAATAAGATTATATAATTACTAAAATATTTTTAAAATTATTATATAATTTAGACATCTAACAATAAAAAAATAAATTATTTATTGAATATATTATATAAAAATATTAAACCATTTAAGGTTGTTATATAACTTAAAATATAACATAAGGTGTCTACATTATATTTACTCTTTAAATATTATATATTTAACATTAAAAAAATATTTATAATGTTTAATAATAGTATATTCAAATATTATCCCCCATTAATGTGAAAGGAAGAGATGATTTTTCAAAAATAAAAAATAAAAAAGTATAGTGGAAACCTCCCCCTTTATAATGGTTTAATATGAGTTTTGATGGAGCATCAAAAGAGAATCTAAGAGCATGGAAAGTATGATGCATCGTAAGAAATGATGAAAGAAAATTGGTGGTCACAATGTAAAAGAGATTAAAAAAGGGAACCAACAACGAAGTAGAAGTTTGATCCCTCATCCTTGAATTACTATTATGCAATGTTTATGGATTCGAAAGAGTTAGAATTGAAAGTGACTCAATGACAATTGTTGATGCAGTAAAGAAAATATCACCAAATTGAAAGATTAATAACTCCCTTCAACAAGTTTGGAAGTTATACTATTAAATATTTTTATAGGGAGATCAATGAAGAATATTAACATCCTTTCTAATTGTGCAATATACTTGAAAGATGATTGCATGAAAGATTCAAAGCTTGATCCTTTGTCAAGACTTAAATATAAGATGGATGCCATGTCAATGATCAAAATGACAATAAACAAAGGCTTAATTCTTGAATTACTATGCAATAATAATCATTGTTAAGGGATTAGTGATTTTTTTTAATATCGAACAAAGCGGTTACAAGAAAGAAGTTACCAATTGGTAGCTGAAATAAGAAACAAATAATGGTCACAACCCAACTAACAAAAGACCGAGAAAAAGATACAAAGAGTCATTTCATAAACTTAACAACTTTACTTTGACAAAAAGTGTTATTTGACTAAAATAGTAAAAATTGCTCTGTAATAAGTCATGAAGTTTTTTAGGGTGGAAAACTCACCAACCTTTTAAGTGGAAATATTTTAATCATGACAAGGTAGGAAAATCTAATGATGATTAGGAATGTGTTTTTCGATATATTAAGAATCCCACTGCTCAAAGGAATCAAAACCCTACTAATTTTGAGTAGCTTAATGGATATACACATGTGCATCTAGTAGGTGGCTAAAGAGAAACAACCTTCTTGGGTTTTATAATGGAGAAAATAATGAAGAGTGTATTTAAGACGAGGAGTGGCTTGTTCCTTCATGTATTGTAGTGGGTGTTAGGGGAAGAATTTATGGCTAAAGACCATTGGTATAGGGTAAACACATAGGTCTAATCCATGTTGGTAGTGGTGTTGTTAGATATTGGAGAAGTCAAAATTAATCAAGTAAACAATTGATACTTTGATCAAGAGTTGATTCCTTAGAGGCTAGACAACATTGTATTAGTAGTAGTATATAAAATAGGGATGCTACCATTAGTCATGGCATTGTTGGTTAATGGGGCGATTAGTGGGAAATGGAGGACATTCACTATAATAGGGCTGCTATAGAATGAGGCTAGAAGGAAAAATAAGGCATCGAGAGGTTTGGAGTTGTTGAAGTAGGCCATGGGGTTGGTGGTGATAGAGGGTATAACTTGGTTGAGTATGTTCATCTTAGAAAATTCTAATGATGAGGTAGATAAATTAATTTCTACAAAACATTTGTAGAACACATTTATGCATAAATTGGTAATATTTATATAAAATAAAGGTGACAATTAGTTGATAGGAGTTAGGCAAGGAGAAATCAAATCAACAAGCCCATGTTTTTTTATAATGATTTTTTAAAAGTCAAAATAGTTGAACTAATATATTTTTCATTGGGAGATGTAACTACAATGATAACAAGAGGTAGAATGTAATAGTGTGAGCATATTATAAAAGTTATTAAAGAATTGATATATATTTCAAAAAATATTACGTATATAAAATAGTTCTTCGGTAAATAAAAATTCATAAATAGTGATATTGCTATCATGATTCAACCATGTAGTTTTATGAGTCAAGCTCATTGACCCATGTTTCATGAGTAGTGGTTTACAAGAACCCATCTCTCATGATTGTGAATGGTCCACTTAGCACTCATTGCATCTAGGTGATGCTCACAGAGGTGAAGCATTGGGCCTTCCCGGGAGGTCACCCATCCCAGTACTCCTCCAACTCAAACACGCTTAACCACAGAGTTTTTCCTCAAGATTAAGCCCACTTAACTTGCAACCCCATTTGTAAAACTTTCAGTAAGTGTTGTGCCTTATGAACCATTCATTGTAGAACCCCTTTAGCTCATCAATTGATAAGAAGTGGCTATTCATTATATTATGTTAAACTTTATAGAGTGACTATTCTTTGAAATGAAAACTTATTTTGTTTTCTTCTGAACTATTTCTTGTTTTCTAGCAAATATCCACCAATAAACGGCACCGTCAAATCTGAATTGAGATTTGGAAACGATATCTGCTCTCTATGGAGACCAGAAAAGCTATTCGCATTACTCCACTTGTCTAAATTCCTTTATTTTGGTACGATCAACTCTTGCAAATTCTCCTAAGCTTGAACAAACTATAATTTTCAAGATGAAAAAGATGGTTTCCAGGCAAAACTATAATGTAATAAGAGACCACAACTCGATCGTGAAAGCGTGGATAAGATGATTTTTTGAGTGGTGCAGGCAGCCGGGCCCACAATGAACAAGTCCGTCTGTAAGCACGTGTAAAGTTATCACCTCTAAAACATGCTTGAGGATACATTGAATTCTTTCAACTTGTACAAAATTTCCCTACCTACATTTGAGTAAGCTTGACAATGCCTTACTCATGATTTTTTGTACTTGGGCATTCTTATAAGCGCGTGTCAAAGTTATGACCTCTAAAACAAGCAAAAGTGGGAAATCGTGGCGTTGTGGGCAGGGAACTAATAGGAGGAAGGATACAGCATGCAGGGCTCGCTGTGTTTCTACTTTGAAGGGTTTTGTCTGCATGCTGAAAAAGTTTTTGCAGGTTCAGTTAAAGTAGACAGCGAGCCAGAGGTGGGAACTTGAATGGCCAAAGGTAAGCTCCACTTTCTTGGTTAGTAGTTGTTTATTCTTATAAAATTTGTTTATCTTTTCAGTAATGGCAAAGAAATCCCTCGCATTCATGAAAAATGGAGTTGAAGCTTATTGGTATTGTGAAAACAAAACATTTAGGATAGGTAAAAATTACTTCTAAAAGTGGGACTTGGATTTGGGTCAACATAAAATAATACGAGGGATCTTGAAACACAAAGCAAAGTGTATGCAATCTCAGAGAAAAAATGTTGCTCACAAGAAAAGGCTATAAGTGTAGGTCGCAAGGCTTTGGTCTAAAATAAGCCAGGGTTTGTAGTGGGGGAGAAGAACCAAAATTATACAATCCCACATCTACTCCTTTCACCTGGTCATCAAATCTTTATGTGAAAGAATTGTTGGGTGTCAAAAGTTGATTAAAGGGTATGGAGGTTAGGGAGCAAGAAAGGAACAACAAGCTCTATGAGGTTATTGAGGCAAATCAGTTTTTAATGGAAGACAGCACAATTTTAAGAGAGCAAGTGACAATATTGCAAGAAGTACTAAAAGCAATGAAGTATGAGTGACAATATGAAGTTAGCTTGACAAAACATGAAAGACTTGGCTAGCAAAAAAACTCAAAATGAAGCACAAACATTCCAACAAGCAAACATTTAAGAGTAGTGAGTACATGAAAGTAACAGAGAAGGCATTTCAAACAAGATCAAAACATGGACAAGAGTGGTTAGAGGTTCATCAACTATAAAAGAAGAGGCAAGCACAATATCCACTAGAGCATAAGAAAGAGAGGAGAAAGACATGAAAGGGTAAAAAATGTTATCATCAAAGGAGTAAGAGATTATGGAAAAAACGAAAGCACTAATCAATCTCACAAGTGATTTCTTAAGAGACAAGTTGCAACATGGCAAGGGAAAATATGTCAAGCAAAGAGGCTTGGTAAAGTTTGTGAAAAAATATGATAGACCTATTAAAGTGTTCATGGTAAGAAAGGAAGACAAGCATTGGCTTTTAAGCAAAAAGAGGCTTTTGAGAGGTTTTGGATTCCTTTTAGATGATGATTTAACAATAAAATAACAAGAGGAGAGAAGGTAAGATATAACTAAAATAATTGTAGTAAGGATGCCGACAAAAGGGCATATTGTACAACGACAAAGCTATTATTGCCAACCTAAGGTTTCATGATGGGTCGATGTAATAAGAGGGCAAAAAAATAAAGTAGATGATTCTAGCATAGCATGGTATGTAGAACAACAACTGTGGATAAAAAGGCAACTTAACTTTGAGTCTCTTGTATCAAAATAGGTAGCAACCAAGCCCCCCCAAGTATATCTAAATTTAGTTTGTTAGAATTGAAGAGGTTACCCCTATAGGAGGGGGCTTGGGTTAGGGCCTATTGAAAATCATGAGTATTAAGGGTGCAAAATCCCATTCTTTGAAGGCTACAAAAAATTTATGGTTTGGAACAAAATGATGGAGTTGATCCCTCAAGCCCACAACTCTTAAAGATTACCTGCAATCAAACAACTATCACACAGAGAGAATTAGCAAGACTATGGATGCCAAAGGTTGATAGATCCAAATACAAGAATCATCATTAATATATAAAACTTACAATTAAGAAATAATGATACAATGAATCCATATAAAGGAAACCTAAAAACTAATAAAGCAACCCTAGGTGAGGATAGAACTAGATCATGACATGTGTTCTCATCATATGATTCGAGACAACAAAATAAAATGACTTAAGTTTAAGCACTAGAGTACTAAATTACTCCAACAACCCCCTTAAGTGCAACTTAGGGAGAAGTTAAAACCTCTAAATATGAATGCATGAAATGCAAAAAGATGGGCCTCAACAACTATGACATGATGAGGTACCCATGTAAAAAGAATCTCTCACAAACTGAGAAAAGGAGAAAAACCCAGTGGGAGAAAACTCTATAAAAGAGAAAAAGATGAATAAAGGACTAAGAAGCCTCCAAAACAATATCCCAAAAAGAATAGGAACATGAACAACATCATTGAAGCATGAAGAAGTTATAGACAACTGTTAAATGATGATTGATGTAGTGCTTAAATGAAGAACCTCCTCTAAAATAGATGATGATCAAGATCAAGAAGACAAGAATCTGCATGAGTGCCCCCAATGCCACTATTCAAACAATGGTACATGAATCTGTATGAGTGACCCCAACAACATTACTCAACCATGAAAGAGTGAACTACAAGTAAAAAATGTAGCTACCAATAGTCTGAAGAACATTGATCAACTAAGAATAAAAGGTTGCTTCCACAAAATAGGAATGCAAGAATGTTTATAGGGTAAGTGCTCCATCTCACTGAAATGCATGGGTAAATATTCACTACATTTGCCTAGTACATAGGAACAAAAACCAAATACATAGCTCACTCCAAGACAAAACCAACAAAGCATTAACACCAACAGTAGAAACTCCCCTATAATGTTGACAAGAGAGAGTTGGCAATTCCACTAAAACTATATGTCACTAAGTAATACATGAAGTAGAACAAAAAACATCTGAAAGTGCACAAGAAAGTACTTACAACTAAAAAAGGTATGCAAACCAAGGCACACACACATGTGAGACTAAAATCACTAGGATTCATTATTGTTGTGGAAGGGAAACTCAATTGAAAAAGGTGTGATGGAAAAAATAAGGCACTACACAACCCCCCATTGCACTTTATAATACAGTGTGAGTACAAAACAAAGCACAATAGGATGTGCAAAATCCCTAAAAAGCATGTACAACAATGACACTTTATCTCAGTGCATCTACAAAAGAGAAAATGCATTTAAAAGATGCCTATAATTCCCAAATAGGAAACAATAATGGAAATACATGTAAAGTAGTCCAAATGAAGTCATCCCATACAAACAAAAAGTTTCTAAGAGTTGAAACGTGAAAGTAATTAAAATAGTTTAAAAAGTTAATGGTTTAATCTTAGCAAACGCAACAAAAAATCTTCTTGAGAAAGTTGACCACCTAAAAGATGGAGGTCACATAAAAAAATAAAAAGTACTCCAAGCTATGGAAAACTAGTTGGCAGAAGAAAGGACACCATGTGTTTGTAGACTAGGAGAAAATAACCCATAAAACCAAAAAAATACCTCTTTGTACTTGTGATGAAGGTGGGAAAAAAAGTGCATGAGGTCTTTGTAGGAACTGACTGATGAGGAAATTGAAGTTACCATCGAGAGGTTTGAACATCGAGGGAGGGCTTTGAAAATTCATTAAAAAAATTTAGAGGTAGCCATATTTAAAATTGTCAAGATTTTTGTGCCTCCAAATGAAAAAAATATAATGCCTTTTTAAAATAATTGCTTTTACTCTGTCGAAAATCTCAAAATGCCATAGGGAAAAACTAGCAAACATTGATAAAATAAACAAGAACGTCAGAAACACCAAAGTCGCTTCTTCATGCATTTGAGAAAATCCATAGATATTTGAAACCCTACCAACTAAAAAATAAAATTGACACAATAGTAACAGGTCATTGAGACTAAAAGTCATCAAGAAAATTACAAAAATGGTAAACTAAGGATTGTCAAACTAAGCAAAGGAAACCCTAAATAATTCCACCAATCACTACCAAAGAAACACATATTTATCCAATGCACAGAAAAATCATGCTAAAGAAACACAAGGAAATCCACAATGCTAAAACAAAGGGGCCACCTAAAATAAACATATTTTTCGACCACACCCATAAATAAAAAACCTAACACACCATGAATCACAACAAAGAAAATCCAAAAGAAATTGATGGAAATACCTATAAACATTGACAAAGAGAAAATAAAATGATCAGTCACAAAAAAAACTCAAACAAATCCACTTCAAAGAACACATATTTGCATGAAAATGGAGACCTTGGCATTGCAAGCTAAAAAAAATTGTATGAAAACTTAAAAAATAACATAAAAAAACTATCACATATGTTGAAGAATCTAAATGTGAGGGGGAAAAAAAATTGTCCATAGAGTCATACGAGGTCATGTAGTGTATGAATCTGTATAGATTTGTATGGTTGTACAAAAACCAACACCTGCCCAAGATTAAAAAAAAAAGAGTCAAAATTTAATCTTTAATTTTTTATGAGGTGATCTTTAGGTTTTCAGGACTTTCAAATTCAACGGTGAGGTCCATTTGGATTCATGAGGCACCAATTTTTTTTCCAAATGTAGATCTCTCAAAAACGAACAAGAAATTGTATATTTGTCCATTTCGTATACCATGATGGAGTTGATCCCTCAACCTCATAGCTTCCAAAGATCACCTATGATCAAACACTTGTCACACACAAAGAGAAATGGCAAAACTATGGAGGCCAAAGACTAGTAGATGCAAAAACAAGAATCATCATTAATGTATAAACCTCACAATTAAGAAATAATGATATAATGAATCCTTAAAAATGAAACCTAAATGCTACTAAAGAAACCCTAAGGAAATCCTAGGTGAAGAATAGAACTAGAACAAGATATGTATCCTCATCATATGACTTGTGACACCAAAAGGAACATGACTTAAGTAAGCTTAAGCACTAGAGTACTAAATTAATCAAACATAAAACAATGGGAAATATAAAAATGTTATGTTGGAATAATGGTCTTAGTGAAAGTGTTAGGACACATAATTTAGTTGGAAGACACAAATAAGAAGTTCATTTGGGTCAAAATTCTAGACAATAGGAGTCTCATAAGATTTTTGTATGCTATTTTCTCCTCATGGCTCAATTTGTTTTGAAAAAAGTGGTTTGGATAGAAAAGATCCTTTGATGCTCTAAAAAATATCTTGCAACATATTCTCAACACAAAGAAGTTCTTCTTCTAGCTGATTTCAATGCTAGGATAGCAAATGGTCAAGATTATGTGTTATGTAGTGTAGTGTAGGAAATTGTATACCTTTACAATTTTACACTATATTTGGGTCCCTTAATTCCTAATTTTCCAAATTATACATTCCAAAGCCCTATTTTGCTTGTTTTCTAAAAGGGAAACCTATATTTAATTAATGTAATTAATATTTTAAACACCCCAAAATGAATGTGTTCTGGACTTTTGGTCCAGGACCCATTTTCCCAAGGGTGAATGGTTCCTCTGTAGTTCCTAGGTCCCAAATTGTAATATTTTTTGACAGTATTTTAGTGATTCAAATTTCATATGCAATTGTTGGCTTTTGGAATCTAATTTTCAAGAAATTAGATAAACACCTATAAATACATAGTCTTTTTATCATTTGAAATCTAAGTGACATCAAGAGATCAAATTTTTGAGAAAATATTATTGTCAACAACATTCAAGAGCAGATTTTTCAACCATTTGTTGTAGCAATCAAGATCCTAACATCATGCCAAAGTTACGTGTGTTCATATCATGTTTTGGAGCTAACTTTGTGATGTAGGTTTTCAAGCATTCAAGCAATCTATCAAGCCGATTCAGCAAGATCCAAATCCTTGGAGTGATGTGTTTGTCTTTAGTCCTCTAAGGGTAGTCATTGAAGGTTTTGTGAGTTGTAACAAGCATTGTTCATTCGTCATTTCCTTCCATTTTTCATTATCTTTCTATCAAGGTTTAATTACCAAACATGGGGTTTGACTAAGACAAACTCCCATATAAACAAACAAAACAAATTTTCCTCTTTGTGTATGTGCAGATTACAAGTTGATGAAGAATTGAAGGGATCTTGAAGGATAAATTTTTCATTATTGCATTTATTGTCATCATTATTGTCAAGCACGAAAACTCAGATTCAAAATTTATTTCCCACATTTTGATAGTGGGACCTGGGGTAAATAGAAGCTCATATCCATCTCTAGAGGACCCCAAAAGTTGATCAAAATTTCCCTACAAGGACTCATTCTCTCAAGGGAAACATTTTCCTTCTACAGTGCTCGAAACAAGCTTTTATGGGTTGGTACATATCCCTCTACACTTCTCAAATCTACCTACAAACTATTATTTCTGTTTATCAATCATCAAGATCTTGCATTTTTAGTATTAGGGCTTATAAGATCATTGAGTTAATCATTTCAAAATATTTCTAATCAATTCCAATACCCCGTAGGATAGAGATCTAGGTTTGGTTGACTTACCATTAATGTTGATAGTCAATCAATTCATCTTGTTGATCTACATCCCAATGAAAATTATTAAAAATGTGGAAATGGCCCTAGGTTATGGACATGCTAATCTTACAGTCACCACATTTTTATATTTCATTTTGGTGATCCCGACATTGTGCATCATACTTTTCTGATTTGGAGATCCTTAAAACCCTAGATCTCAGTTTTGCATCATTATTTTGTATTCTTCATTAATTTAGGGTTAGATCTTGCATGTTTGCATCACTAAAACTCATAAAAATAAAAAAAATTACACTCATCTTGCATAATAGCTTGCATTAGATTTTGTTTCAATCACCTTTAGATCAAATTTACATTTTATTTGCATTCATTAAGTGGTTAAAAATATGAAATTGTTCATTGCATGTATATTGCATCTTTCATTTTAAGTTAAAATCAAGTGAAAAATTGGATAGTTTTGTTTCAAATAATTGCATCAAATCATTATTTTCAAAATTTTGCATCTTACAATCATTCAAATATTGTATTAAATTACATATGCAATTTACATTCAAAACTTTTCAACACATTTTCACTTTTGTTTCACACTTGCATCTTGCATTACATTGTCTTGAATTGAACAAAATCTAGAAAAATAGCTAGTGTTTAAACTTTTTGTAACTGGAGAAACAAACATCAAACAATAACATAAAACTTCAAATTTTCACTTTTCAGAACCTTGCCCAAAGACTCATTCGCCGTAGGGCGAACCTGTCCTTGTATAGGTGTCTCAAATAACTTTTGCAGTCTTTTGTCTCTATATTATCAGTCTGTTCCAGCTTGCAGAAGTCTATTTCGAAATTCTAAAAAAAATGTTATTACATATGCAAGAAAAGTGCCATTTTGCATGATTTATTGCAAATTCATGAAAAACTTGTTGCATTTCAGTATTAAAAAATCATCAGTTATGTAGGACAATTGTTTTCATTTTCCGAAGCATTGAATATTTTGATAGATTAGTTCTCATTTTTGTATAAATAGAAGCATGCTTCCTTTTCAAGGATGTGGTTTTGATATGGTAAAGAATGGATTGTATAAGTGCAATCTACCTAGTTACGATCACAATCTAGGGAAACAAAATAAGGTCATTCACAAGCATGTTAGTCACCCTCCAAGTGTTTTCCCTAATTATGAGAATACCTTAGTGCATGAGAACGAAATCATTGACACATTTATTAATATCACCTTGCCTACCCTTCACTCAACCCCTAATATCTCTCCCATTTATGAGGATGATTTGGTACAAGGGGATGCCATCATAGACAATCATGACAATCATGGTTGTTCTTCTCTTGATACCTCTACTGCTTGTGATGAAGGTATCTTGGTGTTATAAGATCCAATTATCGAACATCATGAGGATCTTGTTTGTCCCTCTCCCTCTACTTCTCCCACTTGGGAGGATATTATAGCACAAGAGGATGAAATCATTGACACATTTCTTAACATCACTTTGCCTAATCTCCATTCATCTCCTAATATCTTTCCCACTTATGAGAATGTTTTAACACAAGAGGGCACAATCAATGACAATCATGACTATCACAATTTCCTTCTCCTGATACCTCTCCTACTAGTGAGAAAGTTATTTTGGTGTTAGAAGATACAATCATTGAGAATGATGAGAATCTTGTTTGTCCCTCTCCAAATGCTTCTCCCACATGGGAAGATATTGTGTAACAAGAAGACGATATCATTGAGATATTTATTTCAAAAGATATTAAGATGGCTTGCTTAGATGAAGATGCTAAGGTCACCTTAGACCCCCCTCGATAGAATATCGTCAACAAAAATTCAAATCCAATGAGGTTATGAATGCACAATGGACCACTAGATCTCCCTTTATTATCAAACATCCTAAGCCACTTCTTATCATAGGACCACCTCAACACCAACCAAAATCTCTAGGGGCTATCTTAAATTTTGCAAAACAACTTACTAGTAACAATGTTTCACAACAACCAAGTTATAATACCATTGATCATACATACAACACAAGGAATAATAGGTAACCACAAACCATTCCTACATCGATACCACTTCTTCAACCTATTTTCCTAGTGCCCCTCGTTTACCTTCACATAGTGGAAAGGAGTATGATCTTGTGGAACAACATCGTAACACTCCTGCTAAGATATCCTTGTGGGATTTGATGCAAGCATCACCACTTTACCATGGAATGCTACAAAATTCTTTGCAATTTTTTTTTATCCCTCCTAGTGTGCAACCAAATGATGTGGCAGCTTTGATTACAAATAAGAATTCAACTAGTTTGGACATAGTCTTTCATCAAAGTGAATTAACTCCTTTAGAAATGCAAAAAGAAAACATGATGCTTTGATGATACGAGCTAGTATTAACAAGTTTATCATTAAGCGTACTCTCATTGATAATGGTTTGACCCTCAATGTTTGTAGTGTAAAACTTTTGGATATAATGGGAGTGGACAAGACTAAAATTCAACCAGATTCTTTATCTATTCATGGTTTTGATAATGTGGGAAAACAACCACTTGGTGTCATAACATTGCCTATTAAAGTTGGCAGGGTTACTTTACAAACTCCTATCCATGTCATGCCTAATGATCTTTCATATAATCTTCTCTTGGGCATACCATGGATTCATGCAATGAATGTGGTGCCTTCAATGTTATATCGTTTATTGAAATACACTTACAAGAACAAGGTTTACATGGTAAAAGTTGATCTTGAACCTGAGAGTTGTTTACAAATTGAACCTAGAATGAAAAATCCTTTTACAACATTGACACCAACTACAAAAGTGGAACTCGTGCAATAAGAAGAGAAAGATAAGTGTTTTTATCAATCACAAAACTATTAGACGATGATTGGGGTTCCTTATATTTTACACCTACATTCATGGGAGAATACAAGATTACACACAAATTAGAAAAAGAGAAAGAAGTTGTCATGATATCAACACAATCTGAGTCATCCAAACCATGCGAGTCTACAAATTTTAGCAAAGAAGAGGAAAACACAAATTATGCATCCACATATGATGAGTGTGATCATGAGAAACCACCTTCTTCAAAAGAAATGAAAGGACTTTATGGAAGAGATTATAAGATTTTGAAACAACTTGGCTATAATGGAAAAGGATGTGGTGTTAAAGAACAAGGTATCTGTGTCCCTATAGAGCTTACCTTGCAAGAATAGAAAAACTATCTTGGTTATTGTCCTTTGAAAGAAATGAAAGCATTAAAGAAACCTTCACTTAATATCAATGTCATCATATAAAAAACTCCTAAGAAAAATATACATCTTGGTCATGATATTGCTTCATCTTTAACCACATGTTTTAGTGAGGATTGGGGTTTATTGGATTTTATACCCTCCTTTTTAGGAGAGTAAAAAATATCACAATTTAAACCTAGAGAGTCTTGTGTATGTATGGCACCCTCTAGTAAGCAAGAAAGATCTCTTTCACAAAAGAAAAGAATATCTTCTACTATTGATCAAGAGACTATCTTTTCGAGGCTTCTCAAAGCCCGCTTGATTACTCTTCCTCCAATAACACAAAAAAAATTCTACAACAATTTTGTGCATATCATTGAGTGCATGGTCATTCTACCAATGAGTGTAATGTTTTGAGTAATAAAATTCAACATCTTAAGGATTGTCCAGTGCTCTTCCTTGTGTTGATGAACCTACTTCATCTAATTGATAATGATTTTCATCCTATCATGTTGCTCATCACTATGTGGCATTGGTAGCTTTATGTGTTTTTCTCATTGCCATTCATGGTGGAACAATCTTAAGTGCAACCATATTCATCTTGGCAGCAATATGATAGTCCTTGGTGGTTGTCTTTGCCTCTACACTTGGGGGGCAAGGATAACTAGTTTTTGGAGGTTTTCATTCTTTTCAAGGACCCCTTCTTCCCCTCTCTCTACTTAAAATACCAACATAGCAAGTATGTTGACATTTTAAGTGGGGGGCATATAGTCCCTTGCTCATTGTTTGCATGATCCCTTCTTAGTGATGATAGAATACATCTCTTAGGAAGTGATCTTTACATTGGCATTGGCATTTCTTGCTTCACTTTGTTCACAGAGGTTGAAATTAATGTAGCGTTGGCATAGTATCTTGATCATTTTCATGAGTTTCTAGCATAATGCAGCTTGCTAGCCTTGTGAAGCAATTTTATCCTATTCCATGAGTGTCTAGCATAATGCAACTTATTAGCCTTGTGGAGCATGTTTTTATGAGTTCACAACTTGTATACCTAGTGTATGTTTCTCATCTAGCCTTGGGGGCTCACCTAGTGTATACTGGACTACACTAGCCATTGTGAGCGTATTTTCATGGCCACCTAGCATAACATAACTTGATTTCCAGTGGATCCATGTGAGCATTTTTGATGGACGTGGCATTATGCAACTTGCTAGTTCATACCTTTTTGCATTAGCTTTAACATTGCATGCTTGTGTATCTTGTCTTCTTGCAGGTATCTTACACATCTTGTGTGTCCCTTTGTCCTTATGTTGGTTTTCCATAGGATCTTAGATCATAGGGGCTTGATCACCTCCTTGATCTTTGTCATCTTATATTTCTAACATTTGGACACTTGGACCTCTCTTGACACATACTTGTCTACTTTAGTTTGAGTTTGAGCGTAAGCTCATACTCTCACTAAAGTGGGGGCTAAATGTAGTGTAGGAAATTGTATACCTTTACAATTTTACACTATGTTTGGGTCCCTTAATTAATTGGACTTAATTAAACTCCTAGTTTTCCAAATTATGCATTCCAAAGCCCTATTTTGCTTGTTTCCCTAAAGGGAAATCTATATTTAATTAATGCAATTAATATTTTAAACACCACGAAATGAATGAGTCCTGGACTTTTGGGCCATGATATATTCGCCCAAGGGCGAATGGGTCCTCCTTATGTCCTAGGTCCCAAATTTTAATATGCTTTTAGCGGTATTTTAATGATTCAAATTTCATGTGCAATTGTCGGCTTTTGGATTTAATCTTCGGGAAATTAGATAAAAACCTATAAATACATAGTCTTTTTATCATTTGAAATCTAAGTGACATCAAGAAATCAAATTTATGAGCAAATATTATTGTCAGGAGCATTCAAGAGCAGATTTTTCAATCATTTGTTGTAGCAATCAAGATCCTATCATCATGTCAAAGTTATGTGTGTTCATATCATTTTTTGGAGCTAACATTGTGATGTAGGTTTTCAAGCATTCAAGCAATCTATCAAGCCAATTCAACAAGATCCAAATCCTTTGAGTGATTTTTTTGTCTTCATTACTCTAAGGGTAGTCATTGAAGGTTTGGTGAGTTGTAACAAGTATTGTTCATTCATAATTTCCTTCCATTTTTCATTATCTTTCTATCAAGGTTTAATTACCAAACTTGGGGTTTGAGTAAGACAAACCCCCATACAAACAAACAAAACAATCTTTCCTCTTTGTGTATGTGTAGATTACAGGTTGATGAAGAATTGAAGAGATGTTGAAGGAACAATTTTGTATTATTGTACTTTTTGTCATCATTGTTGTCAAGCCATGCAAAATCAAATTCAAAATTTATCTTTGGCATTTCGATAGTGGGATCTGGGGAAAACAAAAGCTCGGATCCATTTCCAGAGGACCCCAAAAGTTGATTAGAATTTCCCTACAAGGACTTGTTTTCTCGAGGGTGACCTTGTCCTTCTACAATGCTCTAAACAAGTTTTTCTGGGTTGGTACATAGCCTCTACACTTCTTAGATCCACTTGTAAAATATTGTTTATGTTTAATGGTCATCAAGATCTTACATTTTTAGTATTAGGGCTTATAGGATCATTTAGTTAATCATTTCAAAATATTTCTAATCAAATTCAATCCCCCTTAGGATAGAGATCTGGGTCTTTGGCTCACCATTAAGGTTGATAGTCAATCAATCCACCTTTTTGATCTATATCCCAATGAAATTTATAAAAAATGTGGAAATGGCCCTAGGTTATGGACACTAATCTTAGAGTCACCACATTTTTGCATTTCATATAGTAAAGAGGATGACAATCCTATTTGGCTCACCAAAGAAGAGAATCATCAATGGTCAAGAAACTTATAAGACAACGAGGTTGTTAGACATTATGGGGAAGATTTGCTTACTCTTCATGGCACTTTTGATTTAATCATTTGTAATTGTATGACTAGATGGAAGAAATCCAAAAAATTACATGCAATATTATAATGGGGCAAGTGTAGTGGATTATGCAATTTTCTCCAAAAGCTTGACTTATAAGATAGAAGAGGTCATGATTGGTGTTCACATGTGGGATTTAAAATATAATCATAACCCAATTTATTTAAGAACTATGTGGCGAAAACAAGGCAACAAACTTCAATAGTTCAACATCATCAACAACTACTTGCAAAAGGAATAATTATTTTGACAAAAAAAATTTAGTATCTTCAAGGAAGCTTTTATGTAGTTATTCAAGCAACAAAGAATAATTCACAAGGCCTCAATGGTCATGGTCTAACTAGGTTAATTCACGGTGCACTTGAGAAGCGCAAAAGGGGAAAAAAAAAGTCAAACAAATTGTTTCTCGATTATTGTTTGGTTTGATGATGATTAAAAAATGGAAAGTAGAATGTCGAAAGAGAAATGAAAAGAGAAGTGTAGCATAAAAAGTTATGTAAGTATATCATAAAAGAAAAAATATGATTTCATGAATGGAAAGCATGAAGAGCTAATCTACCTTGGAATAGATAACCTAAAATTAATTTGGAGGGAGCTTTGGTCAAGAAAAAATAGATAGAGATTAACATCATAGTTAGCCAATAGTTTAATTATGAAGAGTAGATTTATGAGCAAGAAATAGAGATTAATTCCCATCCTTTAATCATCATTTCAACATTTTTTTCACCTTGCAAGATATGAAGGTTGGTGTTAAGAAATGGGGTGTGGGAAAATAAAATGACTCAATTGAGTTTCAAGCTGAATAAATTTTGTGGGGGGGCAAGTATTCTCATGCTTCTCATTGTGAGAATATTCAACATTACTGTACAATGTTTCCCAAGGGATTGGACAACTGACTTAGCAACACCTCTTTTCAAGAGTGGTTATTCTAATAATCCTTCCAACTATAAGACCATCATGATCAATCCTTTGTTTGTAAAACAATTTCGTAGCAAGGTTGAAGGAAAAATTAACAAGTGGGCAGAGGAGAAGGAAAAGAGAGAAAAAGTATAGGTAGGTTTTAGGCCTAGGAATTCTATGCTAGATCATGGAGTTACTTTGAGGTGCATAATTGAGAAATTGTGGGATGAAAAGGAAGAATCCTATGTTTTTTTTACTCTAGGAAGTCCTTTGAAATGATCCCCAAAGATAAGATATGGTGCAACATGGAGGAGCTTAGTATTCTAATACAATTTAGAGTAGTTGTTCATCATCTCTACAAATAAGCTCATGTCAAAATCAAAACTCAAGTAGATATCTCAAAAAAAAATAGGAGTGATAATGGATTCAAGTAAGGGTGCCCTCTTTCCCCGTTATTTTTGGCCTTTACATCAATAAACTTGAAGAATGGCTAAATTTACATGGTGGTTATGGGGTTCACCTAGGGGAATATGTGATATAGCTTCTTTTATATGCAAATGACCTTATTTTGGTTTCTAAATATACTCATGGGTTACAAGAGAACCTTTTTTTCTTTGAGTATATTTGCAGGGATTTTGGTATGCAAGTCAATACTAGCAAGACCAAAATCATGGATTTCTCCAACAAAAGAAAAAAAAGTTCTACTTTGAAGGAAATTCTCTTGCTCGGAGGTAAATGAATACAAATATCTTGTGATTGACTTAAAAAACAAGCTTAGTGGGGAGACATGTAAAAAGAAAATAACTTTGGGGGGTTGGAAATCTTTATTTTTCCTTCAAAAAAGATGTAGAGAGGTAGAGTTATGGGATTGGAAAAATATTCAGACTCTTTTTGTGCTTTTAGTTATTTCATTGGTGCTTTATGGTTGTGAGTGTTTTGAAAGAAGCGTGTATGAGGAAGATTTGAAGCAAATAGATATAATTCAAAAGAACATGATCACTAGTATGTTCATAATAAAAGTGTCAACCCCTTATGAGATTTTACTAGCTGAAATAGGGGTTGTTCCTATGGAAGCCAAAACTATAGTTTGTCTCATTGGATGTATCTAAATAATTGAACATATGGAAGTGATCAAATGGCCTAAATTTATCTTCAATGAGGTCCCAAGTGAGATAAAGAAGTTATGGATGAAGCAAAACAATTAGTGGATGAACAAGTGGAATATTTATATGAATGATTTTTTAGTGACAAGGAATTTTTCATAAAGAAATTTTGTAAGGCTATGTGGGAAACAAAATTTAGGGAGAAAGAAGTATTACCTTGAGGAATTTAACCCCACATGTGAACAAAAATCATACATAGGGTAAAACATTCCTTGAAGAGCAAAGATTCTAATTGCTTAATTAAGAACTAACTCGCATAAGCTTCAATGTGAAACCAAAAGGTGGAAAAGGCCAAAAGAAACTTGGGAAGAGAGAGTTTGTATATTTTTTTCTCTTTTGGAGTAGTAGAATAAGAAAACACTTTTTTTATCGCAATACTTACAAGGACATTAGGGCAAAGTATGCTAGTATTTTTGTTGATGTTGCTCTACCCAATTTATTTATTGAGGGGATAGTTGGGAAAGTTAGATAACTAATTATCACCTTGAACAAGAGAAGAAATGAAAGGTATAAGGCTTGATTGGCATGGTTGGTCATCCCATAGGCTATTTTTTTAGCCTCTTGGGTGATAGAAGTTATTTTATTATAATGTCATAGATATTCTTATTGTATATAATATAATAAGAATAGACCTTCATGTGATACTATTATCAATTTATTGAGCTATCTTTTTATGTCAATACACATGTCATATGTTGTTGAACTCACTCATCATGTTAATGCAACCCATTAGTTAATAAGCTAAAATTTTAATGTATTTTCCTTTGTTTTAACATAATAACAAAAACACTAGAGAGCATTGCTAGTTACATATAGAGAAGGGTTGGGAAAGGTTTTGTTCAAATTCAATTTTTTTGTTGGTATATATATCCCCATCTTAGTCTCTTATATTTATCATATATGGGTTTCTGTTTTGAAGTTGATATTACAATCAAGTTTTTAGTTGTGGGCGACAAATTTACATGTTTTTATAGTTCTCTTAAGACCATTATAAGGGTCTACAAATAGTTTATTCACATGTTTCTTTTATTATGGGGATTTAATACCTTTTTTCTCTAGTGTATAAATATTTATAATGCATTTTTCTTCAACATTAAACCCTATTTTTTGTTGAGCTCTCTATTAGGGTTGTAGAAATTTTTGGGCATGTCGTAAAAATATTCATAACTATTCATTGTTATTCATAATTTTATTTAGTAAATTGTTTGAAATATAATATTATAGTCAAAGTTTTCAATTATGGGTGAAAATTGTGCATGCTCTTTTTATAGCTCTCCCAAGAGTGCTACAAAGGTTTCTAGAGGGTTTATTCACTTGTTTTTTCAATCATGAGGATTTAATATCTTTTTGTTCTAGTGGCTCTTAGTTTTTCATCCATGTTTTTTTCAATATTAAGCCCTATTTTTTGTTGGGCTTTGTTTGGGTTGTAGAAAATTTTGAGGTGTTTTGTAAATATATTTATAGTCATTCATTTGTAAAGAGGTAGTTGTAAGGTGTATTTTTTTGGGACAATATCTAGTTGTAATTGTATCATTCCCTATCCTAATTGCACTCTTCAATAGATGATGACAAGGTTGTTACATAAGTAGGTAGAATTTAATGTATATTATTAGTGTACTTCAAGATGGTCTTCTAAAGCATAAATATTTCATAATTATTTTCTTGTCCTTGTTCATGCCTTATGTCATTTTCCTAATGTACATGCTTTATGCCCTATAAATCTTAAAAACTTTAGTTTGCTAATAAATTTACATGCTTTAATTAATTGAGAACATGAAGAGAGGAGAAACTAAATTCACTTGATTGTTGTATGAATGAACTAGATGTTGGAGATGATGTACACTTCACTCTAAAGAAATTAACAACCAAATTTCATCTTCAAAATTTGAAATTGTAATAGGAGAAACCTTCATACTCTTAATTGATAGGGTAGCTAAAATCCTTTCTCAAATTTACACATTTGTTGAAACTATTTGAAGTGAATATTGTTGAAAGTAAACTCTCCACCATGCAACCCAAAGAAAGAATCCCCTAACTTCCATCACTCTAAAATTGATCTTGAGTTATATCTTGAATATCATGTATTTATAATTACCATCAAAATTTATGGAATAAAATTATTTATATTGAGCCTATTTTCCTCATGTCTCACTAGAAATTCTTGAAGGAAAATTTGCTTCTAGGGTGGCAATTTCTTTTTTTTATTCAATGTGTGAAGGAAAATATTCTTGCCAATAATTCTTCTTAAGGATAATGTGTTGAATATAAGACACATCTTAAGGGTAAACAATCCTCAAAGACCTCATCACACAACATGGATACAACTAGGTTTAATATAGCTAGCATTGTAAGGAATGTTATTGCAATGATACTATTCACCCTAACATGACAAGAGGAAATTAAGGATAACCACATAGATTCTTATTTTTTCAAACATATGCAATTCTTATAGCTAATTGATAGAAAACATCCATTACACTAACATATTACAAAAAAATGTTTTAATTAAATTGGCATATTAATGAACTATATATTAGAGATGGCATACACCTTCACTATAGATGAATTAACAACCAAAATTCCCATTCATAAAATGAAGTTGAAATATGTGAAACCACCATACTCTAAATTGACAAAGCGGTTGAAAGTATTTCTCAAGTTTACACACTTGTTGAAACTACTAGAATCAAAGTGAAGACTATTGAAAGCAAAGTCCATGTCCTTAGAAAATATCATATTTAATTTGTTGGGACTCAATAGTAAAAAAATCATTCAAATTATGTTAGTTTGTTCACTTAGGTTTTTTTTACCCATGTTTACAATTGACTTGAGAAATGTTTGTATGGGTGCTCTTTTATGCACTTTACCTAAGTTTGAGTCTCTATGCATGCTACTAAAGCCAAAAGCCCACTTAAGTCCATGAACATTCTTGGGCTATTTTCTAAGTGTTTCCTATGTTTTTTCAAAGTTGTACACTTTTAGGGTTTCCTTTGGTATTGAATTTTGAAATGATATGATATGAAATCAATTCAATAAAAAAATTACATAACTATCACTTAATGATTTAGAAATTTCTAAAAGATTCAAAACAACATTATTAGGTAAACGTTCATAAGTGTGTCACTTTTATAAAGGAATGACCAACACAATACAAATTTTCAACTTGGACCACCTAAAAGTGGCAGTTATGTTTTGAATTTTAAAATGATGTAAACTAATTAAATATATAATTATTAATGTGCTTTATATTTATCATCTTTTTACTTTCTTTTAAAAATAGTTGGATATATTTTTTTATAAATTTAATAGAAGAATTTTAATTGTTGATTTAAAAAAAGAAAAAAAAGTGGTTAATGGGATGTCCAACAATTTTTCTTCTCTATTTTTTTCCATCAAAGATAATTTGAAATCTAGTGTAATTAGAAAAAAATTAATTTCCAATTTTAATTTTTTTTAACAACTTTTCAAATTCAAATTTAATTAAAATGGCATAGTTTTCATGGACTGACAACTTTTTTTAAATTTTTATTTAATAATTTTTTAAAGATTAATTTAATTAAAAATGTATTTATATTGGGTGTTATTTGAATTAGTGCATCCCTTTCAACCATGCTTTCAACAATGGCTATTTCTTCCTCATTGAATTCTCAAAGATCAATATTTTCTAACATTTAACTTTGGAAATCAATAAAGAATCATTCCTAAACAAAGACCACACCTTCCCTCTACTTAGTGGATTCCTCCATGGTCTATTTTTTCTCACTTTCTTGCAGCTAGATAATTGATCTTCTTTCTTTGGTTCATCCTCCACAATTTCTTCCCTGATCCTTTCTTGAAGCTATACCCTTTCAAGTTCCATAATCTATTTTTTTAATCCTTAGGTGAGTTCTTTTGACTCTTCTATTTTAATCATTTCAAATTTTCATTGGTATTTGTGGCTCAAATCCTATGGTTCATTGCAAGAGAAGAAAATTTTCTTTCTTCTTAACTCATTTTGGGTACCTTTATTTATCTTCTTTGTAACAAATGGAGGTGTATTCCTCTAAGGGGTGTATGCCACCCCTTCTTCTATGAGCCCTCATTTTATTTTCTCCCATATGATGTCTTTGAAAATGATTTATATTTTGGTGTTCAATGTAGCCTTGGTTCTAAATTTTCTTCATTTTGTAAGAATATTTCTTTGATTCTCACTCCTTAACAATTTATGATTTTTCTCTTTCCTTTTTCAACCTCCTAATATAGGTATATAGCCTCTTTTTATTTGGATACCTATTTTTGAGTAAGCTTAAGTAACCATGAAAGGAAAATATAGATTTGATACTATGTGACATCCTTTAATACTCATCAAGGATTTGAGGGACATCAAGTTTGTGCCCTTCTATGTCCTTATGTATGTTCATAATTGCTTCTTGAAGATTATTTATATCTCCTTCATCTTTGATTGATCCTTTGTCCTTGTTACCATTGGCTCTTGAAGAGATCACTCCACAATAAATTATAGATTTGAAGAATCCTCCCATGGTTCATAGGCTAGCAAGAAAATTAGTTATGATACCACTAACCCTAAGAATTATTTTAGGCATATATAATTTTTAGATTTAAGTATTTTACAATATCCAATACAACCATATTTACTTCACAATTTCTACACATCAACACTCATAACCTAGATTATAATGAAGCCAAACAAATGAAAGGAAAATATTGGAAATTTGTTCATATTATTAATTTAGTTTAAGATAAATTTGAATATGCTTCTATAACAACAAAAATAACATTATAGTTACAAATATTAGACCCACAAGACGAACTACAAATTTACTCAAACTAGAAGCTACTAAACTTTGTGAGTACATGAAGCTCATTGACAAACTCTAAGAATGATAGCATCTTATAGGGCCAAAGGGTTTTCATCCTCTAGCTTGTGAAAGAAAAGAGTTTATGTCCTTTGATTTCCTATAAATTTTTTGGTTTCATCCTCAAATATGATTGCTTAAACACTAGGGTTCAGAATAATTTCAATTAGGGTTTTTTATGTAGAATGTGCATAATGTTCCTTGAATGGATGTGTTCACTCTTTATCTCATCCACATTAATAAATGGTATCGTATCTTGCCAAAATAATGACTTTAGATAAATTTGTGAGGACCAAAGGTGGCAGAATATGCAACCAATGCATTAATGAAGTGTGGCTATCATTCACCTCTAGTATTACAAATCCATGTGAAATTGTGCCTTAGAATTTGAACAATTTTTTTGGATGGGATCTAAATGCTTCTAAAATAGTTATGGTGTCAAAACTTTCCATTAATGGCATCCTAGCCATGTAGGGAGGTAGATGGGATTGAATAGTGCAAACACAAGAGTTTCAGATTTTGGGAGTCAAGGATACCTCACAACTCTCACCATTGTCAAGAATCAAGGTTCAAGAGTACCAAATAAATCATCTCTTAAGGTATGTAAATAGAGGGAACTTTCAAATCATAATTTTGATGAGAGAAGATAGTGGAAAGTGTCAGGAGTAAGAGTTTGGGGATGGCTCATACCTTTTAATAGATGAAGGCTATACCCACACCTTTGAATTTGATGAGATGTATGAAGGGGTTTATTAGGTTTCAGGATTTGGGCATGCTCAAGGAGAAGTACTTGGGTACAAAGGGATGATAAAAAAAATTGACTTCAAAAAAAGTATAAAGGAAACGATGGAGTTTGAGGTTCAACAATGATAAGGGACATGTACTGAAGTAGAAATAGGGCATGAACTCTAACTCTAGTAAAGTAAGTTAATATATTGAGTTGAGATTTAAGATTTGAAGTTGATCCTTATAAGGTACCCAAGTAAGGGGAAGGCCAAAACTCTAACACCAAAAGGAAACCTATGGTAAATGGTCATGGTTTCAAGGGAAAAGACACTATGTGAAGGAGATCTCTAAAACTTTGACAAAGCACATTTCTTAGAAATTTAATAATAAATCGTCTACATAGAATAATTGAGACCTATGGGGCTAGGCTCCCTTAGGCTTCATTCATACAAAATAGGAAATGGGATTTTGGTCCATAAACATAAATTTATTGAAATCATGACATTACAAGTCTCTATATTTTATGTTTAAAGAATATAACTTTCTTTTTAAAAAACTAATTCATAAGACTCTTAGTTTGGTAAATCTCTAATATTTTATTATACAACTTATACATAGTAGTTTCATTAAAAACATTAAAAGAGTGAAATTAAATTAACACAATCAAATAGTGCTAAAGGATTTTTTATCAGAATTTACCTATTCTTCATGTGAAATTTTTTCCTATTGTCTTCACTTTTGATGGTAATCTACCAATCTCTTTCTTTCTAGATATTCTCCATCTTTATTCTTTAAAGTTTAAAACTTGAACCCTTGAACTTTTCAATTTTCAATGGGGATGAGCTAGCCTTAATCTCTACCATCGAGAACTTAAAACTACAAAAAGAACACAACACACTCTCATTGCAATAAAGAACCTAATCAAACACTTTGAAAGAGGCATGTTTCTCTTTAATCAAACCAATTGTGGCTTTTATACCAATGTTGAAAATGGGGTGAAACAATACAACAAGATATGTAGAACTTTGGTAGATCCAAATTCTTAACAATGATAGATCATATGGAAATGGAAATCAACCATGAAAGAAAATACAAACTAGAACATAATGTTTACATGGATAAAGCCTTGTAGGAAAAAATCCACACCCCAAAAGATCCAAGCTTGTATTAAACTTGAAAATAGTTACATCAATAGATCAATTTATCCCTATGAAATTCAGTATCATAATGATACACATAACCTACAAAACAACCAACTACATCATCTAAATCCAAGCACCAATTTATATAGAAGTACAAACTAGAAATTGTCACATAATTTTGGAAAACATTTAGCAAGGCCAAGAGAGACATGGTGCTCAAATGGTCAAGGCACAAATCCTAATACCCTCCTTGGTCTTGGTCTTCCAAACTATTTTAGCATATTCCTTACATGTTTGAATACGCCATAAACAAGAATATTTGGCCACCCAAACTTGGGCACTCTAATTTGATTTCATACAACCCATCCAAATATGTTGCATGGCAAGTGTTCAAATGTGTCATAAGTCCAATCAAGATTCTAATGCAACCTCTCTCTTACATGATCTCGTAAGTAACTCTTGCCACTGTGAGTCAGGATGCTCTTAAACATCTTCCAAGATGCTATTATACATGATCAAACATGTCATCTCAAGGTGGGACACCAACTTTGTCATGTGGGGACAAGATCACTGAAGACAAAAGTAGTGCCACCTCAAAAATGGATGCTAACTCCCCCAAGTGAGGGCAAAAGCACTAAAGATGAAAGAGTAAATTTAAAAAAATTATTAAATAATAACATTATGAATGTAAGGTTGAGATACTTTTTCACAACTACTTAGCAAAGAGAAAAGATAAAAACCCTTTATTGAGGTTTTGGACAACATCAAGCTATATTCCATGTAGGACCTAAGCCTTTTAACCTAGTCTCTCAACATATTTTCATAGGGGACCCTCCCAACAAAATATCCTATTAAAATAAAAGTTTCAAGCTATTTACAAGCACTTTCAAACTTTGAGATGGGGAGAGCCACATCCAAAGGTGATTTAGAATCCATATCTTGTGAAACACCTTAAAGATGAACATCTTAGGTTGCTTGGTCGGTGAAGCCATCTTTTTGCACCATCAAACCTTCAACACCATTAGCAACTACTAGATGAAATTTGAGGCCACTAAAAAGGCAAAATTAACACCCAGAGGCATGACAAACTAAAATCTCCCACAATAAATGTAGAAAAATAAAGAGGTTTATTGCTCAAAGAGGCAACATAACATCAAAAGAACACATAATGACACTAGTAAGACTAAAACCTACACATCAATTTTTTTAAATATATAATTTAAATAAAATAACTCTTAAGTAAATTATAAAATATATCAATCTAAAAGATAAGATACAAACTTATTTATCTTAAATAGTAAATTTAATATAAATACCTATAAAAATTTAATATAATCTAGAGCTATGAACCGATGAGGTCACAAACGAGAGACCTCATCCCTAATACAAACACTCAACAATAACACCCTAGTGGAATTTTGAATCTTGATAGTAAGAACAACAACATTACGACTTAACCATTACACTATATCACTATTGACTAAAATAAAATATTTATCATTTAAATATGATTTTTAAATATTTTTAAAAATATAATTCAATTAGTTTTTATTCTTTAAAATCTTAGTTTTTAAGAATTCATATTTGTGTTCTTTAAAATCTTTAAAATCTTAGTTTTTAAGAATTCAGATCTTATACAAATATTAATTTAAAACTCAAAATTTCAAAACAGAGAGACCGTGCACACCAATATTACTGACCTAATTCCTTTGCCAAAAAGCGAGAGAATTACAGTAGAGGACTGCAACAGCATACAGAGATCGACCGTGCTTACTAAATGACTCGTCATTAATAGCTACTTACCTACGCGTCAGACAGAAAGTCACCATTAATCCTGCAATAAAGGATCAGAAAGTCACCATTAATCCTGCAATAAAGGATTTTCTATAGCTATTAGGGTTTGTCAGTTGACAGTATGTACCTGGTTACAAATGCTTTGGCGCTTATTTCTCTGTCCGCGTTCCTAAGTAAAAAGCTGCTATTTGTACAGCCGAGAAGGATACCAGATCGTCCTTTAACATCCATTTCACAGGTGCGCCGTCTACATCCTCAATTGAATGCCACAAACTCTTTTCCCGCCTGCATTCTTTTTCATCTCCCGCAAGTACCTGTTTAAATCCCTCAGAGTCTACGAGGAAGGGGGGCCGTTGGGAATGTCGGCATTCCTATTAAAATTGAATTTTTTTTTCTTTCAAATAATGGGTTCCATAACCCTTGCATTCAATTGCTCATTGAATTCATAGTAATCTTTTATATCAAAATGGGTTTCATAACCATTGCATTCAATTGCTCATTGAATTCATAATTCTCTTTTCTATTAAAATTAAAATTAATAGTTCTTAAAATTCATTAAAAAAAATTGTGGTGAATTATTTTTTCTCACGAGTTGCAATTATATGTTCCTATTTCTTGTTTTCTTTATGTAAATAAAACATTTGAGATGTCTTGATGTTTTATGTAGCCATTTCAATAGTTGTGCAAAGATAACCAAATTAGGCAGCTGTAGTTACAGATACCACATGACATTCATCAAGGGAATACATTGATGAGCAACAGACATAATAGTCTCAGCTGCAGAATAAAAAAATTATAATAGCAGGAATGTCGTTGTTTCAGGCACATAACACAATTGCAGAAGAGGGCAGCATGACAAGTACATAAGTCCTAAACATAATAGAATAAACTTGTGGCAGTGAACCAATGCATGGAACAAAACATAACCCATGCTGAACAAAGTCAAGTTATACCAATAACTAAAGAGACTTGGAGAACATGTTCTGAGGTAAATTATGATCCTGGAGGGGAGACCTTATCCTTGAGCTGAGAGAAAAGACCTTCGGCCTGTAGCTTGATAGCATCATTGTCAGTGCCCTGCTCAATTAAAGAGACTATAAATGACATTTGGTTTAGACAATTGGAGCAAATGATTTGAATTTCAATCTCAAAGGGGGAAAAGGAGTGTGATAGAGCAACCATACATCTAAAATTTTAGATAAATTTGATAATGATAAGGCGACATGAGCTGGAAATCATGTTGTCAGTAGCTGATAAACTGAGAAGAGTGGCTTTTTAGGACCAAGGCAAATGGAAAAGGGCAGGTATGGAAACAAAAAAGTGTTGCCCATAATAGCATAACATGAGGGCAAAACCAGAAGCAGTGTTTGAAGGATTCAATCCTACCACAAAAGGGAGGGTGGACAAAATAATTTAAGGTGGGATCTAATAGGAAGCTTTGCATGCAAGAGCTTCCAAGTGGTGAATTGGGAAATTGAGAACCAGCTTTAGACTTTCATATTTGCAGGTTGAGCTTGAACCAACTGGTTTGTCTAAGATTACATCTCTAGAGAGAGTTAAGTCAACAATAAATAGGCAAGCTAGGCACTAGCTGTTTATAGAGAACCGTGAGAGGAAAAGTTCTAAGGCTGCAGCTGTTAGGCCACCTCCAATTCTTGATAAAGCAATAATGACACACAAAAGAAATAAGGATAGTTAAGTTGCGGGCATATTTTTTTGAATTTCCATCACAAGAGTTGTGTCTCTATAATTTAAATTGAAACACAATTTGAGTTATGGTTAGGATTTTCATGTGAAGTGTGAGGGATCCCATAGATCTTTGTGAGGGCTAATTTTGTGAGCATGTAGTGGTTGCATGGAATATTGTAGGGCTTTCATTTTTTTTTGAAATATGGATTGGCCTCTTATCTTCCATAACTAAAGTTTGGAGGTGTGACTCATTACACAACTTGTCACATTAGCACATCTATGAGAAGTGTACAAAATTTGACTTTTTAAAGATTCAACCAAAACTTAATCATGATACCCCTAGTAGTTGAACAAAAAAATATCATTTGTTGCATGTAGAATTACCTATTTTTATTTAAAATAAAACTTATATGCAACTTAAATAGACCAAATACCTATTGGTAACCATAAATCTTTGTTATCTCTAGCTTTTATATTCAACACAAATGATTAATAGTTGAACACAAAAAAACTATTTGTTGCATTATAGAAACAACACATAATTATTTAAAATACAATTTATATCAAACAAAAAGGATCAATAATTGAACACTAAAACTTTTTAAAAATCTTTCATATTTCAAGAGAAAATAGAAAGTATTTATTGTGCCCCTCTTTTATATTTGTGATAGGACAAACTATTCTCGCAGCTGTTCATTGCTGATGTAAATTGCTCTATGCAGTCTTGTTAGGTTTTGCTCTTGCTGTTTTGTTAGCCCTGTTTGTTTTAGGTTGTTGGATTGGTGTTATGTAATTTCTTCTTCACGACAATCTTTTGGTCGTCATTCTTCCAATGCTTGTACATTGCTACCCAATAGTTGTACACATAAGAACAATATTTTTTCACTATGATAACAATACTTGTTTAAATGAGTGTCTTATTTTATTAAATGAGCATTTTATTTTATAAATGACACACTAGTGAATAGTTATGATATTTTATTTGAGACAAAAAAATATATTTATTTCACTTCATAAATGTATTTATGATTTTTTTATACAACATTCATAAATTCTTATGCGTTCAAATATGGGGCCATTTTGACGAACATTTGGTTATTTTTTGATTTATATGTGGATTATTTATTTACAATCTATAGTATAAATATGTGATAAGACTGAGTATTATATGCACAAGTTCTATAACAACAATTGGACCTTGTACAACTACTGACCCCTCTCCTTGAATGCATTTCTTAAAGAAGTTTTTACCAGCTCAAGGGAGACCTTGAATTTCAAAGCAATTTATATTTTTATTAATACCATATCAAAATGTATGTATGTGTTTGCTAAGATACTTATATAATTTTTTAAAATGATTGACTTTGTGAATTATGTCTCAAATTATTTTCAAACCTCTACTTTAACTGACTATATCAAAAATATATGTAAATTGAATTTGTGTGTAAAAAGTGAACATTTTTTAATGGTTATCAATAATTTATTAGTAGGTTATCTTATATGCAATTATAACATGCCGATGTCTATTATTATACTGTATTTGCTCACTTTTCGTAGTCCTTGCATTTTATTTAAATTATAGCAATTACTTCTTCTTTTTGAAGTAGAGCACACATTATCGAGAGTTACTTCAAATGAGTTTTACTTAATTTTCTCCTTTATATTTGCATTATATCTCATGTCATTTGTCTTTGAAATAATTTTTGACATCCACTGTAATTTGTGGGGCATTATTATTCAACATAGAACTTGTCACACATCACCTAAGTGATAGCATTTACTAGGCATGAGGAGAATGAAAACTAGTACTTTTCTTTTAATGTTGCTTCTCTCTCTTTTCTTGTTTTTTGTGTCCTATCCCTTCTACTTCTTTTGAAAACTAGGTACATTTCTTTTAATGTTGCTTATCTCTTTTTCTTTGTTTTTTGTGTCTTATCCTTTCTACTTCTTTCCCCCTTTCTTTTTAAGCAAATTGAGTTTGCATCTAATCATCTTTCATCTCCTTATGCTCTCTTTCATCTTTTTTTTTTTTTTTGGAATAAAAGCTTTATTAAGAAAGAAGAAAAAATTACAGAGAGTACATAAACAAAGCAGGAAAAATAGGAGATTGCTGGAAGCAAAAGAGCCCTCCAGCGAAAACAGACTCCTATTAACAAAAACCAATGAATGGCACTGTTTGAACACAAGAAACAAACACAGCAGTAGAAAAGCATAACCCTTCACTGTACAAGATGATTTCAGCATCTCTTTTTCCTTTGTGAACCATAGCTCACAAGCTCACAAGCTCACAAGCTCTCTTTCATCTTGATGATGGATCACTAAGTGTGATCCGAAATGTTGATAAAAAAACTCAAAACACAATCAAAATCCAGAAATAACGAACTATAGTATTTTTCTTTTGAGGATGATGTATATTTATGATAAAAGGAAGCAAAAAGTCTAGTACATGTTTTTAATAATTGGGAAACATTTAAAAATCAAATATTATGACATTGATTTATGTAAATTTTGAGGATGATGTGCATTTATGATAAAAATAAGCTAAAAGTCTAATACATGTTTTTAATAATTGAAAAACATTTAAAAATCAAATATTATAACATTAATTTATATAAATAAACAATGTTAAGTAGTGACATTTTGAAAAGTCTATAATTTTAACACGTGAAACTTTTCATTTTTTATCATTGAAAACACAAATTTCTAGATTTATTTGATTTGACTTGATTTTCTACATTGAAAAATTCCCATCCATATTTTCTACCTAGGGGTCCATTCAACTATGCAAATAGAAAATAACATCATATCAAGTGATAAAGTGCATCCAGTGAGTCATTGCTACTTGATTGCATAACAATTTGCATTCATGGTAAATTACTAAGGAAAATTCCATGTGAAAGTTGCCCTGTTAACTTTTTCCTATTTCTAGGAATGTTGCTTGTGAGCAAAGCTTTGTAATATCATTCTTATTCCAATTAAAAAAAAAGTGATAAAGTGCAAGAATGGACAATGTACCTCATAACAAATATTAAAGTATTTATAGTGTATATATATATTGAAACTCTAAGCAATTGTAGTAATTATATAATATTTGATTGTTATTGTGGATAATATAAAGATTATAATTTTAACATGTAACAACTAAATTTAAAAAATAAAGTATTAGCATATAGTTTCACCAAATTATTAATACATAATGTAATTAAATAAACTAGATTTCACATATTAGAAAAATATTACTAGTCACTACATGACACTTGTCAAATTATAAATAATTATTAATATTCAAAAGTTTGATCTTATTAAAATAGAAAACATCTAAAGTGCCTTGATTTTCCTATCCATCATATTGCATGTATGTGTGGGTCACTGCTGGATCATGGGGGTCCAAACTAGGCCTCTAAGTGGCGATAAAAATTCAGAAAATCAGAGTTAGGCAACTTGACATAAAAATTTGAATAGGTTATTAACATAATTTGAAAAATATGTAAAAACAAAAGTTGTAGCAGACTGAATGTAGTTTCTAGGCTACAAGTCCTTTTTTGGAAAAAAATAAATATGTTTTGCGAAAATTTGAAATTTCAATGCAATGGTACTAAATTTTCAGGAAAAAAATAAGAAGCAGGTGTATGTCTGACCGCTCTAAGTACAAGAAAAAAAATAATATATATATATATATATATATATATATTTTTTTTTTTGTTTCTGAATTTTTCAATATAAGTCGAGGACACATGCCCAGATGTGCTAGATTTTTTTTGTAATTTTTTTCCATGTAAATAATTAGTTATGTTTTTTTATTAGAACTTTTTAGAATTATTAAAATGTCTGTGTCTGACCACACTTTTTAGTTATGTTTCATTATACACACAACACTACACAAGATGCTTTGCACATGGATAATACAATTTAGCATAAGGGCTTTGTGCATATTTGTGTAAACACTAATTCCAATAGTTTCATACAAGACAATGCAAAACATCCATGGGTACACTCTTTAGTCATACCATAAAACTTTGGGAGTCTACATTTTAGCTTTGACAACAAAATTGTTAGCATTTGTAATCCTTTCTACATTATGCATGACCTAAACATGTATCTACACTAGTACATTCAAATTTTCTTCATACAAATCTAACATCTAGCACAAACCTAGCCTCATGGGAAGCACACCATATCATATGACACTTGTCAACATATAATAAAGGCTTGGCTAATATCCTATCATGTATAAATATACCAATATACATTTGTAAACTATTCTACGGACTAAAAATATTTGTCACATCATTCACCCTATTTTGGTTGCACTCTAAGATGCTCTAGAAAAGTAGGTGGATGCTTTATTTCCACCTAATCATAAGACTTGTATTCACACCATCAACTCTATAATTATTTTACATTCACACAATATCAATGAATCAAGGATAGGATATTATTCATTTTGTTTAAATTATTTATTATTTTATCACTTAATTTTTCTTTGAATATTTTGCATAGTAAGCACCTAATTAACATAAACCTATCTCAATTATTGTTGATTCATAACCTTGTTGTTGCACACATTTTTTTCCTTCAATCTTCTAAGACAAAAATGAAATCTCATGCCACCTATCAGTAGACACACTTGACTAGGTTTTTGGCATTTTAGCAATAACACTTGCATTGAAACCATCAAATTAAGATGGACAGGTAAATATTCTCCAATAAAAAAATAAAGTTATTTCTAGAAGGAAATAAGTATTCACATCTAAAGATCAAACTTCTCAAAAATAAAATAAAGTAATAGCTATAAGACATACACTTTACTCATGAAAAATAGTTCATTGATTATGTCCATAGTGTCTACATTATAGCCAAGGATAAAAAACACCTATAGTACAGAGTAAGTGCACCAAGATGGTGCACAAAAAGGGGGTCAAAAGTTGCCACTTTGTTTTTTGAAATTAGCTAAACCTGAACTTGGAGGAGTAATTTGATATTTATACACTCAAAATTTGTAGTGTGTGTTTTGTTTAGTTTAAATGGATTCCTAATGGCCAAAAAATCACATGATAGTCATGTTGAAGGTCCCATTGTTACTAGTTCCACTTTTTGTACAACTTTTTCTGACATTGTAAGAGATATTTTTGTTTTATTTGAGTTGAAATGATTGAAATGTATTAGAATTTGACAATTAAATTATTGTTGAATGATTTTTGTTTGTATAACATTTTTTATTGTCAATTTTGATGATTATTTCATATTTTATTGATAATTTGTTAACTTGTTTAAGTAATTTATCATTTAGATGTCAATGAAGAGTAATTTCCTTAAGTAATTTCATATAATCTTAAGTAGTTTCATATTTTTTAAAGTAATTTCATAAATGCTTAAGTAATTTCATATTTGTTTAAGTAATTTCATATTTGTTTAAGCAATTTCATATATGTTTAAGTAGTTTGATTAAGTAATTTTTTTTGTTCAAATTATAATATTTATTAACATATATTCCCATTTTTTTATTTAGGAACAATTGATATTAACCATGGGAAGGAATAAGTGAGGACCACCCGAACAACTTGAGGCAAAAAAACAAAAACAAAGGGAGAGCATGAAAAGACTATGTCAAATGAGAAATGTTGGAGGAGAAGGTACACCATCTATACCAACTGATATTAATGTAGAATCAAATATCGAAACACCTATTGAGGATAGAAATGATCGATCAAATTTACCAAATGCAAACTAAGAACAAGCGCTAATCATCACACCTATTGAGATAAGGAATGATCAATCAAATGTACCAGATGCAAACCAAGAACACAAACCAATCATAACACCTCCTAGAATTATTCATAAAAGACCAAAGTATCTAATTAACATAGATGAATTATTTTTGAAACCAATGCCTAACAAAATTCTTGATCACACTTGTAGAAGAATGGCTAATAAAATATGGAAACTATTTTGAGATCTTAAGTCAAACTGGAAGGTGTCAATTGTTTGTTGAAATGATTAAAAATATTAATTCTAGAGACACTATGGAGATCCTTGGTTTAATATCATCCAATACCAATGGTGAAATAACTGTTGTAAGAAATTTGATTAGTGTGTATCAATCATGGTGTAAGGGCACCTAGTCAACATCATGTAAATAAGGTCTAGTGTTGGGTTTTGTGTTTGCAGTCATGTATTTGGATGTAATAAGGTCTAGTGAGACCATTTCTAATGTTTTTAGTTGATTAGAATCATATTCGGTTGGTTAGAGTAAAAGTTGTCAAGTTTTGTGTCAATGTTGAAAATGTTGCATTAGCAACTTTGCACTTTTGTCTTGTTTTAGGGAGTTGAACGGTCAGGGAATTCAAAAGGTAGTTGAAACCATTGGTTTGGTGTTAGAAACATTTGAATATTCCTCACAAACTTCAAGGCAAGGTTCTGAAGTTATTTTTGAAGTGCAAACAATAATAAATGCTCTATTTTCTATTTTTTTTTAATGAAAATCTACTACTACAGGCATTGGTACGGCTTCGTACAGTCATTAATTGACATAATGTGAATTGTAATTTATGATTGCATTAAATAAGAGTGTTTTGGTTTTTATTTGAGTTGATTTCATCAAGTTAGAAGGTTTTTAGAGCCAAATTACTAAGAACGGTCTGAAAACCCTGATTTTTAGGGTTTAAGAGTAAGAACATGGAATAAATGACCATTCCACTTATGGAAACCTCTAAAAATCTGTGGAATGGTGTTAGATAGGTTTATTTACATGTTTTTTGAGTCAGAAGGAGCAGGGATGAGGGTTTGTGTAGATATGATGATGCTCTAGGTTGGAAACATTAGTTTTTGAGCAATTTTGATGCATAGAGGTTAGGGTTGGTTAGAAAACTCTTGGAAAGTGATTTGTAAAGGTTGGAATAGAATTTTTAGACTTGTTATGATGTTTTTATGGCTTTAGAATGAATATTTGAGGCTAAGAAGGTGTAGAATCAATAAGTGCCCTATTGTAGGAGCCTAATTAGGCCTTGGTATAAGCGTAGCAGCAAGATTTTGAACCTAATATTCCAAAGAAACCCTATGAGATTTTGAGATATATTATGAAGGGGATTCATGGGTATCTAAAACTGGTTTTGGTTTGTGGGTAGGATTTATTCTCAGAAAGTTATGACAAAAACACCTTGTTTGGAATGCTACAAGCAAGATTGAGGAAATTGTGAGAAATTACCAAGAAAGAGGTTTCAAGAGGGAAATATTGTTCAAAGTTGGTTGAATTGTGTTTGTTTTGAAAATATCCACCCTTATTTGCATCAAAGTGGTATAAGAGCATAGGTTTTGATCTTTTGAAGGGAAAAGGTTGAAGTTTGAAGGACAAGTTGCAATTTGAAAGGAAAGTTGCCTCCTAAAAGAAGTGCAATTATGGCCAGGGAAATAAGAATGATGAAGGAGTCTCAAGAAGCTCATTTATCCAAACTTGCAGCATTATAAAAAAACCAAAGAAGAGGTAAGGCCACTGAAGATGAGAGTGATCGAGAGGAAGAGGAAGATGGTGAGAATGAAAACCCTCCAAGAGGAGTCCAAGGTGATGATGAGTTGGACTCTGATGAAAAAAGGATGGTTAAGATGTTGAAGGTTGTCAAAGGAGATACTTCTGGGGTGAAAATGAAATTGTTCATGTATAGTGGGAGGATGGATATTGAAGAAGTGTTGGATTGGGTTGATGCACTAGACAACTACTTTGAGTACAAGGAGGTAGCAGAAGAACAAAAGATAAAGTTTGCAAAAACTAAGTTGAAAGGCCCTGCCCTAACTTGGTGGAACTATGTACAAAAGGAGAGAGTGAAAAAGGGAAAAGCAAAAATAAATTCATGGGATAGGATGGTGTCTAAAGTGAAGAGTCAATTCTTGCCCGATGACTATGGAATTTAGACTTTTAGAAAGTTGCAAAATCTCAAGCAAAAAGAGGTGGGTGTCATGTCTTACACCAAGGAGTTTCACAAGTTGAGCATTAGAGTAGGTCATGTTGAGGATGAAGTTGAGAAGATAACAAGGTATATGAATGGGTTAAGGTTCAATATACAAGATGAAATGAGTATGGCCACCCCTAGAATGGTTGAAGAATATTTTTAGTTGGTTGTTAGAATAGAAGAAAAGTTGAAAAGAAGGAAGGAAAAACAAGGTAGAGGCAAAAAAAACACCTCTAGAGGTAGAGGTTCACTTTCCAACTCAAGGCAGTCCTATGAGGACCAAGAAGATGCAAGTAAAGGTCAAGAAAAAATTGTTGATCAGAGAGGTGGATTTAGAGGTAGTGGATCAGGTTTTAGAGGCAGATTTGGAGGACAAGGAAGAGGTTCACAAGGATTCACAGGAAGGTTCTATCAATGCAATAAATTTGGACATCAAGCATGGCAGTGCAAGGAAGATCAAGCTTCTACTTCACATGGTGGTGAAAAGAGAGTTCAATTGGTGCAAGAAGATGATAATGAGAGTGTAAACTCTCCAATGCAATATGCTACTCTTGAAGTTGGAGAATCATTAATGATTAGAAGAACATTCATCAAGGCATCAAAGGAAAAGGAGCCATCACAAAGAAGAACACTTTTCAAGAAAACTTGCAAGTGCATGGGAAAGGTATGTAAAGTTGTAGTTGATTCAGGTAGTACTGATAATATGGTGTCCATTGAAATGGTTGAGAAACTAAAATTACTTAGAATACCACATGTTGCTCCTCATAAAGTGTCTTGGCTGAATGAGGTTCAATCTATTTTGGTTAATGAGCAATCTTGGGTTGAGTTTAATATAGGTGGGTGCAAGGATAAGATTATATGTGATGTGTGTCATTTTCTGCTAGGAAGGCCTTGGCAATTTGATAGGAATGCAATGTATGATGGTAGAACAAATAACTAAGAGATAAACAAAGATGGAATCTCTTTTACTTTGACACCCTTGAAAGAAGATGATAAAGGGCAGACCATGAAACCTAATGTGATAATGTTAGGTAGGAAAGAGTTTGTAAAGATAGAGGAAGAGGAGCCTATGGAGGTTGCAGCCACTTCAAGACTTGAAGGTACCAAGACAACAGAGGTGAAGAATGATATGATTTTGAAGGGAAATAATATTGAGAAGTTCAAGGATGAATTGATCTTGAAGATTCAAGATGAGCTTGAGGAGTATGTTGCTAAGAAGGTGAAAGAGGTGTTCTATTAATTATTTTCCAAAGAAGATAGTGGTCATTCAAAGGTTGGTAAATCTGAGATTGGTAAACTTGAGGTTAGTCATTTCATATCAGAGGCTTGTAAACCTGATAAAGTAGCATTCCTAGGGACAAAGTATCAGATGGGAGAGATTGAAAGCAAAGGTGAAGTGATCAAGGGTAAGCTACAAGGGAAGAAGAGCAAAGTTAAGCAACATAAAGGGAGTGAAGAAGAAGACAACTCAATTCAAGAATGGAAGAGGTTTGGTAGTAGGTATAGGGGCAGATGTGACAACATTCTCATATGAAAGAACAATCAAAGGTCATCCATCAAGTGAAGAGCAACAGTTTCAAGTGAAGAACCGGTTAAAGGCAGGACACAATGCATGTTTTCAATACTTGACTCATTGGAAGGGATTACCAGATGGAAAGGAACTTGGAGATAAATGAATGATGAGATCCAACATGGTTTTGTTGTAGCACAGTCCTCAAGGGGACTTGAGTTCCTCTTTTGTCCGGGTGTATGGTGTAGGGGCACCTAGTCAAAATCATGTAAATAAGGTCTAGTGTTGAGTTTTGTTTTTGCAATCATGTATTTGGATGTAATAAAGTCTAGTGAGACAATTTATAATGTTTTTAGTTGATTAGAATCATATTGGGTCAATTAGAGTAAAAATTGTCAAGTTTTGTGTCAATGTTGCAAATGTTGCATTAACAACTTTGCACTTTTGTCTTGTTTTGGGGAGTTGAATGGTTAGGGAATTCAAAAGGTAGTTTCAACCATTGGTTTGGTGTTGGAAACATTGAATATGCCTCACAAACTTTGAGGCAAGGTTCTGAAGTTGTTTTTGAAGTGCAAACAATAATAAGTGCTCTATTTTCTATAATTTTTTGTGAAAATCTACTGCTACATGTGTTGGTACGGATCCGTACAATCACTAATTGACATAATGTGAGTTGGAATTTATGATGACATGAAATAATAGTGTTTTGGTTTTTATTTGAGTTGATTTCATCAAGTTACAAGGTTTTTAGAGCCAACTTACTAAGAACGGTTTGAAAACCCTGATTTTGAGGGTTTGCAAGTAAGAACATGGAATAAATGACCATTCCATTGATGGAAACCTCTTTAAATCAATGGAATGGTGTTATATAGGGTTCTTTACATGTTTTTTGAGTCGACAGGAGTAGGGTTGACGGTTTTGTGTAGATATGATGATGCCCTAGGCTGGAAACATTAGTTTTTGAGCAATTTTGATGCATAGAGGTTAGGGTTGGTTAGAAAACTCTTGGAAAGTGATTTGTAAAGGTTGTAATAACATGTGTAGACTTGTTATGATGTTTGTATGTATTTATAATGAATATTTGAGGCTAAGAGGGTGTAGAATCAATAAGTGCCCTGTTGTAGGAGCCTAATTAGGCCTTGGTAAAAGCGTAGCAGCAAGATTTTGAACCTAATGTTCCAAAGAAACCTTATGAGATTTTGAGATATGTTATGAAGGGGCTGAATGGGTATCTAAAACTGGTTTGGGTTTGTGGGTAGAAGTTATTTTTAGAAAGTTTTGACAAAAACACCTTGTTTTGAATGCTACAAGCGAGATTGAGGAAATTGTGAGAAAATACCAAGAAAGAGGTTTCAAGGGGGAAATATTGTTCAAAGTTGGTTGAATTTTGTTTCTTTTGAAAACCTCCACCCTGCTCTACATCAAATCAATAGGTTCAACCTCGTGCACTAAAGATAGCAATTTTACCCGACATGTTCTTACATCAACTATAGTAAGAAATGAAATGAAAAATATCATTTGATTACCAAAACAAGTAGGTCACTAAAAATAAATATAAGAACACTATTAAATGCCTTGGGAGAGGTGAAACAATTGAGGATCCTAATAGTAATTCTCTATAGGTATTCTCGGGTAGAATTCCATGCAAAGACAAGGTTGTTGTTGGTGCATTAAGAGAATTAATTGATTTTTTTTGGCAAGAAAACACAAGAGTTTCACCCAATAAAAGAGATGTAATTATAAGGAGAATAGAATCTCAAAATCGTGAACCACATCTTAAACAATTTTTTGATATGACTCCAACACAATTTTATAAAAGGTTTATTCAAAGTTATCCTCAAGTAAGAATTAGTCAAATGCTTTTTGAAATGGTCAAAACTTTTATGTTAAGATAAATCATGCACACAATACATGTTGTAGGATGCTTCTTGGATTTTCCATGCATTATGATATTTATCTTCATTTATGTGTCACTTTACATATTAACGATGTTTTGCAGGAATGTGGTATAGAAGTCCCTTATAAATCATGTCAAGAGATTTTATTTCAAGTGTATTGTGTAAAAGAGATGATGGCCAATTTTTTTATAAGTGTAGACACCTAAATTTGGACACTTACATTTGTCCAAATTTGTCCATTTTCATCTAAATATCCTCTTATTTGCATTAATTAAGTAATATTGCTATTATTTTATTAATACCCTTAATTCTTATAAATCCCTAAGGTATTTAGTTAATAATTAAATACCTCACCCCCTTTATTCCCCTTTTTCTCAAAAAAATTAAATAAATAATACATTTATTTAATTCCTCACATGTCACATCCTCCATCACTTTTTCTTAATCCTAGTCCACCTCATAATCCCATCATTAGGGATGTACACATGTCTAATCCATGAATAAGATGTGTCACATCCTCCAACTTTTGGAAGTTGGCTCCTAATCTTCATTAGCCACTAACTGTTTTCTAATCATTGATTAACTAGTTTAATCAACATCTTAGTCAACTCTCTCATCTCCCAAAGAATATTAAATTCCTTTTATTATCCCCATGTCCTTCCTAATGGAATTTTAAGTTCCATTTTATCCCTCCAAGACTCTCCTCTTCCCCATGCAAGTTGTTAGAAGTTCTAGAACTCCTCACTTGTCACATCAGTCACATGGGGTCAAGAACCTTCCATTATAAGGACCTTGTCTTATCCACAAGGTACTTCCAATTATTTCCCCAACCACTTCTCTCTTCCCCATGGAGATTTTTGAGGAATACTAAAATTTCTCAAATGTCACTTTCCTCCTATATGGGAACAATAAATTCCTTTTTGACGAAATCTCCTCTCATTCCAAGGTACTTACAAGTACCTCCACCTCACATGTCCTTTTCCACATCACATGTCCTCTTGACATCTCATCTTCCACATGGAAAGATGTGAGGGCTTGTGAGTCCTCAACTCACCACAACCCTTCATCTTGCCCATGTTGGCAAGATCTTGACCGTTCAATTCCTTAGAGACTCTTCCCTTAAAATGGAAGATTTTGTCTCTCATTTTGGGGATAACATAACACACAATTCAACAACTTTCAAGTTCTCCAACTTTGAAGAAACTTTCAAGCATTCTCCTTCAAGATCATCTTGCATCCATTCTAGACATCTATCCAACTACCCACATTCATCATTTGAATCTCCATCAAATCCTCATCCTTTTGCATATCATCTTAGATCATTTTCCATCAAGGAGCACACATTATCAACAATCAAAGGGCCAACCAAAATATCAACTTGAACAAAGGTATATCTCTTGTTTATTTTTTCTTTTGTTTAAATTCAACTAGACTAATCTTGAGGTTGTTAAGTGTTCTTTCCTTATTTTGTTTTTTGTTTTGCATCATTTATGATAGGTAAAAAATATTGATCACATTTCTGGAAAACTCGGTGGGACCCACAAACAGGTCCCTTTCTTTTATGTTTTATGTTGTTTGATGTTTTGCAGGTTCAGGTCACACAGAGGCGACTCAGTAGTTGACAGAGGTGACCTCGAACACAGTTGGGAAAACTTGATATTGACAGGAGTGACCCTTCCCTAAGTTGGGCGACCTTGCCCCAACTTGGGAAAACCTTCCCTCAATAGGGGCGACCCTTCCTTGTAGAGTCGCCCATCTGAGCAAGAGACAGTTTCTACCTTCAGTTTTCCAGAGGGGCGAACCTACCCCACAGAGGGGTGAGCTTGACCTTGACAAGGGTGAACCTGCCCTAAACAGGGGTGACCTTGCCCAGATAGAGGTCTCTGTGAGGTAAAAACAATGACATAAGTTCATTTCCAGCATCCGTTTCTTATCGTTTTGAGGTACTAACCCCCTAACGTCGTTTGTTGGTGAATGTGTCTACTATTTTGTTAACATTTGTGCAACTTGTTTCCCGCTTGCCCAAGGTCGGAGGCTCAAACTGCTAATGCTTTTCTTGTAGAATGATTGGCCCCAATGTTACTAGTTTAGCTTATTTATCATTTTTCTTATTAATCTAGGCACATAGATCTAATTAGGGGGAGTCAAATCATTGTTTGCTTTGCTTGTCAAGTAAGCTATTGATGTATCTAATCCCCTTGCACCATTTGGAAATCCTGGGTGACAAGAAATCGTAGCTTACTTAGTCCTTTGTGTTGCCCAAGGGGCACTACTTCGTTTAAGCTTTCCCCTTGCACTTTGTGTGAGCCTGTGGAGTAGCCGAAAATGTTTAGTGTTCTCTTTTTAGCAGGACCTACTTGGGGATTTCATCACCCCAAGGGACGATCCCAACCACATGTACCAATGGGGTATATAAAGGGGGAGAGTGAAAGTTGTACCTCAATCCAGTCATGTCGTGTCTGGCAGAGCGTCGAAGCTAGGGTGATACCTAGATAGACGTGAAGAGTTGGTCCGAGCCTTCAGTATCTCGCTAGGGTTCCTGACTCACCTTTGTAGACAGGCTGGTGTTCATGGTTGTGCCTCATTTATTGTGCGTATATCAAGGACTCCCTAGTTGCCTTGGTCAGCCTAGTTAGAGGACTGTGTTGGCCATACCCTTCATACTAATCTTAGGCTTGTGTTGTTTGAGTTGTCTTCCTTGTGCTAAACCAGTGCATATCTTATCAGTCTATTCGACCTTTACTTTTTGCTTGTTGTTTGTTGTGTTTTGGGTCCTTTTCCATAGCCATTTTCATCTGAATTAAGATCAAACCTACTGACAGAGGTGAACCCGCCCCCAGTTGGGTGACCTTTCCCTCAACAGGGGCGACTCTACCCTTTACCCAAGTCACTGTCAGTCAAACAACCTATTTCACCAAGTTGGGCGACCCTGCCCCAACTTGGGCGACCCCGACCTCCAGTTGGGTGAACTTGCCCCAACTTGGGAAACCTGCCCTAACTTGGGTGAACCTGCCCTAACTTGGGCTAACTTTCCCCCCAAAAAACTAATTTCACCCTCTGTTCAGGCATTTCGAGCATTCATCTCCTTGTTTCAAGCATCCTTTCATCCATTCCGAGCATCTGTCTCCTCATTCCGAGAGTTTGCCTCCCCTTCAGAGCAACCATTTCATCATTTTGAGCATTCATTCATCCATTCTGAACATCCGTTTGTCCATTCTGAGCCTTCGTCTCCTCGTTATGATCCTTTCATCCATTCTAAGCAATCGTTTACTCATCTTGAGCATTCGTTCGTCCGTTTCGAGCATACGTCTTCTCATTCCAAGAGTCTATCTCCCCTTACGGGCATCCATTCCTTCATTCTAAGCATTCATTTCCCCATTCCGAGCACTCATTCATCCATTCTGAGCTTTCCTCTCCTCGTTCTGAGAGTCAGTCTCCCATTTCGAGCATTCGTTTACTCGTTCCAAGTATACATTCATCCATTCCAAGCTTTTGTCTCCTCATTCCAAGAGTTAGTCTCCCATTCTGAGCATTTGTTTCCTCAAACCGAGCAATCATTCATCCATTTTGATCATTTGTTTACTCGATGTGCCTTCGTTCATCCATTTTCAAGAATTTGTCTCCTTGTTCCGAGAGTCAGTCTCCCCTTCTGAGCAATTGTTTACTCGTTCTGAGCATCTGTCCATCCATTCCAATCATCCATTCACTCATTCTGAGTATCCATTCATCCGTTCTGAGTGTTTGTCTCCTCGTTCTGAGAATCTGTCTCCCTATTCTGAGAGTTTTTCTACCCATTCCAAGAGTTTGTTTCCCTTGTCCAAGGGTCTGAGAGTAGATAGGTGACCTTGCCAAGCAGATAGGCGAACCTTCCCTTCAATAGGAAACCCTGACCACCAATAGGCGAGCCTGCCCTTCAATAGGCGACCCTGCCCACCAATAGGCAAACCTACCCTTTAATAGGTGACCCTTCCCTTCAATAAGAAAACCTGCCTGCCCTCTAGTTAGGCAACCTTTCCCATCGGTCCATCTACAGATCATTTGTTCATCATCTGATCATATAGGTACATCATCTAAAAGCATCTCTAGGTTACATAACCCTCATCGTTTTCTCAATCCAAATCCTCTGAACTTCATTTGAAGTTATTATCCAAATTGACCTAGGTGTCTGAATCTAATCATCATCATCCACATTTACTTAGGATCGTCATCCATCTTGAGTCAGACATTGTTGTCGACCCAATCAATCCAATTTCAATCTCAAGGTGGATTCAGTGCCGCAATCATCTATTTATCCTTTAATCCAATCAATCAACACCCTAAGTCACCTAGGGTAATCTTTGAACTTGGTTTAGAATCCCTTTCATTATCCTATCTGATCCATCATTCGATCTTATCAATCATTTCATCAATCAACCTTATCCAATCTAATCCAACCACATCCCTATCCGATCACCCAATCAATCTACTTCCATTTTGAGGTAGATTCAGGGTTGTAATCATCTTGTGGTAAGCCAATCCCATTGAACCTTTGAACTTGGTTTAGAGTCAATCCCATCACATCGTCTAATCATCCAAATCTGAACTCCAAATCTGAGCTTTAATCCAATCCTGATTTGAGCTTGACCTAAATCCCAATTTGAGCTTTAGTCCGTTACCATCCAAGATCTCCTAATATCGAAACAAATATTAGGATCCATTCCTCCATCTATTTCCAATCCATCCTATTTGTCCTTTCATCACCTTTTCTTTCCTTCTAATCGTCCGTTCACATCTTTTCAATTTGTATCCATCTAATCTGACATCATGAATCCTTATCCTCCATCAATAGTAGTCAAAGGAAACCCTAATTACGTCAACGATGATAATGAAAGTCCTATTGATCAAGAAGTATATGACATAGATCCCCTTAACACCATCATTTATAGTAAGATTTCCCCAACTGCTTTCCAAAATCTAGTTACCCTTCCGAGCTATCCCATCACGCCTTCATCCACACCTAATAACAATTATTATGCTACCTTTGACAAGGGATATCCATTATCTTCCTTGCTTGTATCTTCATCATATTCTTCATCCACATCTTTCTCTTATCCCCCATCCATGTCCTTCTATCCCAATCCATCATCCCAATCTTCCCCTCATAATCTACCATCCCAATACTCCTATTACAATCCCCCGTCCATGTCCCCCTATCCTAATCTTCCTTACTAGTCTACCCATCCTAATCCAACATCTACACCTTTTTATCTCAATCCTACATCCCCATCAACCTATACTAATCCAAAATCCACATCTTCCTATCCTAATCCATCATCCATGTCATCCTATCTCAATCCACCACCTCAATCTTCCCATCCTAATCCACTATCCCAATACCTTTATTACAATCCACCACCCATATCCTCTTGTCCTAATCCATCATCCCAATATTCCTATCTTAATTCCCCATCTACTTCCTATTCTAGTCTGCTATCACAATATCCCTACCTTAATACTCCATCTAATCTTGACCCCTCCATTAATCCTCCATCTACTCCTAGTCCTACCTCCAATCCCATTCCCCCATCTAATCCTAGTCCACCAATCCATAACCCTAATCCTCCATCAATCCCTAATCCTTCGTCTATGCCACCACCCCAACTAAGTCTAGAGTATACACAATTCTCACTCCAGGAGTTCTCCAAGGACTTATGACAAAGAAGACATCCCCAACTCCACACCTTGAATTCGTGGAACCATGCCATCCCAATCCATCATCCACGATCACTAGTGATGAGACCCTTCTCCATACCACACCTATAATTGATGTTACCACCCCTAGCCCCACTCAAACCGTTGAAACCATCACACCTATCGAATCCACTGAACCCCCATCTCCTCCTCTGAAAGTTTCCAAACCCATTGAAGACAACCAAACCCAATCACCCTCTTCTACTCCTAGGTCCACCCAATCCATCGAAGACACCCAAACTCAATCCACTCCTAGTCCTAGTATCACTGAAATCCATTCTCATAAACTTCATGAATCCTCCATCCTTCCATCTCCCCCACTTGAGGGATCTCTTCAACACTCCTTCATCATGCCTCCCACACATGAGGAGTCGTGCCAAGAGCTTGATCTAGAGCATACCAACCTATCCTCTTCTCCCAATCGAGATTCTTCCATCCTATCTAGTCCACCTCAAGATCATAATCCTTCATCCACTTCAGTCCATGATTCCCTTGACTCTCAAGATCCAGTCGCTCCATTGCATGAGCTCTTATCACTCGCTACCACAAATCCAAATCCTATCATGTCACCTAATCCCTCTCTTGATCCCTTACCACTCACTCGTCCCAATCCAGATGTTGCTATCCCATCATCTCCATATCATGATTCTCCATCGTCACCCAAACCTACCATCCCCTCACCACTTTTATATCCCCTTGGTACTCTCGCATTCTTCCATGGTGGTCTCCTTGTAGAAGAAAAACAAAGCATATATACCACCCATCATCCTCCGCCTAATAATGAACTTGCATCATTCTTCTAGAGTAACACAAATTCTATCATGGATCGAATGCTCAAGAACATGAACTACCAAGAAAAAGGTTTAAGCCTTCATGAGCAAGGTATTTTAGAGCCCATCCAAGTTAAAGAACACTCCTACACATGAGGTCTCAGATGTACTGCTCGGAAATCACAATCTAAAAATGTTGGTACAACCTCCACCTATCCTCAACAATCCTCTTCTAAAGGAATAAGAGGCTCCTCCCATCACTCCACCAGATCATTTGTTGCCATTCCCCCTCGTCCATCGTATCACCTCCAAAAAACCATCCATATTCCTCCTTCATCTGCTCCATCCATTTTGGGTCCTTATGCCCTTCCATCCACCATCTCCCATCCTTCATCTACTCCATCTATTTTGGGTCCCTATGTCCCTCCATCCACCATCACACATCCTCCAGCTACTACGTCCATTTTGGGCCCTTATAACCCACAATCACCTCCTCCATCTCGTCCTATTCATCCTTTCATCCATCCATCACCTATCCATGTCACCCATCATAAGCATCCCACTCTCATGTTCCCTAATCAGGATCAAAAAAGGCACATACCTCCACATCCTCCATCCACATATCATCCCCAAAATCCAACCTCCATCACTCCACATCATCCATCTCCTCACACCCATCCCATTGCTACTAAAAGTACTTTGGATACCCAAATAAACATACATAAATCTAAACATCCCCATGAATCTAAAGCTCCTCATGTCCCCTTAAAAAGACATGTTGAAGAAAATAAAAATCAAATCCAAATCCAAATCAAATCCATAAGCCGCAAAGGCCCACCAAAGCAAAAATCAAAACCACGTGGATCCCAAAGAAAAAAGATGTAGTACCTTGAAATGAGAAATATGTAACAATATCCAAAGTTGCTACTCCAAAAGCTAATCATACGCCCCCTCCATCTCCTCAATCTATTTTGGGCCCTTATGTCCCAAAATTCACTACCCCATCTCCTCCATTATCCCCACATCATTCATCCACTAATCCTCCTATCCTTTCACATACTCCACCATATGTGCCAATGTTGGTCCTGAACTCATTACCCCATCACACATCTATCTCATCATTCTATCCATACACTTTCCAAAATACCATCTATTATCCTACATATCTCCCCCATAAAATCCCTTTAATCCATTCTCTTGCATAATCCATTTATCCTAATAAGGTTGTACTAACATCCAATAGTCACTTCACACATGGGCTCTTAATACCTCGTATGGAACTTGATGTTTGAGTCCTTCATCCATCTCCTTATCACATATATTCTAAATCCCCTTATCCATATCCCTATCATTATCCATCTCCTTTTGCATGCTATCCAAAAGTCCAAAAAATAAAAAAAATAAAAAATAAAAGTCAAAAAGTCAAAATCCAAAAAATAAAAAAGTCAAAAAAGGTCAAAAAAGTCAAAACTCAAAAAAAAAAGAGTGAAGAGAAATAATTCATCTAATGGTGAAAACTTGGCAAACAAGTGCCTTGGATAAGTGCCATGATGAAAACCTAGCAAATAGGTGTCATGTGTAAATCCTCCATCCAATTTACTTCCGCACTTAGGGGCAACTCCATCCCCTTCACCCATCTCCTCCATCTAACATACCATCCACATCCTACCTCTCATATCCCATTTATCCCAATCCCTGTATCCTTCTTTTTATCTTGATATAGATAGGGGTAAACATATATACATGCTTTGGACACGTCTTGGCATGTATTCCCCTCACCTATACACTATCCTAATCCTTATCCACATACATCTACCTTCCCTTCCCACCCTTCATGCTACTATCAGTTTTCCTTCCTTATCCAGGCATCCAATCTACATCCATCTCCCTCCCTCATCCACCCTTCATATCCTCCTCCAATTATCTCCTTTATCTCCCCATCCACCCATCTTCCATCCCTCTTGCATCATCATGCATGACATATCTAGAGTGTGGGGCACCTCCTTTGTGGCATTGTCCTTGGAGACATAATTCATCGATCCTATTATCCCTTTCATCTCCCCATCCTTATCTTCCTATCCATCCCAAAAATCCCTTCCATCTGCCCATCCTTATCTTCCTATTCATCCATCATAACAATCCTTTTCCATCTCCCATCCTTATCTTCCTATCCATCCATCATAGCATCCCTTACATCCCCCATCCTTATCCCCCTATCCATTCATCTCTATCCTCGTCCCATCTCATAATCCCTTGTCATTGGTATCTAGCTATAGGTTTCTCCCCATGCCACCCAATGCCATCTATCTCACTATCATCAATCCCCCTTTTTTACACATCTTTCCAATCTCCTGCCACTTCTCATCACTTACCTCTCCATCATATCATCATCCCAATTCATCTTTTGATGATTTGGATAATTATCCCATCCCTGAGCTTTTTTGTGATCACCATCATCCTATCTTATCCTCCAAATCTATCTTGTCTCCTGGTATTGGTCCCCTCATTTTATCTATTTATCCTAGTTAGCTCATCCTCCCTTATCCATCATTTGCCTTTGGTCTTTTGTCAAACTTCTTTACCCCTCTGCTTTCACATAGGCAAGGTTGATCATTTGATCTGCCCTTGAGGCATTTTTTCCATCCTTTCTTGGTCACTCATCATGGTCTCCATTGTCCACTTTGCACTCTCATCTCTGGTCAGTCCTTTTTTGAACTACGTTGCCCCTGCGCTTGCATGTAGGCAAGGTTGATCTTTTGATCCATCGCCGGGGCTTTGCTTTGCTTTCTCTTGTCTTTCTTTGTTGTCATTTTCCATTGCTCATCTCCATTAGTCCTCTTTTCGCTTTTATCCCTGGTCTTTTAGTGAACTATGAGGGCTCTGCGTTTTCACGTAGGCAAGGGTAATATTTGATCAACCCCCAAGCCCCTAGGTCTTTAGGGTGTGTCAGTCTTGTGTCTTGTCTCTCTTGTGTCGTGTCGTCAAGCATGCCCCTATCTAGTTGGTTCTTAACAAACGAGATCCACTAGTATCAGCAGATCCAATCGGTTCTGAGTATCCCGCGTCATATCGATCTTTTAGTTTAGTATCCATCTTTGGTCTCAACAAGATGCATCCTTCGTAATAGACCTCATCCATCCTATCCATCCCCTTGATCCTATGACAAAGGACATTTGAAATTGATTGTGATCTTTTGATGCTTTTGGCTTTTGTTTATCATTTGAGCTCCCTATCATCACTTGTCATGGTCACCTTGATCCATCATAGCATGGTGTGCTTTGACTGGTAAACATAGGTGTATATTTTGATCTTTTCTTTTTTGTTGTCTTCTTGGTTGTCCCGTGTAATACCCACCAAGACTCTAGTGGTCTTGTGTTATGTTGGGACATCCTTTTGTTCTTGTGGTTATTCCAATGCCTAGCCCAACCAAGGTCTTCGTGACTTTGGGGTGTTGGAATAGCCTTCTTGTCTTTTGTTTGAGTTCAACTAGACTAATCTTGAGGTGTTTAAGTGTTCTTTCCTTCTTTTGCTTTCTGTTTTGCATCATTTAGGATAGGTAAAAAACATTGATCACAATAAGAAGTCATGTTTGAAAGGATCATGTATTACTTGTGGTGGTTTGTAACATTTGCAAAAATGTGTACATTTAGAGAGCACACATGAAATTAGAAAAAATTAGTTACTTTTGGAAAATACAAGCCAGTGACATATGGGGTTAAAGATGGAAAAGAGCTGAAGAGATCTGAGTTAGTGAATACAGATATTTCTATAGCTAAATTTGAGGATTCTTTAAGAGAAAATAATTTGAGTATGCAATTCCTACACATAGAGATCAATGGTTGGATGAGAAATGCAAGTTATGTAAGGATACATTTCCTCTTCGTACCATTATTTCTATTATAGATTTTACTAAGAATTATACATTAAAACCATAAAATGAAGTGCAATCTTAGTATTACAACTCTATTAAAGCTACTATTTTTGTACACATAGCATTCATGCATGCACATGATAGCATAGAGAAAGACATAAAGATATTAAGAGAGTATCACTTCTACATCAACGACAATCAAACTCATTCCATAGAGTTTGTGCAAGGCTGATTTCAAATTTTTTATGATAATTTAAGGGAAAGAAATATCAAATACAATCAACACATCATATGGTCAAATAACTACATGTCACAATTAAAGAATTCAAGGGTGTTCTATCGGTTGAATAGCATGTATGTGATGAGTGGTTTTCAATATTTTTAGAATTTTACTAAGGTTGGACATGGAAAAGGAGAGCATGATGGTGTCAGAGCATGTGTAAAAAGAGCCCTAGCTAGAGAAGAATTGAAGTACCAAGGTGGTGCTAATTTGACTGATGCAACACAAATTGTGCAATGGTGTAACTCCATAATGGGACTAGGTAATTAGGGTAAGTCTACAGTTTCTAGATACTTTTGGTTGGTAAATGAATCTAATATTGCTACCAAGATTGTTGTACAGTTATAGGATGGAGTGATTTTTACTCGTTTAGAAGGTCAAATACAAGTTCACTAATTATTTATACAAGAGAGATTGCATGCTTTTGTTCTTCATGTATGGATTTTGTATGGGAATATTGTGAGTCAAAAGAGTGGGTTGATAAATGGTCTTGTAGACGTTTAGTTCCCATTAACATATACCAAGTTCCACAAGAACTATAGTTGAACCAAATGGAAGTATAGATGGACTTTGACCATGTATCTAACTTGTACAACCAAGCATTGTTATTTATTAATTAGTTGAAATAAATTTTTTAACTCATATTATTACATTTTACATGGTCTCTAGAATTAATTTATTAATTCAATAAAATGTAGGTCATGTGTATGTAGTTATTGCTTATGAGAATAATGAAGAAGGAATATATTTTTTTATGCCCTTGTATAGAGGGAGAAAAATTGACTACCACAATCACTAATGGAGAGGGTTTTGAGTATCCAATGGGGTCTATTGTTGTCATAGGATTATGGGTTAGAAGGTATTTGTTGTGCCTATGGCACACACGCCCTGTTTAGAATGGGAACCCTCTCTTTTCACTTTATCGGGTCACTTTTATCGTCACCTCATTTTGCGTGCCCCCTATTTTTGAGTCCTAAGCAGTCAAGCAGTCTTAGAGAATCATCCCAAGTTGACCAAGTTTCACCACTTCCCTAAATTCCAAGTCTTTGGCCTTGGCGGGGTTCTGTTGGCAGTTTGTCTTCGAACTTTGAAATTGACGTCCTTCGAGCAATGTGGGTCCGCCCTATGCGGGATTCCTTGGCACCTTCACTGTTTCGAATGGCCTACTCATGACTTCTTCCCGCCCTGTGAGACCCACAACCTTGTTCGTTGTTTTCACTGTCGACCGACCGACCGACCAAACCTTGATTATCATCTGCTTAGCAGACTCCGCCATTCCCGCTGCCGTTTTTGAAATGCCCGTTCACCAACTTTTGGCTCTGCCATACCAGTATTAATGAGCGACATTAAATGCACAAAAATCTAAAAATAGGCATTTTTAAGTATCATTTTCACCATCAGGAATTTCAGGAAGTCTGTTAGAGTCGCCCGCCACCGCCTCCTTCGCGCCTACATATCTCCTTCGTTGATTTAGAGCCTTTACTCACTGTCTCTTCGTTGATTTCATCGGGTTTTATAGGTTGGTCTTTCGCCACAAGCCATGCTTTGAGTTTTCTTTTATTTTTGCAAAATTTGATAAATTTTTGAAGAAGGAAACTTGGAAATCAGTTATGTAACCCCCTGACGATCAAAACCCACAAGACATAATTTTAATAACCTTCAAAAATCTCCCACAGGCCATGTGCAGAACTTAGACCTTCCACGACCATTCTTGAACCAGGGCGTTCATGCCCTGTAGGCGTGCAACAAGCCTGCCGCCATTGTTTTTCCTGAAATTTCCAAAACTTTAACATCGGTGAATACCTTCATTGGGCCCACCCTAGCGGAAGGATCCCCCTTCTTGGTCGTCCTAGACTTTTCCTTCATTATGAGCCTAAAAGAAGGATCCTTCGATCCTCTCGGGTCCACTAGCACGGGCCTCCGCCTGCGGAATTCCCTTTGAACCCTGTCGTTCCAAATGACTATTTGATCCAGTCCTCCAATTAGGCGGGTCTTGCCCTAGTGATCGCCGATCAAATTTAACCGCGCCAAAATGCCTAAGTCTTGACTCATTGCAAAGTTCTCATTGCGGACTTCTGTCCATAGGCTTCCGTCTGGGGATTGTCATTTTGAACAACCTTAGTAACCCACCCATCCGCTCAGCGGATCCCACCATCATGTTTGTCGTTCTAGCTCAAAAACAAAGCGACTTATGTGATGCAGACCATCCAATGCGGACCTCCGTTAACCTTTCGCCTTCACATAAACAACCCCTCAAATGGTGAAACCTTCACGCCCCTCCGCCAGTCGGGCCCCGCCCAGCCCCAGCCATTGCCACTCTTTTCCTTGCGCTAAAATTGACTGGGTGTTGGCTCTTTGTGGGTCTCTCCTTGCGGACTTCCATCCATGGACTACTGTAGCAAGTCTGTCATTCTAGACAACCTTGAACATCCGCCTCTCTCCCTTGTGGAGCTCACACTTTCTTCCTCCGACTGAGCCAAAAATGAGCATACCTAAGAGAAATAGACTTTGTGGGCCACCCTTTGTGGATGGTCATTTGTGGACGACCGCCCTATCATCGCCGGGTCAAAATGACCTAAGACTCTTGTCGGCCCGCTGCGTAGGACCCAACCCCCTTTGTCTCCCTTTGGTTGTCCTCCAACAAACGAGTAAGTACGCGTGCCTCCTATGGACTCGATAGTGTGGGCCTCTCTTGGCAGAATTTAGTCCTGCCTTAGTCATTTAAAACGGCCAACTCCCAATGACCTCCCGCAACTTCCAGCCTGCACCCATCCAAAGTGCCTGAACTTTAGCAATGAAACAATGTTGTCCCTCGAAGTTGCCGATCCCACATTGTGGTATGCCACTTGCAGAGTGTCGCCTTGCCAAGGCTATTTTCAAACGACAGAATGCAAAATAGCCAATAGACCCCCGACGTCCGCATATCTCGGGCCCACATGCTTAAATGATCAATTTGATGATCTTAAAACCTTGATGTTGATTTGACCCACGTGCCAAAGTAGCCTAACCTTCTTGGTGGACCCCATTTCATCACCAAACCTTGGTGTGGGTAGAACCATGCGGGTTGTCATGCCCTGTCCGCCATCCATCCATAACTGCCTTCAGAATGGCTGCCAGGCCAGGGAAGTCTGCACCCCTGGGCCCGCATTGCCATAACTTCCTCAAACAAAAGGCTAAGGGTGATCTAAAATAAATGCTAGGATCCTTGAATGGTGAACTACTTGATCTAACATCATTTTTTTCTGGATTTTGCTAACGTTTCTTCTTGGATGTGTTTACTACTCTCGTGCTTTCAAGATATATGGAACTAGTTGTGGGACCTTTAGAGGCATCTACAGAAAATGAAAAGGGAAAGAAGCTAGCTAAAGCACCCAGAGGCAAAGAAGACAAGGCCAAATGAAGTACAAGTTTCAAGGGGAGGAACTTAAGACAAAGGTCACCACAGACTGGGAGAAGATCTCTGATACCAACTTGAGGCACATCGACATCAATGAGTTCAAACAGAGGGTCATTGTCAACCCGACTACAAAGAACTCCAGAAGAATTAGAGGGAGTGGGTTGGCCAAGGTTGTTGGTTTCCTGCCTGCCCTCGTAGCTCCCGAATTGGTCATGGCCTGTAGAGAGGCATATCAGGAAAATACTAGAACAATAGTGGATAGGGATGGCAACGTATTGGCTGATTTGTTTGCCAAGTCTATCAGGAAGACCTTCCATATACCCAACTTTCATGATATGGAGGAGAAAATGAAGGAATATGCTAAGACCACATGGGATGCCAACCCCCTCAAGTGCAAGAAGCTTATTAACCAATAATTGCTAAAGGAGAAGAGGGGCAGTGCAAACAAAGTGCCCCAAGAACTCTTCAAAAGTGATTTCTACAAGGATTACCACGATTTGGTAACCTTATTAAGTAGAGTTATGGGCCTCTCGACGATGAATTTCCTCCAAGAATGGATGTTGTACTTCATTGAGGAAATTATCCAGGGAAAGAGCAAATTCTACTGGGCATGAATGATTAGCAACTGCTTACATGAGCAGTTTGTGGCGGTAAAGAAAAGCTCTCAGTTCTACATGAATTCATACCTAGTCTATCTACTCATCGACCACGCTCGGTATAGGGGACTATTTGTAGCCCCAAGCCAGACCCTAGGGAGACAATTGAAGGTATATGACAGGTACCCCCAGCTTCAATTTAGAAACTTCATGAAAGATTACTGGAGGGTCAACGATGCCTTTATTGGGCATATAATCAAATTGCTCAGGGGTGACTTTGAAAGGAGGGTTACCCACAATGCCAATGCCTTCATCCGCCGGTTCGGCTTTCTATTTATTCAATTTCCCAAATTTACATACATCCAAGTCGAGGGTTTCTCAAAGAAACCATATAAGCTGCCTTGATACCCAAATGACCGGCTGATATTACTTGAGCTCTCCTAGCAATTACAACGTGCACATACCCTCCTGAGTGAAAAACACCAGCCCAAAATTCCTTATCTCCTTTCATTTGGCCAGGGCATGTATGCAATCCCCGCATCCCAGTGTCCAAAATATTTTGATAAGGAATTAGTTGAATATAACCTAGAGTTCCACACTACCAGGCCATGAATGGATCTATATGGCAAGTTGAAGAAGATGGTAGGGGTGGAGTATACACATCAACACAATGTCAAGGACTTTTGGGAAAATTGCAGAGATGATAGAGAAGTCTACATGAGACATTACATGCACATGATGGCATATTTCGTCAAAACAATGAACCTGTTTCTAATGCCGGACCAAATTGTTGAAGATGAAAACATGGTGATAGATCCAAGGTATGATGATGTTGCCATCCTACTGTTTCCCTTGATTGATTGGAATGAGGAAGAGGTTAATGACCTCGATATTTTGATGAAGCCCATAGAGGCGAGGACAAAATAATGGATTGATGGGAAAGTTGCTCAATTGATGCTACAAGGAGATACCTTGACCTACGGTGAGCTTGAGGATGAGCCCGAAAGTGAGACCGACAATAGGAAAACTGCTGCCCCATCTGGGGAAACCTCAAAATATCCTCCAGCTACCAGTCAAGAAAGAGAAAAGAAACAGTCGAATGTTAGCCCAAACATAAGGTGTACTCGAGGAAAGCCTCTGAAGGCGAGCCTTCCAAGAAGTCCAAGAAGTCAGGCAGTTTCATAGAGATGCCTACCATATAGGAAGACCCACTCCATGAGGGGGAGGAAGAAGAGGTCGAGCAGCCTAAGTCCCCACCTACTACCTTTGCTGTAACCACTGCTATTGCTCCTCCACCCACTTCTCAAGTGATGGTTGCTTCTTCTCTACCTACGGTGGACATTTTGGTCCACCTCGCTTCCGCCTCCCCTACTGCACCCATCTTGGTGGTGGACTCCTCATCTGATACCAATTCTCTGCTCTCCTCCTCCTCTATGTCTCCATCTACAACCCTCCCACTGGCTACTGTAACAACAACAATACCTACCCTCTCACTCCTAGAAGCCTTTGCTAGGCACATGCAAAACATACCAACAGAGCTCTCCAGTGTATTCATGAACCCTGCAATGCAGACCACCTTGGCACAAGTTGTTTTTGGCCTTCCTATCCCTACTCCTCCAAGTGAGCCACCGGAAATGCAAGCAACAATACAAATATTTGAAGAATTGGAAAGACAAGAAAGGGAGGCAACAAAAGAAATGGAGGAAGAAACAAATGACTATCATGAACATCCTGAATATCAACATCTAGTAATTGATAAAGTGGTGCACAAGGAAGAGGAATCACAATCCTCTGAATAAGATGTTGAGGAACTAGGCACAAAGTATATTGTGGAAACATTTGACCCAAAGCTTGAGGAAGAGTTGGCCCAACAACTCAGGAATGTTGGAGAAGAAGTTGGAGAGCAGCCCTCTGATGAAGAGAAGGAAATAGACAAAGAGATGGAGGTAGGCACATAACCTCCAATAGGGGAGCAAGATAAGATCCCCAAGCATGATGAAGAAATGTCTCCTTTATGTGAGGATGAAGAAAAAGAGGAAGGAAAGAAAGAAGAAGACAAGCCTACAAAAGAGGCTGAGGTCAGAAAAGGCCTAGAAGCAGAGCCTCATGAGGAGCATGAGCAACGAGAAGAAGGAGAGAAAGCCTCAAAAGGGGAAGACAACCCCAAAGAGCATACAACCACTGAATCCCCAGAAAAGGAAACAATATTCATTCAGGATTCAGATGAAGAGGAAGAGGCAAAGATGGAACAAGAAATTCCAAGAAATAAAGAAATAGAAATCCAACATATCCAAGAAGGAGGTGATCATGAATCACCAAAGGAGGGGTCTCGAATGCCAAAGTGGCTAGAAAAGCAATTAGAGAAGAAAACCCTGACTCCTATGGATCCAAAGGTAAGACTCAAGGCTATCTTTTCTTGAGCACAGATAAGCACCAAGAAGGAGAAGAAACCAAAGGTTAGATCCCATCTGACGATGGATGCATCAAGGTCCATAATAGTATAGATAGCTACGCCGATGGTGGGAGAAGGAGTCAACTATAGTGTCTGCATCGTTGATCTAGGAACAACCACAAGGGAACATAAGATTGACCATCTTTAGGGATTCGTCGCCACCATTGTGCATCAAATCAATAAGGATAAGACCTCTAAGGAGTTGTTAAAGGAACAAGTGGCATACTTAACAACCTATATACAACAATGGTCTTCTACTGAAGAACTTCCCACCATGTCACTGGGACCACCACAGTTGTTTTCCCAAGACCATATCAACACATTAGAGAAGAGAAAGAATTGGACAAAAGCCATAGAGGATTGGTTCCAATAGGTACTCTACAATGGGAATATGGGTATTGACCGTGTTGTCAGGACAACAAAAAAGTTCTTGGAAGTGCGACGACAGCTTGAAGGAAAAATAAAATCCTACACTAACTTCCTGGAGCTGTACAGGATTACATATCTTAAGCTTGAGGCAATCCTCTGGATGCCCAAAAGAGCATGGGAGAAAGAGCTTGCATTGGTAAAGGATGATCATTGGCTCGTGCAAACCTGGAAGTTAGGCCTTGATCATAGAGGAGAGATTTTGGAACGGGTGCTCCATGAAGTGGAGCTAGATATTGACTGGGCTAAGGAAATCAGGATAGCCTGTGGGGAATATCTAAGGCTAATGATAGATTTTGATGTGTCTGCTGTTGAGCTTGATCCAGAAAAGATAAAGCCTTACTTCCATAAGAAGATGGAAAATGGAACTGTAGATGCGCTCACGACAAACTTTATGAGTTTTGCTACTCGAGCCTTTGCCCAATTTGAGCAAGTGAAGGATAATGCACCCAAATGTGATAAAGATTGGGATATAATTACCGGCCGATCTAGGAAATTAAACTTCCAGGTACTCCAATATGATATTATGGAGTGGAGCAAGCTTCAGACGTTGATCGGAAAGTTTGTGGACTATGCTACTGTGAAGAAGCATGATGAAAATCTGGTTATTGATGATGAATTCCTCACAAAGTAACTGCAGCAAGGCAATCAGCTAAAAGACAAAAGAGCTATAGTGTTGCCCACTAGAAGACAAAATAGGCTAGAAGACAAAAATGTAATTTTATATTGTAAAATATTTGGGGGTAGGTGAAACCCTAATTTGTAGTGAATCTTGGCCACACAATGAGATTGAATCTTGGCCATTCATTTTTCTTTTTGGACACTATAAATAGGGGGTCTCCTCTCATTTTCAAGAGAGAGTTGAGTTGTTGTAAAGACATGCTGCTAGAATTTTAATAGAAATTCATTGATTTGGTGGATTCTTGAGTTCCAACTTCATGTTGCATGACTCTTCTTCTCATAGTTAGTGAATTTGGATAGATTTACTTTGTTGTTCTATGTGTTTTAGCTTGCTTTTTTAGATTAGTTAATGTTGTTCATTGGTTTTGAAGAATTTTGTTGTGTTGATGCCCTTCCTGGTTCATGCTTTTTGTTTTTTTATTGATGATAAATTGCAGTGTAAAGCTAGTCTGAACATTAGATGAATGTTGCACTTAAATTCTATCTCTTTTTCATGCTTTATGGTGAATGAAAGGTTGAAAATCTATAGACCTTAGAAGATTGCACTGGTTTCATGAAACTGTAAGTTAATTTGGTTAAGTGAAACTTTGTTTTGGGAAGGTTGTCCACTTTAGAGTCCTCCATTATCACTGTTCATTGGTAGTTTCAAGTCTAGGAACTTACTCTCTTCCCTACTCTTTTGATCTTTCTTTTAAATAGTGTTTTAGGAAAATTTCATTGCACATTGTAAAGCCAAATCTAAAGATCAAAGTGGAGTTTGAGACTATTGTCTTGAACCTGCAGCAATAGAGCAACACCTCAAAAATTTTATAAACTCCATTCAAAGAGCCAATTCCCCTCCAACTTAACTTACGTAAGGCTGCCCTTTGATTACCAACAAGATCACATTGAACCAATTGAGAAATTCTAAGCAAGTCATGACCTGACACCCGAGAGACCTTGGGGTGATTTTCAACAACTTGTTGTTGGAGATTTCCTTTCAAAAGAGGTGATGCACCTATGCATTGCCTGTGTTGAGAAGTGCTAAAAAACCCATCAACAATATCCTATTAAGAAATTAGATGTTTGGTTATTTGAGTACTTTGACACACATAAGAAAAATCTTCATTACTTTAACCTTATTGTTGCAATGAATATTTAATTGATTAAATATCATGGTAGATCACTTAATAAGAATTTATGGAAAGTTCACGAAGCTAACCACGAGGCAATACTTGGAACTATAAGGGTTAGAGTTGATCTACAAGGTTCACTAGATTAAATTTGGGCCAATTGCAGGTATTCACTGTATTGAAGAATTAGATCAAATCGATTCTACAGAAGGGTAGAATAATTTTGAAAATTATATATATATATATATATATCATTGGCTAATTGACATTTCATCTATTCATTGTACCAATTGTTGGAATTATAATTCTTTTTGTAAATATCGTCAATTGATTTGTATTTTTGTACAACTGGAATTTTAATATATAAACGACCAAAATTCTACCAAATGTTGGAAACACAATTCTTTTTATAAATATTGTTAGCTAATTTGGGTCTATGTACAACTAAAATTTTGTATATATAAATGGCCAATATTCTACCAAATGTTGTAAACATGTTTTTTTTTTTTGTAAATATTGTCAGTTGATTTGTATCTATGTACAATTGAAATTTTGTATATATAAACTACCATGATTCTACCAATTGATTGTAAATGTGTAACTTTTGTACATTATGTTAGTTGGTTTGTATCTATGTATAGCTAAAATTTGTCTATTTGTACGACTCAAAATTTGTATCTCATGTGACCCTGGTATGGTATGTCCCAAAATGCTCGAGTGAGTTGGGGAGTGAAATAGGAGCATGCCTAGCATAAAGCCACCCACTCAAATGTGTTGGAGTTGATAGTTTAGGCCCATGATGAGTAAAATGAAAGTTATGCAACATTGTAACTTTTCATTGAATTCATTTGACAGCTTTTGCAACACCAAAAAAATTATCGCCATGAGAAATTGGATTAGATTCTTGGAAAAGTGAGAGATTTTATTGTAGAGGGACATCACATGAAATTGTAGGTTTAAATGTAACCTTTGTATGTTCCACAGGTTCCAAGAAACAACCCGTCAAATTTTGATAGGTTTTTGCACTTAGGGCACTTAAGAGAATGTGCCGATATATTGTGGCTTGGAATGTTCAGGCAAGTTTGTGATAAAAACAGAAGCATTCCTAGCATAAACCCACCCAACCAAATGTGTTGGAGTTGATGGTTTCAGCCCACGACAAACAAAATGAAAGTTAATGAACATTGCAGCATTTCATTTAATGCATTTGATGATTTTTGAAACACTAGAAAAATTGTTGCCACGACCAATTGAATTGGAGTCTTGAAAAATTTAGAGAGGTTATTGTAGATGGAACTTACATGACCTTGTAGGTTCAGATGGACTGTTTGTATGTGCCACAAAAAAAGCCCGTCAAAGTTTGGTAGTTTTTTGCACTTAGGGCACTTAAGAGAATGCACTTGTATAGTGTGTTGGAATGTTCAAGCGAGTTGGGGAGTAAAATAGGAGAATTCCTACAATAAACATGCCCACTCAAACTTGTTTGAATTGATGGTTTGGAAACATAATGAATGAAATGAAAGTTCTGCAACATTATAACTTTTCATTGAATACATTTGATGATTTTTCAACACCAAAAAAATTACTACCAAGAGCAACTGGATTGGAGTATTGAAAAAGTGAGAGAGGTTATTTTAGAGGGACCTCATGTGACCTTTTAGTTTTATATGGAACATTCACATGTGCCATAGATTTTGAGAAACAACTTGTCAAAGTTTGGTATATCTTGCACTTAGGGAACTTAAGAGAATGCACCAGTATGGTGTGGCCCAAAATGTTTGAGTGAGTTGGAGAGAGAAACAAGAGCATTCCTAGCATAAGCCTGCCCAACTAGATGTGTTGGAGCTGATGGTTTGGGCTCACGACAGACAAAATGATAGTTATGCAACATTGTAAATTTTTGAATTGAATGCATTTGATGGTTTTTCAACACCAAAAAATTTACTGCCACAAGAAACTGGATTGGATTCTTGAAAATTTGAGAGGTTATTGTAGAAATGTCGTATGTGCCATGAATTCCAAGAAACAACTCGTCAAATTTTGGCAATTTTTTGCACTTAAGGCACTTAAGAGAATGTGTCAGTACAATGTGGCCTGGAATGTTTAGGAAAGTTGGGGAGTGAAAAAGGAGAAATCCTAGCATAAACCCACCCACTCAAACATGTTGGAGCTAATGGCTCAAGCCGACGATGAATGAAATGAAATCTATGCAACATTACAATTTTTTATTGAATGCATTTGATAATTTTTGCAACACTAGAAAAATTGCTGCCATGAGCAATTGGATTGGAGTCTTCAAAAATTGAGAGGTTATTTTAGAGGGGACCTACATGACCCTATAGGTTTGGAAAAAAGTTTTGTAGGTTCCACAAATTTTGAGAAACAACCCATCAAAGTTTGGTAGTTTTTTACACTTAAGGCACTTAAGAGAATGTGTCTGTATAGTGTGACTTTGAACGTTCAGGCGAGTTGGGGAGGGAAATAGGAATATGCCTATTATAAACCTGCCCACTCAGATGCACTAACATTGATGGTTTGGGACCATGATGAATAGAATGAAAGTTATGTAATATTACAACTTTTCATTGAACAAAATTAACACTTTTTGCAACATTTGAAAACTTGTTGTCGTGATCAAATGGATTGGAGTCTTGAAAAAGTGAGAGAGGTTATTATAGAGGGACCTCACATGACCTTGTAGGTTTAAACATAACATTTGTATGTGCCATGGATTCCAATGAACCTAGGACAATCCTAATGAGCCTAAGACAATCCCACTAAACCTAGGGCAGTCGTAATGAACCTAGGACAATATAATAAACCCTGATAAGAAGGTTGAAAATTGCACTATTTAGAATCATAAGCAAGTAATATTAGATTTATGGTCAAAAGTATCAATAAATAAACTTAGTAGCTCATCATCAAGTGGTCAGTAATTTGAAATTTGGTAAATAATATTTAAAATTTCAATACATTATTGTTAACATTCATTGTCTTTCTTGCATTGAACTCTATAAATATAGCTTTTAGACCAATGTTTGTTGGGAAATATTAGAAAATGGGATGATATAACTCAACAAAAGTGTAGGGAGCCATGTGATAGTGATAAAACTACTCTAAGGCGTAGTTTTTTAATGTACATGGAAAAATTTCACTAACAAAATATTATCATACAAGTGTAGAGAAGGGGGATTCACTACCCTTGAGACTCCCAGGTCATGGAAGAGCCAAAGGGAGTGAACTACCCTAAACTACCTCAAAATACTTAATAAGTTTCGAAGGAAGGGATAAGCTGAAAAGGAAGGGAAAATAGGACTTTGTTTTCCTTCTACTTATGATAGATGTTTTTTAGAATCAGGTGAGCCGGCCGCAGAGGTCTCAAACTACACACCAGATGGCTCTCTGCTAGAGGATGATAGTGTGGGAGTCAAACTTCAACATGCCACGATGGAGTCTCAAAGATGAGTTGGTGTCCTATACAAACATGGGGTCAAGTGGCAACCAGAAACATATAAGGTCTATTGACAACTCGAATGTTTTGGTTTCATTGTTTGATAAAAATGTATGAAAATCAAGGTACAACAAGAAGAATACTATGAAAGCTACTCTAATATTGAGATGATAGAGAAAGGAGAAGAATTCCAACTTACGCAAGGTCTAGTTCTCTAGCTAGCTCCAAGAAATCGAATAACACCTATACATAGTAATAAGAAAAATGTTGGGCCTGTGTTTTGAGGTTTGTGTTAGTCAAACCCTTGTTTTGGTGTTCCCACCTCCACAGATAGCCAATAGACAACGAGATTGAAAAAAATGATAGATAAATAGTTAGAAAAACACAATATAGTAGAAAGAAATGACAACTTGGATGCTACTCTACAAGAATAATAATGTAAATAATCAAATAGACATTGTAGACATCCAAATTTGGACACTTAATTTATCCAAATTTATCACTTTTCATCTAAGCATCCTTTTATTTGCATTAATTAAGTAATATTACTATTATTTAATTAATATCCTTAATTTTGCCAAATCCCTAAGGTATTTAATTAATAATTAAATACCTTACCCTCCTTAATCCCCTTTTCATCAAATGAATTAAATAAATATTACATTTATTTAATTCCTCACATGTCATTTTCATCTAATCCTAAACCATCTCCTAATCTCTTCATTAAGGATGTGCACATGCCTAATCCTTGATTAGGATGTGTCACATCCTCCAACTTTTGCAAGTTGGCTTTTAATCCTCATTAACCCCTAATTATCCTCTAATTATTGATTAGTCAAACCTAATTAGTACCTTGGTCAACTCTCCCCATCCCCCAAGGAATTTTTAATTCCTTTTTATTCACCCTAGGCTCCTCTCTTCCCCATGTGAATTTTTAATTCACTTTTATTCCTCCTAGAATCCCCTTTTCCCATGCATCTTCTAAAACCTTTGACTTGTCACATAAAGTCACATGTGACAAATTCCCACCTTTTGGGAACCTTGTCTTATCCATTAGATTCTTCCAATCATTGTGAATTTTTAATTCACTTTTATTCTCCCAAAGCTTTCCCTCTCCCCATGTGATCATTGAAAGGTCACATCAAAGTACTTGGAAGGTACTTGTCCTTCCTCCACATCATGTACCTCTCTTCCACATCACCTACACATCATCTCACCCTTACATTAGGGAAATTCTATAAAAAATGGGCTTTAAGGATGACATCATTAGCTTTTTAAATTATCAAAAATCAACTAAAAGATGACATCAACCGGTGACATCATCCAAAATAAAAATAAAATTATTTATTTTATAAAATAAAACTTTCTAAAATCTTATGAATTAACTCATGATGGTTAATTTAACTCTACATATCCTATTCTATCTCATTCATCTTTCTAAATATAAAATATTTTGTTTTTGGGATTTATATTCTTAAGTTCTATAGAAATTTTATATTTCAAAACAATATTTTTATTCTTTAAGAAAAAAATTAAAAACATTTAAAAAAACATTAAAAAATCATAAAAATTATTTACGAAGTGTTGCAAAAATTAAAAAATTCTTTAATTATTTTTAATAATTTCAAATATTTTAATATTTAAATGTTTAGCATCTAAATATTCTAATATCAAAATTTTATTATTTTAAATTTCCTTAATTATTTTTAATAATTTTAAATATTCTAATATTTAAATGTTGAACATCTAAATACTCCAATATCAAATTTTTATTATCTTTAATTATTTTTAATAATTTCAAATATTCTAATATCAAAATTTTATTATTTTAAATTTTTCGGTGGCCTTTTATGAGGGTACGCTCACTTTATGTGATGCACTCCTCCTTTTAAGGGGAAGCGCTCACATTTAGTGGGCCCCCTTATTATTTTAAATTTTAAAAAAAATATATTTTAACTTTAATATATTTTACTTTAAAAAATATATTTAAAAATATATTTTAAATTTTTAAATATATATATATATTTATATATATTTATATATATATTTATATATATATATTTATATATTTATATATATATTTAAATATATTTTAAACTTTTTTTTTTTTTGGAAAGAAGACCGTTTAAAAGATTACTTTCTTTTATGCTAATTTTCATTATCTTTTACTTTGCCACTTTTTAAATAATTTAAAAAAACAAATAATCAAGAAAAGAAAGTGAACTCGACTTTTTTAATAAATTATAATAGAAATATAAGTTACCAAACTTGAGTTTGAGTTTTTAAATAAAAAATAAATAATGAAGTGAACTTGAGTTTGTAATAAATTATAATAGAAATATATGTTACCACTTTTAAAAAATCATGGACTTCATTTTTTTAAGGAATTATAATAGAAACTTGTGTCCCCACTTAACTCATGTAGTTAAGTAATTTATACTTTTTTATATTTAAATAATTTATATTATATGAGATAATTTTTGCTTTTTTAGAGTTCTTTAGGAGGCCCATTTTTTATATAAATTTCTCCTAATGGCCATCTCACAATCCACATGTCAAGATGTGAGGGCTTGTGAGTCCTCAACTCACCTTAGCCCTTCATCTTGGCCTTGTTGGATAAATCTCAACCATTGAATTCCTTAGAGAATTCAAGATCCTCTATAAATACCCCCTCCTCAAGGGCATTTGGGACTTAGCCATTTTGCAACTAAATGCTGCCATTTTGTGCACTTATTTAGCCATCAATCTCATCCATTTTCATTTGCATCCAAGCACATAGTCAAATCCTCCATTTAGCCACATCAAGAGCCATCAAGGAGCATACAAATCAATCCAAATCAAGGGCCAACCAAGGAGTTTCAGCTGCAAGAAGGAAGGTATATCCATTGTCATCATTGAACATTTTCCTCTTTGCATTTTCAAATTCCTTAGGCTAATCTTGAGGTGTTTCAATATGTTTTCCATTGCATTTTAATTGCTTAGAATAGGTTAAACATTTTGATATCACAGACATAATATCATCTTCCCTTCTACAAGAACTCAAGGTTGATAGAGGAATAAGAAGAGTAATATCAACAGACCAAAGAGGTAGAGCTTCGTGAACCTACAATAGCAAAGGTGTTGGAGCAAAGAGTGGTTGTAGAAGCAAAGTATGGAGCTGCTAGATGTAATGAGAAGTGCCAGAATGATCAAGAGAATTGCTAGAATGAGGAATTATCTTGAGAATGAGCAAGAAGTGAGAGAGAGCTTGAGAGAATGGAGTTAAAATAGACAAATTGGAGACAAATAGTCATTACCAATGGTCAAGATTTGGTAGAAAGACGTTATGCTCATAGACCACAAAGAATCACAACATCTTTACCATTTCTTGATGTAGGAATCTTGTTGGTAGGTTAGCACAACGTGCAAACATCCGAGTGACGCGCACACATCCTCGATAAAAATTCCCTTCACCAATGCTAAACAACAGGGACACATGGGAAAAGTGGAGAAAAAGTCATGGATTTTTGCATTATTAGACTTGTAAGGCTAAAATTAGGGTAAATTAATGGGAAATTGAATGGGGTGCAAATTTACACCATTACATTTTGCCTCCACTTTAGCAAGCATATGTGTCAATGTGTATGAGAGCTAAAGTAGAAAGAGGTTAAAGAGAATATACCAAAATCGTCGAGGAAGTAGATCTTAGATCAGGAATACCTTGATATGAGAGAGGGAGATCCACCAAGAGGCAAAGATGACACGAGTCTTTGATCTTGCAATGCTAGCTACGATCTCACCACAAACATTTTAGGCTGCAGACAAACATGTTAGGCAAAAAAGCTAATCATAATAGACACAATTTCATAAGACACAAGCCAACATAATAAGACATAGTATGATCAAATAAGACAAAAGACACACACTGATCAGATAGATAAGCATGTGGCTGTTGCAAATTGTGTTCCAAGACAATCACAAAAAAAGATGGTTCTAGTCAGGCTGCCCCTAAACTAGATGCCAAGATATAAGATGTCTAACACCAAGACACACGAGATCAAATATCAAATAAATGACACAAAGGAATCCTCCTTAATACATCAAGACATTGAAGAATCCTTCTTTAGAAAGTGATTCTCAAAAAGGGGTTTTTTTTAGCAAGGAACCCTTCAGGACATCAAGACACCAAGGGGCCCTTTTGAAAGAACATGCCATTTGAAAGATATGAATTTTTTCATAGGTGATTATGTCATCAAGGAATCATTTTGAAAGATATTTCATCAAGGAATCCATTGGAAAGAGTGCTTCTTTTCTAAAGGAAAATTTTCAGACTCTTTGATTTTATAAAAAGTGCTCCTTTTTCAAAGGAAAATTTTTAAACTATTTCGCTTATGGGATCCTTTTTGAAAGAAAATTTTGTCAAGAAGTCTTGAGAGAATACATCATCATGGAAAATGAGGGTTTTCAACAAGGGATTATTTTATCAAGGAATTCATTATAAAGAAATTTTACACCAAGGAATCATTTTGAAAGAATTCGCCATGTTGAAAATTGGAAAAGCATAGTAGCCCCCTTAGGATGGTGTGTATTGCGTAGAGGAGCACATGGAATCCTAAGGAGAGAAAGGAGAGGCAGAGATTTTATAACATGCAACACATGACAAGATGTATTTGTGGTATGTTTCCTCACATGTGAGGGACAACACATTGAAACCACAACATCAAGAAGCAGATAGATAGAGACGAAGACATCAAGAGATAGGGGGATATGAGAATTCAGGGTCAGAACTATCATAGATACAAATAGATAAATATAATATAGTATATGTATGACCTGCCATCGATCCCTAAAGTTCTCATAATGTGAAGAAGAGCACATGAAGACAAACTAGAAATAAAAAATTGGGTCAACATGGAAGAAGGCCTAAATGCCCCCAATACTTTGCATCGTCCCCAATATCGAAAAGCAATATTATGACACATAGAAGAATGATGACATAAATAGAAGAAATTCAAGACAATTTCTTATGCTTGTATCCAAGTACCTATAAGGGTAGCAAGGGTCTTCCAAGAAAGATCACAAACATAAAAAGACAAGCACAAGGGAATATAAACACACAAACAAATCTAATCTATAGATGTAGAAGAGGCACCACTCTAGTCCTCATCAACTAGCAGGTCATCCTGATCACAATCTAGATCATTATAAGGTGAGGGAGGATGAGCTTTCAAGGGTGAGATAGCAAGGGCGGTACCCTTCGACTCACCTCAAAGAAGAGCCAAGGAAGAAAGCCCCTCAAGATCTTCTTCGCCGAGTTCCTTTGAAGCAAGGGTCATCAATTTCATAAAAATTGAGGATAGAGTCGAGATATCATTCACCAAGTTGAACATACACTTCTTAAGAGTTCCTTGTGTCAAATTAGCAAGAGAAAGACAAGACACCCAAGAGTGATTGTTAGCCTCAACAAAAGGGGCAATGAAAAACTTCAAGGAAGCAAGGGTTGCCTTAGTCACAAGGATGACACAACCCAAGAAAAAATTAGCCTCTAAAGGAGGGTAACCCCTCTTATGACCATTACATGTGGTGAGGTCATCCTCCAACTTACACTTCACTAGAGGATGTAGGATCCCCACAGAAGAAGTAGAAGTGGAGGAAGAAGAAGAAGAATCCGTAGAGGACACCACCTTTGTATGAGGCGTGTCAACGGGATACGAGAAAGGAGGGATGTTCAGGAGCGACATCAAAAGAGGAGGCTCCAAAGAGGGAGCAATGAAAACCTACACCTTTTTGGGGAGAGCATCATCAGGACCCACTAGAGGAGTCAGAAGCAAGGCAAAAGTGATGGGAACTGAATCAAGAACAACAAAAGAAAGCAAAGCAATGAAAAGAGATGAAAAATGCAACTGGCTCCCCCTTTGTCTTCTATGAGGTGGTGTGCTCCTCAACTAGAGCCTTTCTCCTATGCTTGCACTCATGCACAAGCTAGTTACATAAGCTACAAGCACTAGAGGATGCACCCTGAGAAGAGGTTGGAGGTTGTTGCTCAACTATAGGAGCATCCTTCACAACCTTTTCCGATGGAAGGGTGGTTTCCTAAGCAGGAGTATGAGTAGGAGGCACATGAGCATAAACGACAACAATGGGAAGAATAGACATCAGAGCTTCGACAACAAGCCTCTTCTCATTCTTTACCCAAAGGGAAGGTGGAAGAATAGTCAAAGGCCACGGAGACCAAGACACGGGAACAACCCCATGGGAGCACTTCCCCTTGCCATAGATGGTGGTTTAGGGAATTGTGGGAAAAAAAGGAAATTGAAAAGCCTGATGCTTCACCTTCTGCCATGCAGACACCATTGTACTCCCCATGTGAGGCATAGGGGCGAGAACCGAGGATGCCACAACGAGCTGAGAAGTAGAAGCAAGTGGAGTGGAAGATGCAGGAGGAGAAGGTTCTAGAGTGCGAGCAAGCTTCTTCTTCCCTTTTGATGGGGTAGAAGAAACATCTCGCTGTTGCACTATCATAGAGGCCTTCACAAAAACAACATAGGGAGACACAAGAAAGCTAGCCTTCGGCTTTGATGGCACCTTCAAATTTTGCAAATTTGAAGTGCCCATGATGAAAAAGTTGATTTGCACACTCAAAAATGCACCTCAAAAATGTGCCTCAATGACCTACTTTGGAAGGTCATAAATCAGAGCTAGTTGAATTTCATGCCAAATCCCTTGGCGAGCGTACTCATTTGTCATATGTGAACATGTATGTTAGATTTCAGCTTCCTATGATGAGTTTTGACAAGGTTTTGAAACGCAAAGTTGGAGGGTTCTGGGACTGTTTTGTTGTTTGCAAACTCTCAGGCCTGCGAAGTGGACTCCTGTTCAAACTGATATTTCACAACTGGATGATCCTCATGAAAAATGGATTAGTGCTCTGCATTCCCCTCATATTCATATGCTCCCTAGTCTGGTTTCAAAGTCTCAGGATCAAGTTTGATATTTTTACTAGGTCAAATTTAATGCAATTTGTTCTATTTTGACATCTACATTTCTAGAATGTTTCAGGAGGTCAGCTTTGACCCTTAATATCTTGTGAAGAATGTGGATTGAAGGAAAGCCCTCTTGCACACATGCTCAATGGACCTAAATGATTTAGTTTTTCCAGTGGCAGTTTTCCAGGAGAAGATTTGGTATTTTTTTGAGATGGTCACTTAGTGAGCCCTAATTGGTTTTTGACAGGTGCAGTTATAGAAAAGTCTGACTAAGCCACTTTGGATATTAATATCTTGCACCTCAAGATGAATTTTTCCAAGCCATTCATTGCACTGAATTTTTGGTTCAAATTTCTACATGCCTGCTCAGTTTCAGGCCCCTAGGATGAGTTTTGATGGGTCATTTAATTGTCTCATGACAACAAGGTCAAAATTGGTGTTCTAAAAACTTTTAAATTTTCAATTTCTAAGGGCAACCCATTTCTCATTTTGGTCCAAAACCTCTCTAGCTCCATTTACATCAAAATCAAAGGTCATCTGATGCATTATTTTAATGCATTTCAATTGCGACAAAGGCATTCGATATGCCAATTTAGAAAGGAGGTCCTAGAAATCTTTCAGTGATGCAAGTTTTGAGGAAATAGGTTTGCTTTAAATGATTTATAATGTCCTTGCACACATTTTTGTGGCTCCAGGTGTCTCGATTTTCCCACAATGAATTTCCTCTAATTGGATCGCAAGCGAAATTAAAATTTCACTATTTCCTAATGTTCAAATTGCACATATTTAAAATATTTTAAGTATTTTAAATACTTGTAAAAGGAGAAAAGCACATGAAAGAAGGAAATTTTAGGGCAACATCAAATATTTGACAAACATTATAAAAACATTATAAAGTTTCAAGCTTTATAAAGCTTTTCTTCACATGAAGCTTCCCCGCCATCCTGTGGGAGCTCATGCTTACAACAACTTCTCACGAGGAAGCGGGGAGAGGAGGGGGAGACCAAAAAATTTAGAGAGCAGCTTTTAATAGTTTTCTGCAATGTATTTTGGGCAACTTCAGGTAGGATTTGAGTAGAGTTTTGGCTGAGTGGTTGTTGTTCACGTTTTTAGCTTTCTGGCAAATTTTTGGGCGTCCATTTGAGCTCAAAATTGATGATTCGTGGTCTGAATTTATCCACTGACCATTCCTAGTGCCTAGGAGGTATTTTTATTCATGTTTGGGATGGATTTTGAGTGCCAAAATGGCTAAAAATGCCCCTGCATCAAGAAAAACGACCCAACAATGATAAGAAATTTGAATTGGAGGCTGCTATAGTGTTTTCTCTGTGGCTGGGTGCAGTCAAACGAGCTTGAGAGGGGCTTTGCCCTCCAGCCTGCGTGAGTTCATGATGGCGTAAGAGGAAAGATGCAAGAGAGCAGGGATGCTCCACATGGCAGTTGATGCTCGTGGATTTTATGAAGCTCACGAGAGAATTTAAAATGTCCAACAAAAATTGATAAAGTTTTTGATGGTGCTAATGTTTTATTTTGAGCATTATAATATACTTGCCCGCTAGCCCGTGAGATTTATGATGCCATGAGAAGAAAAGTAGTGGGGGAGCGGGGAGTGGCCATGGTGGGCCCATGCATTTTTTAAAAGAAATATTTGAAGGCAGAGGCTCAACAAATATAATAATGTTTGGCATTATTATGTGGGGAAAATTAAGAATAGAATGCACAGGTAAATATATTTTTATATTACCCGAGAAATAAGTAAAATCTCCACCGTAAAAGGGAAAACAACTTTTGTTGGAAAATAAATGGTGCATGGGTAAAATATTTTATTTGCCCAAGGAATAATTTAAATGTTTTCACTTTTAAAGGAGAAAATATTTTAAGTGGAAAAATACATAGTAAAGGTGCAGCCCGGTAATATAAAAATGAAAGCTCTCACAAGTAAATGAAAGAAACTTTAGTGGCTAGGAATAAAATAAAATTTAAAGTGTTGAGCAGTAAATGGAAAAAGCAGAGTAAAAGCTTTCATGGAGAAATAAAAACATTTTTTGTTGCAGGGAAAAAATGGAGATGAGGGTTTTTCTTCAGCTACAGTAAAAATATTTTCACTGCAGGGATAAACAGAGGAGTGAAGTTTCATAGGGGGTAATTTTTTGTTGCTAAGTGAGTGCAAACAAAAGGCAAGTGCAAGAGGTGTGATGTAAAGGGCAGATTGAAGATTCTTTAGGTGAAAAGATGGTTACTAATCAATGGAGCTGAGTGATGCCAAGTGTTTGATGAAGATTTCCATTTAGGGTTTCTTCTTCCTTAAGTGTAATTTTCTGCTTCATTCTAAAGAGGTTGCTCATTCTTTGTTGTCACGGGAATACCATTTTGTAACAGGGTCTCAAATGTATAGTGTCTGTTTTAGGTTTCTGGGTTAATTTTAGTCATGTAATGGAGAATGTAATTACAACACTATCATGTTAGATAAATAAATGGCAAGATATTCTTGATCAGTTTTCTCCATTGTAGACATTGCATAAGTTCTGAATATAAGGAATCAAGGGTTTCTGTTGTTCAGCTTCTTGTCTTTCCCTGAATGTTTATTCACTATTATTACTCTTATTCAAAGAATGAGTCAAATTGTATTAACTAGAATGAAAATTTATGCAATTGTATGCAAGGATTATTAAGTATTTATGGTTAAGTCTCTGGTATTAATGATGTAAGCCATTATTGATATGCACAGTTATGATAGAATGAATGTTGTATTGTATTTTAATTTACATGGCTTAGGTGACTCCACCTTAGAATATGGCACTGGTATTCTAATGTTGCAATTTCTTTAGATTGTTTTATGAGCAGCTACAATTTTAAATCAAATTTACTTATCTATCTTGGTATCATTGTGTGTGGAATTTAAGGATTTACATCTCTCATGTTTAAAATTGGGCATTACCATGAAGGTTAGCCAAACCTTTAGGGTAGTCTGTCCATTAAACATTTAAAGGCGAATCATTTTTTTATAGTGTGTTTGATACTTTGGCACACAAGTATTTGCAAGCATACTATTGGGATCACCCTTCCAGGTTTAACAGAGCCTGAAGTGTAGGGGAGAAAGGGGTTTTTATTCAATCTCTTGTTCGTTGGCCAAATCTCTCCTTGAATCTGACCATTAGTCCTCGTAGCCCTTTAGGATTCAAGTGGGTTGCAGATTTGGGGAACCAATAGGTTCTAAGCCCCTAGTCTTATATTTAACATAAGCTTGATATAACAAATCTCCCCTTGGAGGGAGAGGTCCAATCAGGGTGGGCCAAAAGTGATCCAAAGAGAAGCCACCACGTGACACTAGTGGTTTGTAGCTCATATCATGAACCACATGAACAATGCCCCCCATCATGGGGGAACTTTTAGAATTTATGGATTATAGAGGCAACATTGTTCATCTAGTCCAACCATGAAATGTCTAGCCTAACTCTAAATAGGTTAGACTTTGGGATCGCATCAAATGACACATCAACAGCCTTGGGTCCTACCCAGATTGACAAAGAAATGGTGCTCATAGGAACAATAGATAGTTTGTTGTGAGTATGGAGAGTGGCATGCAGCTCTTCATATTTATCCTTATATAAATTGTTTATAAATAAGGTTTCCTCTGTTATCATGTTCACCTGACTCATCAGATTGACCATGACACTAATCACTATGTTACCATTAATCAGAGCAGGAATGTACAACAAGGAAGGCTCCATGTTTAATGGTAAATCATGTGAGGTAAAAGTTATATCAGGCCTAGCACTCGCATTCTTAGAAGGAGGAATACGCGTGAACTAGACCATGTTCATGTACTCAGATGGAACTAGCTTAGAAGATGTAGAAGAGTGTGTGACTAGATTTACAAAATGAGAAGGAAATGGATTAGTATATATCTATAACTCACTATTAGCCTTGGCTATAGATTTATTGGAATTATGTTTCCTTCCATCAAGACGGATAGTCCCATCATCAATTTGATCCTAAATCTTGTGACATGGGCGTATGCATCTAACAGTGTCATGTCTATGCACTTGATGGAATTGAAAAAAATTTTGTGCGTCATACCACTTAGGATATGGCTTGGAAATAGGTCAAACTTCTAGGAATGTTAAAATTTTATCTTTTAGCAACTTTTTCAATACAATAGTATAGGATTCAGATAGTTTTGTAAAACACCTATTGTGCCCTGTACCTTTGTCTTTATATGTAGAGACCACATTTGCAATAGCCTTATTCCTTTTGTTATCACCAAAAACTGACACTAATGATTGGTTATCGAGATGGGAGCACAAGGTTGAACCCCTGAACTGAGTGACCATCTGTTGGTATTCATGCAATGCTACACATAGATGCGCAAAGGAAGGATACTTCATCAAGGCAAACTTTTCTTGTCATTGCTTTTGTAAGTTCTCGATGAAGACCTTCTGAACATCAGAGTCAGGTAGAGGATAAGAGATTTGAGAAAATAATGCTTGATAGTGAGCAATGAATTCAGTAACCTTTTCATGGTCCCCTTGCTTGTATCGAACAAGATCAGAGAAAGTCATCTTTGGCTCGATGTTAGCTTGGAACTGTCTCAAGAACTGATTCACCAATTGATCAAATGAGAAGACAAAATTATTTAGCAAGGAATAATACTAGCCAAGAGCAGCATCCATAAGGGAGAGTGGAAAGAGTTTTTCCATCAGAGCATCATGGTGGAAGAAATCAGTGCACATAGCATTGAATGTCGATACGTGAATCTGAGGGTCTCCACGAGCATTATACTTCTTGAACTTTAGAATCTCCATTCCTTGGGGGATAGGAGTGTTCAAGATGGCAATGGATAAAGGACTGTGATGAGAGAAGGGTTGAAACATAAGTTGAGAAGAAGAGGTAGATAGGTTCACCAACTGGTTTTGCATTTGTCCCATATTTTGAAACAAATATTTCAAGACAAGATTAGAAGATGAAACAAGACCAGTGGAACCACCACCAGAACCACCAACCCACATAGCAACAAAAACTCCAACACTAGGACCAATATGGGTTCCAGGATTACCACCAGAAACATAAGCATTAGGGGTGGCAAAACTATAACCCAAGGGTACCTTATTCACTTTAAAAGTGAGGTTCTACTTAGGTCCAAAGGTGGTGTTAAGAGAAGGACTAGTCTCAGCCATACATACTGACACTCTAGGCATCGAAGCTTCTAGTTGTCTCTCAGCAGTCTCAGAGCCAAGATTTGAGGCAGTGCCCAAGTTAGAATTATATGCTGGGAAATAAGTATCCATGATATCTACAAGACCTCTGAGAAGTTCTATACCCTTTTGGTCCTTGTCTAACATAGGTCTTAATTTGTTGACAACAGAAGCTGCTTGGGAAAGACTTTTATCCTTTTTTAAATATTACTCAAATGCCCCAAGCCTTTGATCCAAGGAAAGAAGATGCTCTTTGGGGACCTCAAGAGCATCATCTTCCCCTATAGAAGAGATGGAAAAAGAAGTAGGAGGTGGAGGAATGTGAGGGGAAGCTTCCCTAAATGGACTGGAAAATCCAGTAGACATTCTTGACACTAACTCCTTAAAAGAAGGACCACTCTAACTAGATGTGACCTTCCTAGATTCCATTTTTATATGTCATAGACTTCTTCTAACAATGTGTCTGAAGGTTGTAGATTGGGTTGTAAATCTCATAAAGCTTCACAACATGTGAATCCATAACACACCCAAGATGTGAGAGAATAAATTTTTGACACATAGAAATGAAAAGAAGGATGTTCACGTCAAGTTCACAGAAATGTAGAGAAGGGGGATTTTCTACCCTCGAGACTCTCAGATCATGGAAGATCCTAAGGGAGTGAACTATCCTAAACTACCTCAAACTACCTAATAAGTTTAGAAGGAAGGGAAAATAGGACTATTTTTCCCTTCTACTTATGACAAATGTTTCCTAGAATCAGGTGAGCCAACCATAGAGGTCTTGGATTGCAGACCAGATGACTCTCTACCATAGGATGACAACATGGTATTCAAACTTTAGTGCACCATGCTAGAGTCTTAGAGACGTGTTGGCATCTTGTACAAATAAAGGGTTAGGTGGTAGCCAAAAACACACAGGGTCTACAGACAACCCGAATGCTCTAGTTTCACAATTTGATAAAAATGGATGAAAAGAAAAGTACAACAAAAAGAATACTATGAAAGCTTCTCTAATAGCGAGATGATAAAGAGAGGAGAATAATTCCAACTTACTCAAGGTCCAATTCTCCAACTAGCTCCAAGAAATCGAATAACACCTGCACACACAGTAACAAGAAAAATGTTAGGGTTATGTTTTGAGGTTTGCCTTAGTTAAACCCCTGTTTCGGTGTTCCCATCTCCACGAATAGCCAATAGAAAACAAGATTTAGAAAAATGATAGATAAATAGATAGAAAAGACACAATATAGTAGAGAGAAATGACAACTTGGATGCTACTCTACAAGAATGATAATGCAAATAATCAAATAGACATAATATAACCTTCCCTTCCACAAGCAGTCAAGGAAAATAGAGGAAGAAGAAGAGAAATATCACCACACCAAGGAGGTAGAGCTTCGTGAACCTGTAATAGCAATGGCGTTGGAGCAAAGAGTGGTTGTAGAAGCAAAGTTTAGAGCTGATAGATACAAGAAGTGTTAAAATGATTAAGAGAGTTGCTAGAATGAAGAATTACCTTGAGTATGAGCAAGAAGTGAGAGAGAGCTTGAGATAATGAAAGAATGGAGTTAAAATGGACAAATTGGAGGAGAATAGTCATTCTCGACGATCAATATTCGATAGGAAGATATTATGCTCGTAGACCATAGAGAATCATAATTTATTTACCATTTCTTGACTTGGGAATCTTGTGAGAATGTTAGTGTAGCGCACATACGTCCACACGGTGGGTGTGTGTCCCCAAAAAAAATTCCCTTCATCGACACTAGACAACAAGGACACATGGGAAAAGAGGAGCAAAAATAATAGGTTTTTGCACTATTGGACTTGTAAGGCTAAAATTCAGGTAAATTAATGGGAAATTGCATAGGGTGAAAATTTACGCCATTACAACAATAATTCTAGGCATTTAACATTAATGGTATGAATGTAAATTATTGGTTCTCCTTTACCATTATGCATTTCAAACCTAGGAGCCATGAAATTGATTAGAAATGGATTAGAAATAATTTTGCAAGCCAACATATTATCTAACAACTTGAATGTCATATCTTTTTTGAAACTAAAGAGTAGTTGTTGAAGCAAAATTTAACCTCACTTACCTCTTTCATGATGATTTGAAGATTTTTTTAGGAAGAACTAAAGGTTGGAAGGGGTGATGTGTGTAGTAATGGATTATAAATGGATTGTGATGAAATTATAGTGGAAGGAGTAATGGATTGGGAGTGGACAATAGAATAAGATGGATGTGTGTGAGGGATATAGCTATGAAAAGTAGGAATGATGGTGAAGGAAACATGGGCATGAGTGTAGGATGAACTAAGATGAGTAGTGGGGCTAAAATGAGATTGGGGGGAAGGGAATAGTGGGTTGATGAAAATAAAATGCAGGGGATTATATATAGAGTGAAGAATGGTAGAGGATGTATATGAGTGAAGAGGAGGGGAATCATCACAATGGCCCAAACAATATGGCTAATGCATTTTAACATGCCAAATCCACATTATTTAGTTATAAGGAGGTGTTGAAACTCATCGATTAGAAATGATGATTATGTATCATCTAATTTTTTGAAATCTACTTTAGGATTCAAATTTTATAGTGCATTTCTCTTTTTAGTTGATTTTTAACCATCTCAAAGTTGGAATCATGAGAATATGTTTCCTTATTATTAAGGTGGGTGGAAGTGGTTAGGATTTTGATTATGGGAATTTTAGAAGAAACCATTAATATGGAAGGATTAATATAGTGGTGTGTTGAAGGGGAAGTAAGGGTTGCTCAATTTTCTTTTGCATACAAGACTAAAAATATTCTCTTAAAGAGAACAAAATGTATCTATAAATACACATGCTATGACAATCTAGAATCTTAAGAGAATAGATGGATGGCATATATTGATTCTCTAGGTAATGTATGTAATATCAAGCTTCACCAAATTTATGTCCAAGGCTCCATTTATTTTTCCTATAGTAAACCGATTTAAGATGCAATCAAATAATTAAATAATATGAATAAACAAACTAGATCTACATGCAAGAGTTAAGAAAATGATTAACTAGAGAGGAATATAGTGATTATCTATTTTTGATAATGTGATGAATTTTACTTTTTAGTTAACTTGTTGTGACATGATAGGCAATTAGATTCAAAAATTAAAATATGGGATTAGAAGGTTGCAAAAAACTCTATAGAAGCTTACATTACCATAAATAGGGTTATGTTTGTAGCCTAGACTTGGACAAGGATATATTGTCCATCTTGGTAGATAATATAGTGCCACACCATGAAAAATTATCCTAGACAATTCCACACCATACAAATCAATCCTTGGGATATGGCCTCATTCTAAAAGGTTATAAAAGACATAAGGCAACAAATCATAGATCACATTTGGGTTATAAAAGAAATACGAGACTAAGAAATCAAATATGGAAATCAAACATGATCTCATCATCTTGCCACAAGTATAACAAATTTTTAAATAGTGTATTAATGTACCAAGTGGTTCCAATAGAAAGATATAAGTAATTTTTCAACTTTTGGGTCCTCATACATACACCGCTTGAGGCTAAGTAAATTATGAGAATATTTTAAACCATTTAAGCTACAAATTTATGCATAATATATTTATATAAATTGATCTCCATAAGGCCATGAGGACATACAAAATGTCATACAATTCCATCATGAGGGTGCACAAAATGCCATCAAAATATCATACAATGTCATGAGGCTAATTTATTGTCTCCTAGTCTACAAATATCATCTATACATATAGCCACACAAAAAATGTTATCTATGTGCCATGTACAAGCACACAAAATATGTCCATCTATGAATATTGAACACTATTCCTCAAACATTGTGCCTCTTTTTCCCGACTATACATTAAACCTCGGTCCCTTGTAACAGTTGGTGTCTTGCATTGTTTTGATCTCCTACACTCCTCGCTATTTTGTACCCCAACCTATACATAAAAAATATAAAATTAGATACTATGCCAAAGTCAAAAACTATAAAAATTATTTAAAATGATATATATTTTGCAGACACTTACAACATACTGGTAGTCTAACTCTTCTTACCTACGACACTCAACATCATCAAGAGATGTTTTCCCTCACACAGAGGTGTCTACATCCATCTATAACATAACAAAGACATATTTATCAATTATTTTTGATCGGTCTACTAATATCAATTGACACAAAATAATATTATTAAACATATATATTCATACTCATACATGAGTTAAGCACATTGATGATGAAATTGCTGCACTAACACCAACTTTTAAATTTTCTCTTATGCCAGGAGGTGTGACTATTGTATTTATCAACTAAACAAACAATAATAGGTTAAACTCAAAAACATATATATATATAAACAACAAATTTAAAATTTGCAAAAACAAACTTAAATGTGTTAGAGTGTACCTATGTAAATCCAATGTCAAAAGCATCCATGGAAACATGTGTACTAGATGGTGATGTGATGCCCACCTATTAGATAAAAGTGTATATTTTAAAATATTAAACAATATTTTGAATAGAAAGTATATTTTATTTTGATATATTATAAAAAATTTACCTCTGATATAGATGCAAATGTACAAGTTGTTGCAAGAAAGGTCGATAATGTACCACCCTTTGGAGTTACACCCTAAAATGCATAATTTTTGCATCAGTTTAATTCAATACTAATTAAAAATATATTACATTTACAAATTTTAAGCATTTAATAGATAAAATATTATAAATTTAAGTTAACATACCTACATTTGACTAACATACACCTCATTCAACAACTCATATGTCCTCACCATATTATCTAATGCACCACCCTAATGACCTCCTTCTACTCCCATAACATCTATACTAACAATGATAACACACATGGGAGGTGGAACCATCTGCACCCTATGCATTGCTATCTCTCCCAAAGCATGGATTACAATAGTTTGAGCATATATGAGAGCTAGGGGAACTAGAGTTAGATGGTCAAGCTACTACATCATCGTGTGAGGAGAAAGGTTAGGATATATGTGTGTCATGCTCTATAATGGTGTATGTCAGTTTAGCAGCTGCATGGAGATTCTGCACCTCCATACTCTCCCTGATGGCTATTGGAATTGTCACATAATAAATAGGTTTTTATGCTAGTGTTCTTCGATGTTCATAGTTATCTACCAGACAAGCTCCTAGTCTATGTTGAACAGAGCCTCCACCTCTACCCTAAAACTCCCTCATATCAAAATATAGGAATTTCATAAAGAAACTCAAACTCAAAGTATAGTTTTTTAAGAAAATAGAGTGACACCTCATAATTATTACATGGAGGTTGGTCAAAGACCATCCACCACCTATCCCAAAAATTATTTCTTATCTCAACATGATTACACCAATGTATTGGAAACCTCTTTGAATTCAGAAGAATAGGTCCATTGGTTCTAAGATCCTTAAAAAGAACATATATGTTTGCTTTGCTTATGTCTTTCCTTTTCACTTGATCATAGAATAATTTTGTTGCATAAAATTGATGAAATGAATCTCTATAATTTTTCCATTGATTTATTTGATTTGTAACTATGTCAAAATTTGTCATCATTGCTTCCAATGTTGAGGCAAGGGATAGGTGATGCGGGTTTTATGTTGAACCCCTCAATTTTGAAACTAATTTAGAAATTACAAATTTGTTTTGTTTTAGATGCCCTAACAAATCCTCTTGGCTTTGTCCAAGGTTTTTTGGAAGGGTTGGAGGAGGGTTAGGAATCCTAGGGTTTTCCTCAAGCATTTCATCATTTAAATTTGGTTGTGGCTCAGAGTTAATATGATCTGTTATAAAATTCCCAAAAAAAAACATGAAATTGATAATAAAAAAAATCCATTTTTTTCAAATGCAAGCAAAATTTAAATCTAATGCACAAAAAATTAGCACTTGCCTCTTCTCCAATGTGGCATTGTGAAGCTAGGTTGAAAATTTCAAAAGAAAATTTGCGTTATGCTCTAAGGTTGAGGGCAAGAAAAGTATTCCAAAAAGCACTGGCCACAAATGAGGAAAATGGGTAAGTTTTTTTATAACTTTATTGAGCAAAATGTGTACATGTTTTTCTTTCATAAAAACACGTGTGTGTTTTTCTCATAAAAGCATGTACGTATTTTTAGCACTAAAAAAACAATCATGTTTTTAATTCAAATAACACACTCGTGTTATGGCTTGGAAAACCCGAGCCATAACATCAGCATGTTATTTAAATTTCTTCATAAAAAAAATGTTTTTTTCTCATTTTGGGCATTTGGCCACTTTTTTGTGCCCCATCTTGGTGCACATGCCCTACATAAGAACTACATTGAGCTCTTTGTACCTTGTGGTATTTTCTCATTCTTGTTTCTATAATAATAAGCAAAGTTGGATGAGAAGGTTCTAAACTTCTCTTCCCTTAACCGTGTGCACACAAAATGATGGATATAAGGGCCAAACATTCACTCAAGCTACCAATATTGACATACCAATATCATATTGGTTATGACCATATATCCTCTATTATTAATTAAGCAAATGATTCTAGAAAAATCTATCATTGGTGGGTGATTTGACACATTCATCAATTCAAGTAAAGAATTAAGTGTGCATGACCTCTTCTAAAATAAAACCAATCTCATAAAGGAAGATTGACTACCTAGGGTCCATATCACCAAGTCATGGCTATGCAAGCTAGGTTAGTAACCATTATAATATTATTCTACTACAAGGGGATGTGATGTTTCTCAAATAATGAGATAAACACATATTTAATTTTTAAAAATTATTGATATTTTAGAATTCACATGCATCTAAAAATTGATCAAAATAACTTGATTCCTTTATATATCTCTATGTTTATAATTTAGTAATGAATTTAACCTTGTATTTACATAATATTTGAGCTTCATAATAATAATTTTCAAGTTTTATCTTAACATAAATAATATCCTAATCAGATGTTCAAAAGAATACAAAAGAAATAAGGGTTTAAATAGAGAAAATGAGCATGTTTGTAATGAACTACATCTTGATCATCATGTTGAGATAAAAAAATCCTAGGTAGCCAACTTTTCTTGATTAATATTTCACTCAAAGTAAGGAACACAAAGAGGTGCATGACTAAGGACTTTGGATAAGGAAAAAAGTTGCATAAAACCATTGCATTCCAAACATAAGTATCACCCTCTCAAATTTATCAATTAATGTGATTTATCATTCAACATGTATAGAAACCTATATATATTAGGTGAATTATAAAAATTAGTTCAAAACAATAAGCACATTTATTTTTAGAACCTTGACAAATAATAAAATAACTTGGAAAAAAACTCTAAAAATCTATAATTTTATTCAAGAAATAGGTTTCCAACCCTTAAAATATTTTTTGTTATCTATTTAAAGAGATAAACTTTAAAAAAAAAAAATTATAGCCACAAACACTTGGGAAAATCATTAAATTTTATGTTTACATCCAGGGCTAAGATCAAATTGATCTTACAACTCAAAATTAAGCACATTTAATAACTATGTCATGATGTTCATCATTGTAAAAATCCTTTTCCTTTTTACTCAAATAAATTTTAAAAAGTGGTTGCCCATGTTTTAAAGCTACTTTAACCTCCTCTTTGACATCTTCTTATGTAAAAAAAATCTCCTTGCTTAGGTAATCATGGTACAAGTTTCAAATAGTAACTCATTAATGTTATATATGATGTCCTTGAAAATCAAATTATATGTTGCAGCCTATCCCCATAATATATTTAGTATAAGATTACTTCAAAAATCAGCTCCTCGTGCACGAAAAATCCCAAGATGCAACCTTCTTCTACATTAGGATCTCTAATTTTAGGTCCAAGATCTCCATTTTTCCTTGACTTCATTAAAATATTTCAATCAAGGATTATCTTCCTTTTTAACAATCTCTTATTCAAATACTATAGGTATAGTAGTGAGGCAAAGGCACAAAGTTGCTATGATAATAGTAATCAAGCATCCAAATCAACAATATATCGAATGGATTCCTTTTTGACAATTCATCTTAGCTCAAGAAATACTTCCATCATTCTTTTATAACCTTCTCTCAATATAATTTAAGCGTAGTAGAAAATCATGACCATTAGGTTTCATAATTGAATCTTCATATTAACATCTAATTATCATTTCCTATTAGAAATTTAAAAAAAAATTAATAACATATTCATAACATAAGTGATCCCGTCATGCTTGATATCCATTCCTATAGTCAAATCATAGACAAAAACATAAAATTCCTAAAATTACAAATTAAAAATAGAAACCAAGAAATGTTATACTCATGATTACAACATCTCCATTCTTGCTCACTATCCTTTCAAAGTTAGATCTTATATCCTTATCCTATTCTCAATAAAATTGAGTGTTTTCATTAACAACCCCATCTAATTTGACTCTCTTACCTCTTGACCATTGACTCAAAGTCACTAGGATACTCCTTACACTATATTCCTAGATTGATAATAGTCCTCTAGCTCTTCATAATAGATCTACAATGACATGTTAGTCATTTTTAGTATTATGGTAGTGTTTAGGTGTGTACCATTTCCTTTTAGGTGGATAATAGATTATGTGTTATGTTATGACAATGTTCTAATCATTTCCTCTTCACGAATATCCTATCCATGCAAGTTTATGATAGCCTAGATAGATGATGATATGTTAAGTTTTTTACATGATTGTTCATATTCAGAATGAAAATATTTGATCTTAATGACACTCCATACTTTATTATGATAGTCATTGTTGGTAGGGTTAAGAGCATAAAACATAACATAGTTGCAAACAATAATTTAATTTACTATAACTCACCACAAGAGGGATGCAGAACACAAGACTGACCAAGCCTATTAAGAATAGCTATGTATTGTAAGGGACACATCCCAAATAGAACATATATGCACATATAATAGATAAATGTAAGAGATGAATCAAGAGAAATGGGAGAATATATAGAGAGAGGATTGACTGTAAACTCATGTTTTGTTATATCATAATGCATGAATATAATATAAAAGACACTCTTTAGCTAATCGAATGGATTAATGACTATAGTCTTGGTTAAAAATATAGCATGATATTGTAGGAGCTAAGATATAGCTCATAGAAGATGTTTTAGTCACTCAAGGACTCAAGCCTCCAATATCATCTACAAAAACCAACAACAACCTTCCACAAGAGGGAAAAGCAATAACATGAAATTGCAACAATAGATGCAAGATGTGGCCAATATTCAATACTCAATATTGCAATGATATATTGTACTTACACAACACTCAACTGAGCTTTCGATTGATTGATGAAATGTACATATGAAGGCTTGCTCATATAGCAAGGAGTGAGATCAGATTAGACAAGATCATGACAAGTGTCTTAATCCTATCATATGAGACAACTAAGTCATAGCAACATAGGACACACACATTAAATTCTCAATGAAAAATATTAAATGCATGCTCTACAAGAATTAGTAAATGCTAGATAACTAAAAGTAAATAATGAGACATGGACCCATTATAACTAACCTCTAGAAATGACAACTAGGAAACTTAACTCCTAAGTAAACTTATAATAATGTGAATAGGTCCTCACTAATAACTAGTTAGGAAATAACCCCATTCACACCAACACCCCCATAAGTGCAACTTAGGGAGTGTAATTATTATGCAAATGATGCAAAGATGGGTCTCGACTACGAGGCCATGTTAGGTGCCCATGCACAAATGCAAATGCAATCTCTCACAAATGGAGAAAAGGAGAAAACCCAGTAGGACAAAACTCTTCCCCAAAAGAGAGATGAATACAATATTGATATTCATCATAAATCCAATCAATCTCCATCTACATGAAGGATAACAAGAGAGATCATACAACTCCCTTATAATGAGATAACCTGCTGCAAAAAAGCATTGGAAGCACACTTGTGGAGTAACACTGGAATCCTCAATCTAGCAAGCAAGGAAAGATAATTATTTTTGCTAGAAACCATATTAGATTCACTCAAGGAATCAAGTAAGAATCATGATAAAGTAACAACAGATCCAATGCCAAGGAACACTGAAAAACTCACAAATTGGAACTCTAGAATCGATGAAGAAACAATCAATTGAGAAATGATCTGGAACTGAAATGAGGTGTAGATAAAATGAAAACCTAATGCATGCAAAAAGGAAATAGTGCATGCACTGATGAATGATCACATATTCCTCCATGAATAAAAATGAACTCAAATTAGCTTTCTAATGCCACTTGAATCACGAAAATCTGATAACTGAGGAAAAAGTTATGATTTTTTTTAAAAAGGGTAAATTTTTCCAACTGAAAGTAGAAGATGCAACCCTTTTGATTTAATTCTAAAAATATTTTTGGATGTATGAAAAAACTAATGGATACCCATATAATATTTTGATGCTACCAACAAAACCCAGAAAGCATTTTTGAATCCAAAAACCAGAACATGCTTAAGTCACTCAAGGACTCAAGCCTCCAAGATCATCTATAAAAACCAACAACAACCTTCCACAAGAGGGAAAAGCAAGAATATGAAATTGCAACAATAGATGCAAGATGTGGCCAATATGCAATACTCAAGATTGCAATGATATATTGGACTTACACAACACTCAATTGAGCTTTTGATTGATTGATGAAATGTACATATGAAGCCTTGCTTATATAGGCAAGGAGTGAGATAGGATTAGAAAAGATCATGACAAGTGTCTTAATCCTATCACATGAGACAACTAAGTCATAGCAACCTAGGACACACACATTAAATTCTCAATGAAAAATATTAAATGCATGCTCTACAAGAATTAGTAAACGCTAGATAACTAAAAGTAAATAATGAGACATGGACCCATTATAACTAACCTCTAGAAATGACAACTAGGAAACTTAACTCCTAAATAAACTTATAATAATGTGAATAGGTCCTCACTAATAACTAGTTAGGAAATAACCCCATTCACACCAACACCCCCATAAGTGCAACTTAGGGAGTGTAATTATTATGCAAATGATGCAAAGATGGGTCTCGACTACGAGGCCATGTTAGGTGCCCATGCACAAATGCAAATGCAATCTCTCACAAACGGAGAAAAGGAGAAAACCCAGTAGGACAAAACTCTTCCCCAAAAGAGAGATGAATACAATATTGATATTCATCATAAATCCAATCAATCTCCATCTACATGAAGGATAACAAGAGAGATCATACAACTCCCCCATAATGAGATAACCTACTACAAAAAAGCATTGGAAGCACACTTGTGTAGTAACATTGGAATCCTCAATCTAGCAAGCAAGGAAAGATAATTATTTTTGCTAGAAACCATATTAGATTCACTCAAGGAATCAAGTAAGAATCATGATAAAGTAACAACAGATCCAATGCCAAGGAACACTGGAAAACTCACAAATTGGAACTCTAGAATCGATGAAGAAACAGTCAATTGAGAAATGATTTGGAACTGAAATGAGGTGTAGATAAAATGCAAACCTAATGCATGCAAAAAGGAAATAGTGCATGCACTGATGAATGATCACATATTCCTCCATGAATAAAAATGAACTCAGATTAGCTTTCTAATGCCACTTGAATCACGAAAATTTGATAACTGAGGAAAAAGTTATGATTTTTTTTAAAAAGGGTAAATTTTGCCAATTGAAAGTAGAAGACACAACCCTTTTGATTTAATTCTAAAAATATTTTTGGATGTATGAAAAAACTAATGGATACCCAGATAATATTTTGATGCTACCAACAAAACCCAGAAAGCATTTTTGAATCCAAAAACCAGAACATGCTTAAGTCACTCAAGGACTCAAGCCTCCAAGATCATCTATAAAAACCAACAACAACCTTCCACAAGAGGGAAAAGCAAGAATATGAAATTGCAACAATAGATGCAAGATGTGGCCAATATGCAATACTCAAGATTGCAATGACATATTGGACTTACACAACACTCAACTGAGCTTTTGATTGATTGATGAAATGTACATATGAAGCCTTGCTTATATAGGCAAGGAGTGAGATAGGATTAGAAAAGATCATGACAAGTGTCTTAATCCTATCACATGAGACAACTAAGTCATAACAATCTAGGACACAAGCATTAAATTCTCAATGCAAAATATTAAATGCATGAGAGAATTATTAAATGCCTAGATAACTAAAAGTAAATAATGAGACATGGCCCCATTATAACTAACTTCTAGAAATGACAACTAGGAAACTTAACTCCTAGGTAAACTTATAATAATGTGAATAGGTCCTCACTAATAACTAGTTAGGAAATAACCCCATTCACACCAACAGATACCACAATTCATCTAACCTTTGGTCATTATCCTATTGCTACTACTGGGGTATAAATACAACTACTAAAGAATATTTTGGGATTTAAACTTTGATTTGCATCCCACTTTCTTATTAACATTGATTTTTTTGTTGGGACCCTAGTTAGGCAATAGAGAAGAGATCAAATCATCAAATAAAACTTTTGGATTAAACCAGTTCAAAAATTAATAGAAAACGCTAACAAAATTTTCTTACTAATCTAAAAAAAATTCCTTAGGTACTAACCCTATGAGAGGGAGTTAGACATCCGGTGATGGTGAATTGAAAGGGGGGATCTCCAAGGGATACCCCTAAAAATATGTGAACATCAAAAATGAGCACGCGATAACACCACAAGAGGCATAAATAAGCAATGTAATACCAAATTATAAACACTTATGGCTAAAGGAGATAATAATAAGTTAAGATAAATTAGAGAAGAAATTGAATTAATAATAAATTAAACATGGAGGGAAAAATAATGGAAGACATGCATCGAAAATAGACTCAAGAATGATAACACAGGTGTCACATGAGGATGGAGAAAGTGGATAAAATTGAGAATGAGCACACGAAGAAGGGTGCTACTGAGTGCATTAATGTGGGTGTTGCTAATAAAAGGAAAGTAGGGAATATCAATAGGGGTACATACTCTAAATAAATTGAATTTTACCAAACTCTGAAGTAAATGAATAGAAATATTTAAATGTATAATAAATACTAACAAAATTTTAGGGAAGTATAGAAAGGTATGGGGAAGCAAGAAAAGAGTTAGGGGAAATTTGTGAAAGTATTTAGGCCCCAACACTCCCACATTTAGTTAAATCACCATAGTTAGGGACAAATTTATCTAATGCTAAGTTTAGTTTGGATGAAAGGTTTATGGAACTTCCAAAACCCCAAAGAAATTCCAATCCATTGATGTGGATTATCTAGAACAACTAGTTAATAAAAGTGTAAGAAAACTAAAGAAAGAAGAGATAAATAGGGGAAGTAAAACCATGTTCAATTTGGGAAAAGATTTATCATCAATAAATAATCAAATATCATTCACAAATAAAACAATATCACCCAAGATGAAATTCCACTTTGAAGAGTTGCACTCCTTGGACTAGGAACCATCCCTTATGCCAAATAAACCAAGGAGATTTTTGGTAGAAGATACAAGTGAAAATTCAACACAAGTACCAGATCTACAACAATGACTCATAAAGAATTGTAAAGCACTATTAAGAAGGGAATACTTTGACATAAATATATCAAGGGAAAAAGGAAGAGAAGGTAAACCTACCCCACGAAGGAGTTCTAAGAAGAAGAAGGAGCAAGATACAAAGGAAACTTACTACAATGAAGAGAAAGAGCCTAAAAAACACTAGACTCACCAATTAATCTCCTTGTGTTTGGAAAAGAATCTAAAAAATTTGTAGAACACATATTTATATTGGATTATATCTAGTAGAGAAAATGGATAACCATATATATCAAACCAAACTATTTGATTTTAAGGGAACACTAAGAAGAGATGCCCTCAATTGTTATAGGAAAATTTACCCACAACATGATAAGGAGTGGGATGAGATAAAGAAATATTTCTTAGAAAATTTTGAAACTCCAGAAGTGCCCATAGAGTGTGAGAAAAATCAGAGACCTAGTACAAGAAGAAGAAAAAATAAATATTATGATAGAAGACTCAATGAAGTTTCTAAGAAACTAAAAGAAACACTAATAAGAAACAAAAAATAAAATGTTTCATATTTGTATTAAGTCTAGAGATAAGGACATTCTTGGATGGAAGAACAGTTGATACATAATCTAATGTAGTGATCTTGACCTACCACATTGAATCACAAACATGGAGAAGGAAGGAGAAGGATAATGAAAGTAAAGAACTATAAAGATTAGGATTAGAATTAGAGTAGTTAGAAGTAAAACGTGAAATACTAGAAAACTAGGATAAGAACCCACACAAAAAAAATCCAACATTTGGTGCACATATTGTTCAAGAGAGGGATACATAAGGAACGAGTGCCCCAAATGAAGGGAAATAATAGGGTGTTGTTGCATTAAGGGTGGATTTCAAGATAGTTCACAAGAGGAACCAAATAGTGTAATGTGGCCTTTGTGGATAATGTGAGGATCATGAGATAAATGACTTTCCATCAATACTATTTATGTTAAATGTGTAGTGTCATAAATTGTCACCCTTGACAATTTCACATAATTTTTTTCTCCCCCTAAATTATTGAGCCTAATTGGGTCCCTAATTCCCTAAATTATGCATTCTATATCCCATTTATACTATTTTCTAAGAAATTGCAAGCATTAAAAAAATGCATCCATTTAATTTTTTTCCCTTGACACCTCATGTCCTATAAAATGGGTCTGGGACGGGGACACCCTAGGGTGTCTAAGTCCTCCTATTGTGTTGAGACCCAATTTTTAATATGTCAATGTTAGCATATTAATATTCAAAACCCAACTTGCAAAGGTCAACTATCAAGATCTATTTTTTGAGAAATTGGATAAATACCTATAAATACCTAGTCTTTTCACCATTTGAAACTAGAAATGGATTTTATGAGCAAGCATTATTGTCAAGAGCAACATTTCAGTGATTTATTGCAGCAATTCAAGATCAAAACATCATGTCAAAGTGTATGTGAGTTCATGTTGTTTTATTTCATTATTTTGTTAAGGCTAACCTCTTTTGTAGGTCTCTCAAGCAATTCAAGTAATCTTGAGCAATCAAGATCCAAGAACTTGAAGTGATGTGTATGACTCCAGTCCTTTAGGTAAGCCATTGAGGGGTGGTGAGTTGTAGCACTTTGTGATTTCATCATTCCTTCCTATTCATTGCCGTTTTATCATTAATATTGCCATTGTGGGATTCGAAACACTTACATGGGGTTTGATTGAGGCAAGCACCTAAATGACCCAACATTTTCCCTCTCTTTGAATGTGCAAATTTTAGGTTTGAAGATGATTGAAGGGAACTTGAAGAAAAATTGATCGTTGTTTCATTTGAAGCTCTACATCTTGTCAACTCACAAAAACTCGCCTAAAAAATTATCTGACAGTGATCTGACAACTTTGCAAGCAGAAACGAAAGTCTTAGATCTATCACTAGAGGACCTCAAAAGTAGAGTTGGAGAGACATACAAGGACTTATACTCCCTAGGGTGAATTATTCCTCCTATTCACATTGAAACTATTTTTTATGGGCAAGTAGACAGTCCTCTACACTTCCCAAATCTGCCTGCAAAATTTCATTTCAATATATGCATTTTAGGGATCTTGCATTTTACATATTAGAACACATAGTCTAATTAGGTTAATCATAGAAATTCAATTCCAATCCATTCTAATCCCCAATTTGATGGAGATCTAGGTCTAATTGGCCCACCTTCATGGTTGAAAGTCAACCTATACACCTTGTTGATCTCCATCTAATGAAACCATAGAAAGAGGCCTTGAATCATATTGTTCTAAGAACTTAGGACTTAGGATCACCTTTTTCTATGTTTCATTTTGGTGAACTTAGAATTTTGATGTATAAACCTTTTGAAATGTGAAGTAATTCAACCCTAGATCTAGGTTTTGCATTGTATTATTTAGTGTTTCTCATTTAGGGTTTTATTTAAATGCACCATAAAAACATAAAAAATTCAAAATCTTTGCATCTCATATTGCACATAGGTTGCATTAGGATTTATTTCAGTCATTTAGATGAGATCTACATTCAAAATTGCATTCAAAATTGTCACTTATTATTGCATATTTGCATTTGAGTCACATTGTCTTAAATTGTGAAATTTTTGGAAACATATTCATTTACAAACATGTTTGCACATAGAAGCAAAACCTTTAGACAATATAATAAACATTCAAATTTTGAATTTTTAGGACCCCTATCAAGGACTAAGACACCCTAGGGCGCCTCTGTCCTTGTACACTTGCATCACCACACTCTTTTACAATTTGTTGTCTTTATCTACTCAGTCTATTGGTGCTTACAGATCTCTAAATGGGAATTCATAATTGCATATCTTTTAGGCATCTTTGATATAGTTCATAGGAGGGAAAGTAAGTAGATTTTTAAGTTTCAAATTTGCATCAAAACTCATCATTTCCAGGTCTTGGCATCCTAGAATCATTCATTTATTATATTTTAGATCTAAAAAAATTTCATCCAAACTTGTTCAAAAATCTTACACATTATTGCACACTTGCATTCTTACACCACATTGACATTAATTCAATAAAATCTGGAAAAATATAAACTATTAAATATGTTTGCAAGCAGACACAAAATTCTTCAGTAATGCCTTACACAGTCAAACTTTTAAATTTTAGAAACCATGTCTAGGACATAGATGCCCTTGGGTGCCTTTGTCCTACTATTTTTGGCTTAAATTCCTATGGTAGAGCTCTCTTAGTTTCCTCTATCCAGATTTAACGTTTGTTTTTCAATTCTAAATTTATAGTACTGTTTGATTTTGATCATTTGATCCATAAGGCAAGTAGCAACATGTTTCCATTTCAAAGATGTGGTTTTGATATTATAACTCATTGCTTGTATAATTATAATATCCCTACTTATGAGTAAAATTTAAGGAAATTAAATGAAGTCATTGATAAGCATGTTATTCATCCTCCCAATATCTCTCCTAATTGTGAGAGTATCTTGGTGCAAGAGAATGAAATCATTAACACATTTCTTAATATCACTTTGCCTAATCTTCATTCATCTCCCAACATCTCTCCCACTTGTGAGAATGTTTTGGTGTAAGCGGATGTAATCATAAACAATCATGACAATCATATTTTTTCTTCTCTCGATACTTCTCCTACTTGTGAAGAAGGTATCTTGGTGTTAGAGGATCCAACACTAGTAGAATTTGGAAAATAAATGACTATGTGACTAAAAATTTTAGTCACAACAACTAAAAATGACTAAATTCTACTAAATTTTTGTAACTTAGCTATAAATGAGTAAATAAATTACTAATTTGATCATTGACTAAAAACTTATTTAGTCACACAAATAAAAATGACTAAATAGTTAGTCATTTATTTAGTCACAGTCCATTGGAATAGATCATTTAAGGAATCAAGAATCAATAGTGTTATTCCTAATTTTCATTTTAATAAACATACTCTAAAAATTTTGTCGAAACCTTATTTTCAGGCGTAGCCCGCCAAAATGGAAAATTGAAATGGCATAATTTTCATTTTAATAAACATACTCTAAAACCTTCATTGAAACCTTATTTTCAAGCGTAGCCCGCCAAAATGGAGAAGTGAAATGACATGCTTATGTTCTCCTTGTAAATAGTTGAAGTTGGTTGGGTTCAAGCTTTTCAATAAAGAATGATAGAGAATGGTAAGGAGATGTGTGTGACAAGAGGCATAGGATTCATTGTTGCTTATCTCATTCTTGCTTTGCTCAACAAGGGTTACATTGTTTGTGCTACTGTTTGTAATCCAAGTATTAATTGACATATATTTTCATAATTTAAAATTCCTTCAAATGCTTTAGATGCTTTGGTTTCATCAATTTTCTCATTAAATATAGGTTGGATATGTCATCGTGTCTAGCTCATCAAATATCAGCCAAACTAGAAATCAAATGGTTGAGGTTTAGGTTAAAGTTGTTCCTCCTTTCCTAATGCCCCTTATCTTTGCTTTCACTTAATGAATCTACATGGAGGCATTCCATATCTTATCCAAAATATAGGGAGTGGTAGCCACTTCCTAGTCAAGTAATACATTTGTCCACAATATATCTCATTACCATAACAACATATGCAAAAGGTCAGTTCTAGTTGGTAGTTGGGAACTATTCCTTGATCTTTAATGAAAGGATTATTGAACTTCAAGTTCATCCATGATGATCTGTTGCAGATCAAGTTGTCGACCCAATAACAAGTATTGATGATTTGGGTATGCTTCGACACTCAATTTAAACTACATCTAAATTTTCCAAACGAGCGCTAAGATGCTTTTAATTAATCAACTTTCATTTTTGGAAATTTTAACTATTTTTCAAGTTTTGAACCTCTTTATATATATCAAACCCTCCAATATAATTTGTAGATATTTTGTAGTTATTGGGTTATTATCTTGACATCTTAATTGTGGATACTTTTCTTTCTATGTGATAGATCATGTCATCTATATAATTTCCTAGTTTCTTTGTGATACAAATTACTTTTTAAATTTTCTAGTCATTTAAGGTTTATGGTTGTTAGATTCTACATTACATCTAATCCTTGATAATACTATACATCTGCTTTTCAACAACCACAGATGAGCAAGACATTGTAATCACCCACCTATTTTTTTTGGCTCCATGATCTGATTGTAACTAGCAATAATAGTGTTTGGAAGTACTTTTTGTCAGCTTTCAAACAAGCTCAAATTTCTTATATTATTTTTATGTTAGATTTGTTTTTGGCACAAAAAAATTGTTAAAGAGTTTTGATCATATAGGTAGAATACATTCTCCTTGTGGATCTGGTGTCATCCAAATGCTTTGTAGTAGACCTAAGAAGGTTTTGAAATCTTTGTGTATCTTGTAACTTGAATTTTCATTTTGTCTTTGTCTTAGTCAATGCAAAGAATAGAGTCTTTTTACCTAGGTTGCAAGTAGTTCATTCGCCAACACCAATTTTGCTTTTTTAATGGGATGTGTAGAGGGAATTAACTATTTTTTCAAACTCAATACCACTTAACCATGAAGTTTTCATCTTAAACTGGCTCAATCCAACCCTTCAAAATATCCATAAACAATGTGTTTGGAAATACGTACAAGAAAAACTACCCAATTTGAGTGGGATTTTGAGTGCATATTTTATTCTAGGAATTTTTTGGGAATAACCTTCAGACATATTAATATTTGTAATTAGTTGTACTAAAATTGGAAAACAATTGTAGTTTCACCCTTATATATTATCTTGTGTGTAATTGTTTAAGTTTGGCCTGGTATTTGGTATCCATCCCTCTTTCTATCCTTGCTTATAATTTTTGCATGTAATACTGCAATTATCTTTTTCATTGTTCATCATTAGCCTTCCAAACTTTTATTTTTTTCTGATCTTGGAAGTATTTTCTACAGTGACGCAACAAAGCTGGAAATGAAGAAGAGCCAAGTTTTGAAATTTTAGGAATTTTTTTAGCAATGTAATTGCTCTTCTATTAGAATATCTCTCTCTGATCTTTTGCATGTCAAGGCTTCTGGTTATGTCATGATATATTTTGTTCTGCATTAGCTAAATCTAGGGTTCTAAGGAAAACAAAACTCATTGAATGCAATGAATACATTTTTTTTGCCCATTTGGGTTGGATGTTCGTTCTTTGGTCATCTTGTGTGTTTTAGCACAATTACTAAGCCCATGCAACCGCATTTGCATCATTTAATGTAAAACTCTCTTCCACTCTTTGAGATTATTTTCTCTACCATATCAGATGCTTCTTTCTTGTTGTGTTTCCATTTTCATATTGTTTCTAAAATCTGTGAAGTGTTTCCTAACATTGATTATTTTTTTCTATAGGTTGTACGCAATGAAAATCCTTCTATCCTTATTTCCTTTGCTTCAAAAAAAATAATTGGAGGGAAGCTCACTTCAAAGTTACATGTGATTGATCTAGGTGCATAGCCAGTTATGGTATTTTGTTGCTTCTTGATTTGCAATTTGAACTAACTTAAAGTTTGCAAAGTTGTTGGATTTTCTATAAAATAAGCTCTCTTTTGATATTGCAGATGAAATATAGGTACTGTAATCCTATATGCATTGCATAAACTTGCCTAGGGTTTGATCTTCTTACACATTCACTTCTTTTCTAACTACCCTCTTGAATAAATGAAGACCTCTTGCCTAGCCCACTGTCCTCTCTCCTTGTGAATGATGAATACCTTGTGAGAAGAAGGTTGCCTCAAACTGGTGATTGTTTTTCTCTCTGAGTGATTGGTGATTACCACCTTTTAAACTATTTACACCATTATTTACTATGACAATCAACCTTTGTAACGATCACATACAATCCTTAATCTGATAGCTTAAAAGAGCATATACATGTCTCATTGACCTAATTCTTTATTGTAAACAAAAGGGGAAATGTTGATCTGCTTTTACCCATATTGCATTATGCTCCTTTTGACTAAGGCAATATTTTCTCCTTAACCTGAGATCTCACTACATTAAACTCAAGGCTTCATTTTAAATTCAAAACCCTAACGATGCTCCTCAATGTTGTCTCAAGCTTTCTATCCTTCAACCTTACTGTCACTACTGCATAGTCTACATGGTATTATTCACTATCACTCATGAGGCTCAAAGACCTTATTGCACTGGGGTTTAATGATCAACATTCACATATTTTCCTTCTATCAAAAATCAACTCTGTATGACTGCCCCTCTACTGCCTATTTGACTTGCATTTTGAGCTTGTTGCCCTCCATTGTAGTGACAATATTGAAGTGTACTCAATAATTTTCTCATTTATGACAGACCCTACCTCCATAATACAATGAAAATAATGGAATGACTACCATTACTCATACACTGTCACCTTTAGCAATAATATCCTAATGACATGGTTATTAATTCCAAAATATGAGCTTGTTGCTTCTACATTTACACCATGCACAGTCACTGTTTTGCAACCATCCTATCACTACTTCTATTAGTGACAGTCCTTAGAATGTTTCATCCAATGTCAAAACTCTAATGGATGATAAAGCCACTATATCTCTTTGCAAACTACATGTATTGTAATAAGAATCTCTGACTATACAATGGCAATGAATATGCCAAGGGCTTTACTATAATCTATCACACAATTTTGAATTATGACCTGGATTTTATGCTTGTCCTCACATCATTGCTTAGTTTGAAAAGTTTGTTGATGGGCTAGCTACATGAGGTAAATATTGTAATCAGGGTGCTTTTCATTCTCTAATAGACATAAGGCTTGTTTATTCTCTTGTAAGTTTGAATGTCAATTCCATTCTATGACTGCATTTGTGTAATCATTGAAGGAAGTTCTCTAATGCATAATTTCCAAGAATGTGAGGGTCTCCATGAATTTCCAATCCATTTGATTATTGTGATGTTGTGACTAACCCATGTGATTTCAAGTGATTCCCTTGTGGTTTTTTACCAACCTTCCACCTATCTCCTTTAGGCCAGAGTCATTTTCATGTGTATGGCTTCATTATGATAGTGTTCATCACTTGGGACTGTTCCCTTCTCTATGATAGTGCTTATTATAAATTGTCCTTTTCCCATTTTTTATTACATCATGGCCACTATCCACCTGGACCAAATTTCCAAGATTCATAGTACTTATTGCAAACTATTATAGTAACCATGAGAGCCCCTAACTATTCATTAATGGTTGGTCAAACCTTAAACTATTCAAAGAATTAGAAACTATGCCTTGAATTGAATTTGGTAAGTAGCACACCTCTTTATACTACCCTTATTGTCATTTTTGGACATTACTTTACTTGTATACCCCTTCTATAACTATCCATTTGGTGATGGTGATATTAATAATGGTTGTCATCATGATTATGAAAGCTGAGTATAATAGAGTCTTCTAAGAAAACCACTGTCACTGTCTTTTGTGAGTGTTCTCCTTCCTTAAGAAAATCCTATAACTGCCCTCTATTACTGTCATCATGTCATTACAATGCTCTTAATCTAACCTTTGTCCTTGGCTCTTACTATTGCTACAAGTAATTGTTGTGTTGCAGTTTCCAATGTCACATTCCATGCAACATCATATCCTTACCCCATGAAAAGACTATTAACGGTCCATTGATCTTGTTCACCCTCATTATCCTCATATTCTTTGGCTTCTACGTTGACATGATCCTCTTGACTATCCACTAGAGTGACATTTTCTAAGCATTAAAACCCCTTTTGGAGAACTTTCACTATCATTTCTAAAAGGCGGTTGTCCTCTTGAAGCTTCATAATCATGATCTTCCTTGGAGTCTCGTTGTCTCATATTGCTCCTCTATAAGGTCTTGTCCCTTTATTGCACAGGGTTCACTGTCTATTATGTGCATACTGTCATGAGTCATCTTGTATATAGCACTGTGTTTGAAGGTTTTCTCCTCTTAATAGATGGTCTTGAAAATAAATTCTTCAAATATATAATTGAAATCCTCTTGCTACATGTTGAATAAATGTATACAAGAGCAATTATTATTCCTATAAGAACCACAACACTTACCGCACCTCCAACTATCACTTAATCTAGGATTTTGGCCTCCCTTAACCACTATTTTGATGAATGTTTGGGGAAGTTAATGTTAATGCAACCTAATATATCCATGAACATTGAAAGAGTTTCATCAAATGGAAAAATCCTCCCAGGTGATTGTTCAACAAGATAGTTCCTATAATCTCCAAAGTAGTGGAATACTTGCAGATAATCCTCCATTCAAAATGACTATTTTACTGCCAGTTGCCCCTTTCTTGGCATTGTGCCTCTTGAGGTATGGCTATTCCCTTGATAAATCTATCATAAAAGATGCTCTGCTCATTAAAGGACAATCCCTCTCATCACTGTATGTATTTATCACTATCATCTAATTTTTGAAAATTATCCTTACATTAGAGGACTTCAAAACTTGTGCTCTTGTTGACTGTCCTTTTTGGCAACCCTTATGGCTATGACTCTTCATCTCAAGGTGATTTTATTGTCTATCTTAGGGCTTGGTAAACAATAAATTTTTTTTATGTTATTTGACCAATCACGTTGGGTATTTAAACATATGAAATATTACTTCTATTTATAAATTATCAATATAGTATAAAACATACTAACAATTGTTCATTTCAGGAAGGAAGGCCAAGATACTCAAGATGAACTCCATAAAAGAAACCTTAGAGAGGAACTTGAAGAACGATGCATGATTGGAGTTTCCCACATCCACAACCTCTGGGTATTCAATTCAGTGTTATCTTGAATGGACAGTCCCTAACAAAACACTACTACATTCACCATTACCTTCAATACCTAAGATTATTTCATCACTCATCTTTATGAATTGACACCTCTGTCATTACCCCCAATGCCTTTTCATTTGCAACATTTGATATAAAGATCCATGTTTAGGTTTGTTTGTTGTCCCTACACTTCACAGTCAACATTGTATTATACACTATCACTTAGTGCTCAAGGTTTGGATGCCCATCATAAAATGTGACTAGTGCCCTGAAGCCTCCACTCATAGATATTCTTATAAAAAATCTTAAACTGCCACCTATGATCCCATGATGACTTCAAAATAGGGTGGTAACTCACTTGTCCTAAAGCATTCCAAATCATGACTATTCTCTTGGCTCTAAGAATCTTTTAGGTGTCAGTGAAGAATGCTTTGATTGAAGACTTTATGCATGAGCTACATCTAACCATGATCTTGCACTTTCATTTCACAATCTCCTTGCATATAATGTCAATGTTCAAACACAAGGTTTACTCTGCTAGAAGCTTGTCATTTCTCTGCCTAACTGCAATCATGTAGCACTCCATCATGGTTTCCTTTCATATTGTATATGCTTGGTATGATACTCATTGCTTTCCTCAAGGGTCAATTTTTTTTCCTCCATATACCTTTCAACTATCATTTGTATCTTCCTGCACAGTCACTGTGATGTGGGACTGCCACCAACCTATGATGCATACATTGGCCTCTTATGCATAGTCAACCATGACAGTGTTCTGAATGTCCTAAAACTGAGTATGACTACAATCTTAATTGTTATGACCATCACTTTATTTATCACTACTATTGTTAGATTTCCACACTTGAGGAACTGTCTAGGGATTGGTTGGTCTTGAAACCCTAAAGGTTGATCCTCACTGGCATTTAATTACCACTCTTCGACAAAATACTCACTTCCCTTTGATCTCTTTGTGGTTGGTAGCATAAGGTTACAGTCCTTCCTTCAACCCAGGTTTGAATGCCATCATCCTACATACTAATAGCATGATTTCATACTTCACCTTCTTAGTTTGTAATGTACAAAGACCGACGTTGTTCATTATGCAGTTTGTGTTCAAATATTCTAGTACTATGATTTCCTTGTAGATTTATTGGCTAAACCTTATATTAATGAAAGAGATAAATTAAGTTAGTGTTCACAAATGACTAAAATGGTATGAAATCACCCATAGCTTAGTTGCTACTCTAGTTTTTAGTTTGAAAATTTTAGTATTATGATTTCATACATTAAATAGTTTGACCTCATTTTCTTTTGATAGAATAAGCAGGGAAGGTACCTAATCCCATGGAACAAAAGCATATCAAAATGAACAGTCAAGGTGGGAAATAACACCACCAACCAAACCAAAAAACAACTTCAGGGTGGCACGTAGGCCCAATTTTAAAAGCAACACAATAGTCCAGCCAAAAACTATCAAAAACAAGTTACTACCAACTAAATTAGAGCTACGGAGGAAATTAATTAAGTCCACAGTATACCAGGTGGTATTCCACCAAATCTTATAGAGAATTAACGAACAGTCCCATAAATTGGAATAATTCAAAAAACCCATCAAAAAGTAGGAAGACAACAAACCAATTTGTTAGTTGGCTTTCCTAAATAGGTCCCCATACTTAGCTAAGAGAGCCAGATATTCACGCCAGTCAGGTCCCTCTGTTTCATCCAGCAGTTTGAGAGCATCAGATTTCCCCTACTTTTTCAATTTTCTAGTTATCTTAGCTTCTCCTGAGGCCACACCCATCATCACACGTCTCATTAACCTGTTAGTGACTCTCATCAAAGAAACCAAAGCCTTTTCCATATCCTCGAATTGGACTTGCAGAAAAGTTAATCTACTTTTTAAAAAATCAATACTTAATTCTTCATTTTTAGTCTCCAGACCAGAAAGCCCAACATCTTGTTCATTCCCAGTTTCATACTTTTCCTTAGACAGCTCCACCTGCTCCTCCTCTTCCTTCTCTTTTTCCTCCTCCAAATCTTCTTCCCCCATATCATAGGAAGTTTCCTCAAAATCATAATCTTCAGAATCATCATCTTCCTAAGCCTCAAACTCCTCATAACCCGGGATATCTTCCACATCCATAGACACTTTTTCCTTCCCCTTTTTCTCTTTTGAGGCCACCTTCACCAGCTGAGCAGACCTTCTTCCACCACTACTGTCGCTCCCCTGACCTTGTAGATTCTCCTTGACCTTCTCCTTTTGGTTCACATCCTCAAAAATATGAATAAATTCACTAAGATTGACCTCCCTTCTAGGTTTCTTGGCTTTTGGGGGATCAAGCATCAGGGGAGAGTGTTTTCTCTTTTCAGGGGTAGCTCTAGAAAGTAGCAAGTCAACATTCTTTGAATCCTCACTTTTCTAGGACCGAGGGGTAGAAGGGTTCGACACATTAGCCACCAGAGAGTTTCTCTTAGCAAGGATAAGCAAACGTCTTGCAACAACAGCAGGAGGGTTATGGGGAAGTTGTTCAACAGCCAGGGGTTCAACAACATCCAGATTAACCACCCTCTACGGTTCAACATTGTCCTCACCAAACTGGTCGGGGTTCTCGACTCTTGCAATAAGAGGATTTCCATGGGGATTTTGGGAAAGGGAATATTTGTACAGAGTAAGAATTAGGCCCTGATGAAGCAGCGGGTTAACACCTTTCTCAATATTCAGCTGCATAGAGGACAGAAGGTAAAACGACAAGTTTATGCGCTCCCCATGTCTAATGTGGTTTAAAATAGGAAAGTGATAAGCATGGACCGACATATAGCGAAATTCAAGATTAAAATAATGCATAACAAACAGACTCACAAGGGTAAAAGGAGGAGGAAGTTCGAGTCTTGCATACCCATTCTGGAACTACTTGAGATTTTCTCCTTCATGTAGGAAATTATCCACAAATCTTTGGTAATCGGCTCCACTTTTTTTAGCAACCTTCAGACCAGAATTTTGCAACCCCATGGCCTCAGCTATGAAATGAGAAGTAACCTCAAATTTCACAACTCCAATAGAAACCCAACCTCTCCTCCAAGAATTAGTGAATTTCGCCATTAAAATTTCATTATAGCGTTTGAGAGATTGAAAGAAGGATGCCATTCCTGCGTTTTCAAACATACTCCAAAGGTCGCCATTTTGTTTCAGCGCTTGGTAGTTAGGTGGTTCAATTCCTTTTCTTGGGCCTCCCATCTTGCTCGTCTGCAAATTCTTAAGCATAGACTGGCTAGACTTCATGCTCTCCCTCTCAAACTGCTTTCTTCCCTAACTTGAACCAACATTCGAAACCCAAACTAAACACAGAGTCACAAATGACTTGTAATTTGAGAAGTTTCTTCTAAGGGATGACAACTTCAGATTTCCTGAAGCCCAAAAAGCATTATGAATTTTGCAAGCAATAACAACCATAATTAATTTCTTGCCATTTCCCTCTATAGAAATACATGAATAACTGACAGAGGGATTTTTGGCACATATTGAAATGACAGCCTTTATTAAAACCAATATCGACATGTGATTTTTTATCATACTCTTTAATGGGAAATTAATGAGATTATCTCCTTCAAGGATCCTCCTATACCTGCACGTACACCTTACGCCATCATTACTAGGAAAGCTTGACAACACCACTATGTACCCTTTTGTCCCACCAACCTCCAATCTTTCATAAATATTCTCCTTTGATATTCATTTTCAAACTTTTCATTGAGGATGATGTCTTTAAGAGGCGGTGACATATTTCCATTTTTCCACCACGTCCAACCCCAATGCCACATAGGCAGTACGGTCAGCAACTCTATTCCCTTCCCTATACACATGTTGAACCCAACAGATAGTAAATGAATTCTTGATTAGTTTACATCTGTCTATGATTTTTTTATTTCCCATGGGGGTGCAACAACATCATTTAAAATGTCCACAATTAACTTTGAGTCCCCTTCGATGATAACATTTTTGAAACCCAACTCCTTTAAGAAATTGAAGGTGCCAAGAGTAGCCATTGCTTCAACTTTGTTGTTAGAGAAAATACCAAGGAGCACTTCACCCAATCTTTCAGAGGAGGACTCTAGACAATACCCATCCTACTAAGCATCTTAGACTAGTTCAGATTGGTTAAGTCTCTTCTTATACTCCAATTTTGTTTTATTCTCATCTCCTTGTAGTTCGGCCAGGAGTTGGAGAAGCCATTTCTGCAAGCCTCAATATTTTCCTTAATTTGGGTTCTAATTATCTGGAACACCTCCCCATTGCTTCTCTCCACTTCTCTAAAAATTATATTATTTCTCACCTTCCAGATCCCCCAAGTAACAAAAGGGGGGACTTGATTCCACAAATCCACAGTAACATTATGAGAGAAAGGACAGTTAGACCATCCTTCAATAAACAACTTCAATGAGTTGGGAAACACCCAATCCAAAGATAGCAATTGCAACACCTTGGACCACACTTCCCTCGCATAATTGCAATGAAAGAACAAATGAGTTATCGATTCTTCCTCTTTTTTGCATAGAGAACACCAATTAACTAGCTGGGACCCTCTCTTAACTAGGTTATCAATGGTGAGGATATTGCCATGGGTAGTTATCCACCAAAAACAATTAATTTTAGGAATTAGATTCTTAAGCCACACCACTCTCCAAAAATAATTAGGAACAACATCTTGGATCCTCTCCAAATCTTCATAGGTCTTTCTAACTAAGAAACAGCATGAGGAGCTTCTTTTCCAAATCCATTCATCCTCCCAACCTCTATCAAACCACTTTTCCTCCCCAATCAAATTGTGCAAGTTGATAAGGAGAGGATCCTAGTTCACTTGTCTTTGACCCCGCAAATTATTTCTCCTTAACAAGGAATCAAAATCCTTCCATTTTGGTTCCTCCCCTTCCCAAATTATATAATCACTCACCTTTTTGCCACAAATTCTTTAGAGGCTACACTTTAGGGGATTCAAATCCTCACTAGCATATAGGGTGGCATTCTCAATCCAAGGATCCTTCCAAAAATCCATGTTAATCCCATTCCCTATTCTCTTCCTTGCCCCCAACTTCAACACATTCCTTAATTTGATAAGATGGTTCCATAAGGCAAAACCAGGAGGAAGATCCAATTGAGACAGGAAACAACCAGAATTCTTGTTTCTCAAGTACTTGGCAGGGAAAAATTTAACCCAATCTTTAGAACCTTTAAGAAGGTTCCAACCACTTTTAGCAGTTAAGGCTTTGTTTATCATATGAATTCTTCACATCCCTAACCCCCCACATCTTTTAGGCCTGCATACTTTATCCCAGATGACAAGAGATAGTCTATTTTTTTCCTCTGTTCCTGACCACATAAATTTCCTCTAAATATGTTCTATCTTCTTCCCTATATGAGCAATAATTTTAAACAAAGAAAGATAATACACTGGAATATTCTGAAGAGAGGCTTTAAGGAGTTGTATTTTACTTGCCAAACTTAGCAGCTTCCCCTTCCATCCTGCCAATTTATTTTGAATCCTTTCTAATAATTGGTTCCAGTAATTATTTTCTAGTCTCTTGGAAAACAAAGGGAGCCCCAGGTATGTATCAGGTAACTCAACTTCTTGACAACCCAAAATTCTTTTCACTTTGTCCCTTATTTTCTAATTAGTTTTGAAAAATTAAACTTTGCTTTTATCATAGTTAATGCACTGACCAGAAATAGAAGCATAATCATTAAGAATTTGTTTCCATACGCCTGTTTCCCCCACCGAAGCTTCCCCAAACAACAAGGTGTCATCAATGAATTGTTGATGGGAATCAAGCCCGAGAGAGGAAGAAACCTTAATACCTTTAAGAGCTTGCACATCAAGCAACCTTTGAATATTCCTTCCCAGGGATTCAACAACTATAATAAACAAGTATGGAGATAGAGGATCCCCCTGCCTAAGACCATGACCACAGGAGAAGAAACCTTGGGGGACACCATTAACCAAAATAGAATACATAGGAGAAGTGACACATTCCAAAATCATCTTTAAAAATCTACCATCTATCCCATACTTCTTAAGAACAACAAAGAGGAAAGGCCAGGAGACCCTATCATAGGCTTTGGATATGTCAATTTTGAAGGCCATCCCAGGATTTTTTGAGTGCTCCATAGAGTGGATTATCTTGTGAGTAGAGATAACAACATCAAGAATGTTTCTGCACTGAACAAAACCTTTTTGATTAGGAGCTATCATTTTTCCAAGCACCAGTTTGAGTCTAAACACCAAAATTTTAGAAAAAATATTAGAAATTGTATTACAGAAGCTAATAGGTCTAAAGTCTTTCATAGCCAAGGAATTGGTAGATTTAGGGATAAGAGCTATAAAGGTGGCATTCATATTACTTATCAACCTTCCTAACCTAAAAAAATCTTTGGCAACATTAAAGAGATCATTTTTGACAATTTCTGAGTAGGTTTGGATAAAAAATAGGGGGAAAACCATCAGGACCAGGGGCTTTAAGAGCTCCAAACGAAAACACAGCCTTTTTGACTTCATCCAAAGAAACAACATTAGTCATCGTTTTTAAGTCTAAGTTGAAGACAACATTAGGGATAACATTAAGAAAATTAGCAAAAATCTGGGGATCATTGACAGGATTTAAAGGATAAGAAGAGAAGAAGTTAACAACTTCCCTGGCAATCTCTCTTTCATTAGTAACAATAGAACCGTCCTCTTTAACCAGCGATCTGATTTTGTTTCTGCTTTTTTGTTTGAGCATAGATTAGTGGAAAAATTTGGTGTTCCTATCCCCTTCTGTCAACCATTGGACTCTTGACTTTTGTTTCCAAAATATTTCCTCCTTTTTGTTAATCTTATACCATTGAGATCTCATGTCTCTTTGCTTCGCACAAATCTCTTCATCCACAAAGCTAGACTCCATACTATCCTATACCTCTTTAAGGATTTTTCCCAGAGTATTTTTTAACTCAAAAATGTTTCCAAAGGTAAGCTTATTCCACCCTTTCACTTTTTTCTTAACTCTTTGAAGTTTTTCATCCAAACAGAACATAGGAGTTTCAAGGATAGGTTCCTCCCACCATGATTGAACTAAAGCAGCAAAATCCGGATGAGTGCACATGGCTTCAAATCTGAAAGGGAAGGGGCCTTTATTATGATCCACATTTTTTTCCAGAACCAAAATATTATGATCTGAACCAGACCTAGGAAGAGAGAGAGAGAGAAAGGAATTGGGAGATATCCCAATTTGTTGAAATCAAGAATCTATCCAGTTTGACTTGAATTAAATGGTTCCCAATCCTCCTAATAGACCAGGTGAATTTAGTGCCTTGGAGAGGGATATCAATCATACCTGTCGGGTTGAAGAATTTTTCAAGCTCCATCATACTATCTGAATAATCATCCAATCCTCCAAACTTTTTTGAAGGAAGGAGGGGAGAATTGAAGTCCCCTCCAAGCATCCAATGTTCATCACACCTTTCAGAAATAGCTTCACTAAGTTTTTCCCATAACAAAACTCTATCTCTGCTAGAGTTGGGGGCATAGATATTAACAAGATTCCAAGACTCTTGAGAGCCAGGTTCTTCCAGGGTAATCTCAAGGTGATTCTTACTCGTTGATCATAAAGATCCTTTCAATTTAGAGGGATTCCAAAGGATAGAAATACCACCAGACGCTCCTTCAGCTTCACAAACAAAAAAACTAGCTCCAAGCCATAAACTAACAATAGCTTTTTCAAAAGCTTCTTTCTTCATCTTCGTTTCTTGTAATAGGAGGACATCAACTTTATTATCCAGGATGCAGGATTTAACCAAAAAATGTTTATAGGGACTATTAAGGCCCCTAATATTCCAAGAGATGTACTTCATTAAAATTAAAAGCACCCTCCCCCCTAACTCCTAATAGCTCCCAAACTACTTTTTCTTGGGCTTCGATCCTGTGATCAAATCCAAGGTTTTATGTTTGCCAGCAGCCAAATCCCTTACAGTGTCTTTCAATCTTGATTCCATCTAGGAGGGTCTTCCCACCTTATTGACCTCATATTAATAAAAGGTAGAGAAATATTATATTAATATTCATGAACGACTAAAATAGGTACATTTTGATCAAGAGTACAACTAGCTTAGTTTAGACCAGAGGAACTCTCAACTCCTTTCCAATGTGCTTTTTCTTACCCAAAAAATAAAAAGGTGTCCAAAAAAAATTCACCCACAATATTGGAGAATCCATCAAAATAGCTAGCTAAAGGAGTACAATCCCTGTTAATCATCCTTGCAGCAGTATGGATAACATCCCCAAGACAGTAGTAAACTAACACTCGATCTTTCTGGTGTTGTTATAGGAGATGACTTCTAGATTGAAGATCCAAATGGGCCAACACAAGGAACCCAAAAGATGTATTTTTTCTTCAAGGTATTGATCTGGTGCATTGTGCTTACAACAGTTTGTGGATGGGGTAATTCATACACCCTGATTGGGATATGTTTCGGCCAATGCACTATAGTACTTACTTCCATGCTACATCCAGAGCCATCTGCGGAGGTCATGTCTATGTAAGTGATAGTTTGAGTGAGCATAACTTCGACCTTCTTAAAAAATTGGTGCTGCCAGATGGGACAATTATTTGATGCTACCACTATGCTCTTCCCAGAAGAGACTGTCTCTTTCACAATGCTATGAAAGAACTAGACTGTTCAATACTCAAGATATGGAGCATTAACAAGGTCACATTTTTCACTTGCTATGCAATTTAGTTTGATTTATGGGAAAATGAATGTTGAATTGGATTTTCTCTTAACCTTCCCCAAAGAAACTTAAAATTTTAGGTCTACAGAATAAATCTGACAAAAGATCTCTCTCACAGTTTAACTACCATCAAAGTGAGTACATTTTTTTTAGAAACTACAATATTATTAGCTCATCTCAATATTATTAGTTGAAAATTCCACTTTGAATCACCAAAGCCTTCACAAAAAAAATTGCACAAAATTCAATAATGAAGAATTTATGCACAAATCCTCTTTTGAATGATGCACAAAGCCTCCACCGCAACACTTCACGGTTTGCTACTGGGCCTTGCAATGATGCGGGTGATATCAAATTTCTTTGAAGCATTTTTTGAAACAGTTCACTTTCCTTGTCTATGCTTCCACATAAGTTTTTTTTAATAAAATTTTGGTGAGCTTCATTGGTTGCTCTAGTGAGATATCTATCCAATAAAGAATGAAATGGGCGTGCTATAATTGGATGTTCCTTAGATAACCTTGTAACTGTGATGCTTAATAAAACTTTTCATATGTATGAAATGCCTCTAATAAACCTTTACCTCACCTCAATATCTCTAGTTAAGGCTATTGTAAATATGCTCTCTTGACAATTGAAGGTCCATTATTAGTAGCTTGTTATTGGAAACTTGATTATTGGAAAGTGTAATTAGGACTGTTAGATACATCTCATTTATGTACAACCCATATGACTTGTGGGGTTTTACCTATTTTAAATTCTCTTTGCGTCATGTTTGATAGTCATCAAATTGACAGAGACCCTTATGTGAAAACTAGTGCTTTCTAAGTTAAAGTTGGTTTGTAATGTGTTTTGTGGTTTAGCAAGTTACCCAAATATGAATTTTGTGTTGTTCTTAATGGTCTTAGCCTAACAATTGTTAAGGTAAACCATATGTTTGAAAAATGTATCAAGAAAGGAATAACAAATGGTTTATTTATTTACTGTGATAGTCACATTACCATCTGTATATAAAGGAAACCTCACTATGATCTTCAAATATTTAAAGTTTTCAAAGTAGATTTATTGACTTCAATCATTCTTTTTCATCTATCATTGTTCAAGGGATATCTTGTCAACCAAAAATCATTTTGAACATGGTTGAAGTCAATTATAAGATAAATTTTTGCACTAAAGGTGCCATAGTGTGAAACGTTGCCATGGTGGTTTTTATTCTTGAGAATTATTGTGACACAAGTTTTATGAGGCTGTCAAGGTTACCATAACCTAGAGGAAGATAAAAAACCACATCTACAATGGTGACTGTAGAGAGTACTAAGGGAGAGACACTATGCAATCCCTAGTGCATGGGACTTATTTATCCCCTCTACCTCTTGTTATCATCAAGTTAGTTTCTAATGCTTCCATATTTAAAAAATAAAAATTAGTTGTTTAGATTCTACATGTTGTTTGTGATGACCTGCACATGGAGTTTTTATTTTTGGTTCAAATGCTAAAATTATGTATAATATATATATGCATGTATAATTGAAATAAACACACCACTTGAAGTTTTATTTTAAGGGATAATGTGACTAAATCACATGTATTATTGTTGAATTCTTTCGATTAGCATAATAAATGACATTGTTGTCAAGTTCAACATGGACTGCAAAATAATGGTAACTTTATATTTTGATTGAAAGTTTATTGAAATTTTTGAGGAATGTCTTACATTGTTGTAATATTGATCTATATGATAAAGTTTTCTTTTTGTATTAAATGTTGTTTTGATGCACCACCTAAAATTTATTTTTCTAAGCTAGGTCTAGATCATTATGGGCATTATCTTGGCACTAATGTGGATTAGCTCTACCAGGTTGTTGGGGGTATTGACATGATGGCATAGGCAATGGCATTGGCGAACATACCTCATGTTGTGGTAAATGTCTCGTGTCAACTAGAAGTTATTTAATCTTCAATAAGAAATGATGGAAAATTTTGGTTACAAGTCATTATTGTCCATCATAGCATTATACATTTTGATCCTTTTCTTTTGGTAATTATTTTCCTAGAAGGATTTTCACTTTCCATAATGAAGTATGTTATTATGAGTCTTTATATATTTCTTTGACTGACTATTGGCATAATCATATTTTGTGAGTACTCTTCATTGTTTTCTTTGTTTATGTTACATTCAGACCTATATGTTCAAATATGATAGTGTCCATGGCCAGTGGAAGAAACATGAAGTGAAGGTCAAGGATGAAAAAAAATTACTTTTTGGTGAGACACATGTAGTTGTATTTGGTTGCAAGTAATTCATTTTTACTTCTTGTATGTTAAGACCATAGGGTATTCATAGTCATTATCAGTGAATAGATTTGTATTAGTTTTAAATTGTGTTTTCATATCTTCACATTCTTATTGTGAATTAAAATTTCTATTGATTGTGGCAATTTTTATATTATAATAATCTTGTTGATTATTTGTTTTCTCATATTGTTGCAGTGTGAAAATCTTGTTGAATTAGAACAATTTCTCTTACCAGGGGGCATCTTTTCTCATATTGTTGCAATGTGGAAATCAGAACATAATTGAAGGTTCTTAATAATTCTAATAGTTGTACCAGGGGCCATGTTTAACAAACCAAATGCAATTGCTAACTTTTCACTATGGTGGCAAATAAATGATTCTTTTTTCTTCTATTCCAAAGCATTAAGTAAAAGTATTGAATCTGGAAATACCCTACTGCCTTCATTTTCCAAGCCAATTTCTCCAATTTTACATAGCTCTCCCATGTTTGTGGATGTGATTTGTCTCCTACAGTTTTTTAATTGATTTATCTTTCTGCTATGTTTGGACTTACTTTTGTAAACTTGCAATATACAATGCACTTTTATTCTTTTTGAATTGAGACTAATAGTAATTTTGTTGGTTGTATTGAGGCACAACTTAATTCATGGTGGAAAAGGAACACCCTATTGCTCATATCAGATGGCAAGTTGCATATAAAGGAGGAAAGATTCTAGAGTTATTGTTGACTGCATTAAAGGAGAGAGCTTCATATATGGGACATGATCAACACTCTCATTCTTGGATTCTACATGTTATAGCTTGCTCCAGGAAGATTTCCCACATTGTAGAAGTTTTAAGAGATGAAAGGGGCATGTGCTCGCATTGAAGGGCTCCAAGCATGTGTTTCCATCATTGCAGAATTTTTTTGGAGAAGTTTCTTTCTTGTCATTTTTGTGCATTGTAACTCATATTTTTAGTGTTATGACTAAAAAAAAAAATTGTAATACTCTATTTCTAAGCATTTTTCAAGCAAGATAGATATTTCAAACTTGTGCAAGTTGTAAGAACACCTTCTTTTAATAAAGTTCAATGATTTTTCCTTCTCAATGACTATCTTATTGTGTGTAATTGATGATTGATGTGTATTTTTGTGTTTTTTTTTTACATCCTCAAATATCAGTCAATTAAAATGACTAAATATACTACTAATTGGCATAAATCAAAGAACAGTGAATAAATGTGACTAAATATATGACCAGTGAAATTAGTGAATAAAAATGACTAAATAAGTGACCAGTTAACAACAATCAATGACTAATTAATAACAAAATATATCAATGAATAAAAAATGACTAAATAAGTGACTAGATTACAACAATCAATGACTAAATCAATGACTAAATATAATACCAAATCGATCAATCAAACCAACCAATAAATGACTAAAAATGGTTTAGTCATCAATCTGGTCGTGTTATAAATGACTAGCAATGAACTACTAATGGTCACATGACCATGTTTGGTTATTTATATGCAATTTTTAGTAGTTTTTTTAATCATGTATTGTTGTTTCTATACTAGTGCAATTATTGAGTTTCATGAGAATCTTGTTTGTTTCTCTCCCAATAATTCTCCTCTTGGGAATATATTATGGCACAAGAGGATGAAATCATTGATACATTTCTTTTAAAATATAGTAAGAGGGATTACATAGATGGAGATGCTAAGGTGACCTTAGATGCCCCCCGATAGAAGATCATCAACAAGAAGTTAAGTCCATTGAGGTTATGAATGCATAATTGGCTATTAGGTCTTCTCTAGTTATTGGATATCCTAAAATGCCTCCTCCTGAAACTCCTTTAACTATTGGACCTCCCAAGCCACCTCTCATTATAAGACCTCCTAAACCTCATGGCCATATCCTAAGCTTTGAAAAATAACTTACTAGTAACCATATGACATAGCAACCAAGTTATCATACTCTAGCTCACATATATAACACTAAAAAACATTAAGCACCCAAAAAAAACTCCAACATCCATCCCATTGCCTCAACCATATCTCCCACCTGCACCTAATATCCAATAATGTAGTGATAAAGAATATGACCTCGTCGAGCAACCTCATAACACTCCTTAGATCTCCTTGTGGGATTTAATTCAAACATCCCCTGTTTACCATAACATAATTCAAAGTGCTTTGCAAAATTTTGTGATCCCTCCTAGTACTCAACCAAATGATGTGGCAACTTTGATTGAGAATATGAACTCACCTAATTTGACATTGTCTTTCATCAAAATGAATTACCTCCTTTGGAAATACAAAAACAAAATGACGCCTTGATGATAATGGCTATTATTAACAGGGTTGGGATTAGACGTACCCTTATTGAAAATTCAGGGATTAATGTTTGTAGTGTAAATATTTTGGATAGAATTGGAGCAGACAATACCTTAATTCAACTCGTTGATTTTTCAATCAAAGGTTTTGATAACATGGAAAATAAAATTCTTGGTGTGATAACATTACCTGTTAAAGATGGTAAGGTTGTATTATAAACTCCCATCCATGTCATGCCCCATGATCTTTCATATAATCTTCTCTTGGGAAGACCATGGATTCATGAAATGAATGGAGTTCCTTCAACACTTCATCATGCAATGAAGTACATACAACAGTAAGGTCTACACGATAAAAGCTTATCCAAATTCAGAAAATTATTTACAAGCCAAAATAGGAAATGAAGGATCCTCTTACAACATAGACACCAACTACAAAAGTGGAACCTTTACAAGTTGAAGATAAAGATAAGTGTCTTTCAACTATGACAAATTTTTTGGATGATGACAGGGGATCATTAGATTTCACACCTACATTTATGGGGGAATACAAGATTACACCATCAAAATCAAGAAAATAGAAAGAAGCGACAAATATGGTATCAGCATAATCTATCACTGAATCATCAAAAACATCCACAACTTCTAGCAAAGAGGAAAACACAAATTACACATCTACTTATGATGAAAGTGATTATGAGAAACAACCATCTTCAAAAAAATGGAAGCCATTTATGGAAGAGGTTATAACCTTTTAAAATAACTTGGCTATAATGGAAAAGGATGTGGTGGTAAAGAGCAAGGCATTCGTCTTCCCATAGAGCCTAACACACAAGAAACAACAAGAGGTCTTGGCTATTGTCCTTCAAAAATAACAAAAAAATCAACAAGATATTCACTTAATCAATAACATTAATTGTTGGTCCTTGCCATGTGGTAGTTTTAGTATCATAACATACTCACTACCATGCATGGAGGTATAAATAAGTTTTATGCAATCATATTTCATTTTGCAAGGAGTAGTATATCATCATTCATTTTGGGCTCACCTTTGTCACTACACGGTGGGGCAAGGGGTTAGGTTCCCTTATGTTAGGTGCATTCCTTCTAGCAAGGAATCCCTTAAATCTCCTTAAAACGTTAGTGTAGCAAGTACACTAACATTTTAAGGGGGGGCATATAGTCCCCCACTCATTGTTTGCATAGGAATGGTCCATTTTTAGTGATGATAACATACATCTCCTAGGAAGTGTGACCTTTTCAATCAAAGTGTGACCTTCTTGATCTATGTAAGTGTCTCTTTGGTGGTGATATTGGGCTTGATGTCCTCCAAGAGTGTGATTTTTCTTGGAATATGATATTCCCCTTTGTGGTAATAATATGGCTAGCATTTCCTAAGGTGTGATCTCCTTTTATTCCTTGACTTGTCTTCTCTTGGTGGTGATGCCAAGTATGAAATCCCCTACGGTGTGACCTTTCATGTATTGAGCAAATCCCCTTTTTTTATTTTTGTAAATCATCTCTTGTGGTGGTATTGTTATAACATCCCTTGAGTTTTTAGCCCTATCCTATCATCGTTCATGCACCCCTTGAGGTGAGTTTTGTTCATCCCCCGAGATGTTAAACCTTGTACACCCCATGAGGCGAGTTTTGTTCATCCCTCGAGATGTTAAACCTTGTACACCCCTTGAGGCGAGTTATTTTCATCCCTCGAAACGTTAAACCTTGTGCACCCCCTGAGGTGAGTTTTTGTAAGATAGTTTATGGATTCAACATAATTGAGTTTATTGGGTCATGAACTTGAGCACCCCTTTTATACATGACCACCTAGCATAACATAACTTTCTTGCTAGTGGAGACATGTGTTTCATGAGTGATGTGGCATAACACAACTTGCTAGTCCTCATGGGAGCATTCCTTTATTTGATGGATGACGTTTGGTATTTGAGACAATTCAATACTAAGGTCTCTCTGCCTTACCAACTTGAATCCTTTAGTACAGTTAACCTTATGTTTTTTGTATGTCTTTTATGTGTATTCTTCGTGTTTACATCATGTGTGTTTTCATTTCGTCATCATCTTTATGTTCCATCATGCCATGTGTTTTCATCATGTATGCTTTGTGTTTTATGACATGTATGTTTGTGTATGTTGTCTTGCTGCACTTCATACATGTACATTCCTTTGTGCTTATGTTGGTTTACCATGGGATCTTGGATCCTAGGGGCTTGCATGCCCCCTAGATCCTTAGGCATCCTATCTCTTCAACATTTGGACAATCAAACCCCTCTTGACATAGATGTTGCTACTTTAGTGTGATTTTGAGCATAAGTTCATACTCTCATTAAAGTGGGAGCTAAATGTAGCATCATAAATTGTCACCCTTAACAATTTCACACTATGTTTTGCTCCACCTAAATTAATGAGCCTAATTGGGTCCCTAGTTTCCTAAATTATGTATTCTATAACCCATTTGTACCATTTTCCAAGAAATTGAAAACATTGAACAAATGAATCCATTTAATGTTTTTCCCCTAACACCTCATGTCCTGGAAAATAGGGCCAAGGCTGGGACACCCTAGGGCATCTACGTCCTATTATTTTGGGACATAATTTTAATATGCTAGTGTTGGAATTTTAACATTCAAAACCCAACTTGCAAAGGTCATCTATCAGGATTTGATTTTTGGGAATTTGGACAAATGCCTATAAATACCTAGTCTTTTCAACATTTGAAACTAGGGGCTGATGCAAGAAGTTGGGTCCACAAAAAAGCTTAAAAAGTGGAAGAATTTTTGTTGTTTTCAGAATTTGTCACACTAGGACTAAAAATTTGAGGCACTTACACAATGAATCTTAAAAAAAATTAGTACTATGAAATTTAGAATTCTGAATCTAGTTTCCAAATATGTAATTTATTCAAATACCTAGATGATAGAAATTGAATCTTGATAGAGATGTATAAAAACCACTTTCTAAAAGTCATTTTTTTTACCATACCATGCACGTGTACGGACACCACTTTTTGACCCAAATAAAATTATTTTGATAATTCCTTTTGGGGAAAAATAGCTAACAACATGAAGATTGATGAGGATATTTTTTATAAAAATTTTCACAATATTTCTTTTATTGAATATTTATTGGCCTTAATTGTTGTTTTTAAAAATCAATGTGTACGGACAACATAATTGGACCTAAACTAAACATTTTTTGAATCTTTTTTTTTTCATTGTGTAGAGAATTTTCTGAAGATTGATGCCATATAATTTTTTTACAAGAAAATTAACCAAAAAAAAAGTTATTAAAAAACAAAAAAAGTCTAATATTTCAAGTTTATGGACTAGTTTGCTTAGATATTAATTAAAAATAACAAATATAGTCCAATCTTTAAAAAAATTATATATTTGGAAACTAGACATCATGTTCTCTAATGGGCTTTAATTTCATAGATTGATTTAGAAAAAAAGTCGATCAGCCATATTGCCAAAGTTGGACATTTCTATTGAACTTGCCTTAGTTTTTTACTTGTAGGTCAAAGGCTAAGGGTTGGGTTGCCAAGCCTTTCCCAAGCCTAAAATCGAGGCAGCATGTGGGTTGGGGATTCAATTTAAAAAAAAAAAAGTACACGTTACAAAATGCATACACATTCTTTATTTGCTTGATTATTTAAAAAAATAAATACTTTTAAAAAACACGTACGGGTTTTGCATTACAAAACATGTACGCATTTCTAAAAGGTATTTAAATTTTTAAATAAATGACTTGTACATGTTATAAAATGCATACGCTTTATATAACGTGTACATGTTTTTAGTGCATACGCATTTTTTTAGGATCAGGTACCTGAAGCATAACACATACACGTTTTTTTAATAACGTGTACACGTTTTCTGCAAAAAAAATTTTTTTGGCCGAAAATTCCCCTCTTTGTGGACCCAACTTGTTGCTTTTAACCCCTAAAAAGGGATTTTATGATCAAGCATTATTTTCAAGAGCAACATTTCAATGATTTATTACAAAAATTCAAGATCCAAGCATCATGTCAAGGTGTATGTGAGTTCATGTTGTTTTATTATCATTGTTTTTTGAAGGCTAACCCCTTTTGTAGGTCTCCAAAGCAATTCAAGCAATCAAGATCCAAGACCTTGAAGTTATGTGTATGACTTCAATCCTTCAAGGAAGCCATTGAGGGTGTGATTTCATCATTCCTTCCTTTTCATTATCATTTTAACATTGGCATGGTCATTGTGGGAGTGGAAACACTTATACGGGGTTTGATTGAGACAAGCCCCTAAATGGCCCAACATTTTCTCTCTCTTTGAATGTGTAGGTTTTAGGTTTGAAGAGGATTGAAAGGAGCTTAAATACAAATTGTTCATTTTTGCATTTGAAGCCCTACATCTTGTCAACTCACAAAAACTCGCCTACAAAATTATCTGATAGTGATTCGACAACTTTACAAGTGAAAACAAAAGTCTTGGATATGTCACTAGAGAACCTCAAAAGCAAAGGAGAGGCATACAAGGACTTATATGCCCTAGGGATAATTAGTCCTCCTATTCACACTAAAACTATTTTTTTTGGGTAGGTACACAGTACTCTACACTTCCAAGATCTGCTTGCAAACTGTTGTTCCAGTCTATGCATTGTCGAGATCTTGTATTTTACATATTAGGGCACATAGTCTAATTAGTTTAATCATATAAAATCAATTCCAATCCAATCCAATCCCCAAATTGATGGAGATCTAAGTCTGATTGGATCACCTTCATGGTTGAAATTCAACCTATACACCTTGTTGATCTCCATCTCAATGAAACCCTAGAAAGAGGCCTTGAATTATATTATTCTAAGCACTTAGGACTTAGGATCACCTTTTTCTATGTTTCAAAATGAAAGAGAATTTTAACATGAAACACAATTCCCAATGCACAATGACAATGAGAGAACTATAGATCATATAATGACTTGCATGAAAGGACTTGCATAATGAACTCTATACACCCAAGACCATAGGTATAGAATACTAGCACAAAGAAACCAAAAGAATGTTAATACACTAGAAAATATCCCTTTGCAAAATGAGAATGATGACAAAAGGTCTTTCAACAACTATAGAGGAGGAAGAGGAATAGGCATAAGAAATTGGAGAGGGAAGGATTCCAATTGTTACAAATATGGAAGATAAGGCCATTATGTAATAGACTATTGGTCAAATAAAAAGCAGTATGCCTTCTATGAGAACCCAGATCATGACATATTCAATTATGAGAAATAAAAACAATACTTCCAAAATGCACTTTCATAATCAAAAAGTGATAAATTACAATGTCTTAACACACCTAGGGGTGGTAGGGTAATGAGTAAAATACCTGAAGACATACTACAAGGAGCCCAAAGATGCCAAAAGGAAGAAATATATAGCTTTGAAACATCTAAAGAGAAATAAACATCCAAAGAAGCATAAAAAGATTAGAAACACGAACTAAAATAGAAGGAACGTGTTGAGCATACAATGAAAAATAAAGTTGTGGTAGTCACAAAGCAAGGTACAAATACCACAAGAGAAAATAACCCATCTATGAGACAAAGGATGAAGATTATGATGAAAAAGAAGAGGAAGAAAAATTATGACCTAATAGGTATCAACATGAGTAGATTGTGCAAAAATATAAGACGATTATTAGTCATGAACAATAGAATGACATCAATAAAATGACTTTTTCTTGAAAGAAGAGGATGCCCCACTAAAGCACCTAGCTGCAATGGCACAAAAAGACAAATTATTTGAAAAATGAAATAATTGTGTGAATATTAGAGCAAGTAGGAATTCCTAAAACCCTAGGTGAGGAAAATGTCTAAAACAAACAAATATTGGAATATGAGACCACTTATGATCACTATTGACATGACTCATAAGAAAATTAAACATGTAATGGTAGATCTAAGGTAAGATGTCATGATACTTCCAAAAATAATTTTGGAGTGATATGGAAAACCAATGATAGGAAGAACAACATATAACATCAGCCTAGTTGATGGATCATTCACGAGCTCAATAGGGACATGGAAGAAAGTAGAAATCAGTATCTTGGGAGTAAAACAAGTCATAGATTTTGAGATAACCGCCATGAAGGAACCATTTGACACTTTCAATGCCTTGATTTATAATGGTTCGTCAATGCAAATAATATAGTGGATTCAAGGAAATAAGAATTATCCTTTGCATAAAAAAATATAGTACACATACCTTTAGGATTAGAGACAAATAAACCATATTTAGAAGAAATAATTCCAAAATAATATTAAAAAAAACACTAAACTTTTATACTCCATAGCTAAGGTACCCAAAATTGAACTAACTAAAGAACCAAACTTAGAAGGGGAAATAGAGATCGAAATCAAGGATGGGAGTACTGATAGTGAAGAAGTCTTCGACGCTTGGCTCCAAGAAGAACCAAAATTAACATCTTAGAAGGTTTATGGGTTCAAAAGGATATTTATGGTGCATGAGAAACCCTAAAACTTACCACTGATTCTTGCAAGCCCACACAAGATACCACAAAATAATGAAAGTAAAGAAGAAGACGCCCGTTCAAGTTCTCCCCAAATAGCATGATAAATAACTCATATTTCAAGGAGGATCTCACATATTAACTACCTAAATACTTAGGGGTAAAACATCTTAATTCCTAATTAGATGATATGGAACAAAACTTTGATAATTAATACTTGTGATTATCCACACTCCAACATACCTGATAGGTCTAGATAATAGTTTATTTTCTGTTGGTTTTATACAGACTTTAAGATACTTTTGAACATACTTCCTGACAATATTCCATATTATATTATCCTTTTTGTATCCATTATATAGACCTAAGGCCAAAAACATGATGATGGAATTATGGTTTAATATATTAGCATTAAGTGGTTTATATGAATATGTGCATGAAAATGTTGATGGAAAGTTATGTTTAATTCTGATGGTTATCCCTGTGTATGTATTTTGTGAAACTAACTTGTTTACAACAAAAAGAGGAACCATGATGCACAGTTGTTGTGGGATGAACCCATAGCAAAAGGGGCATTGAATACCAAAATAGGGGATGCTGCAAAAATAGTTGAACGTGGTGGTTAATGGTCAAAGGCATTTAATGAAGATAGAACGTGTGTTACCATAAACAATTAATAAACACTGAAGAAGAGGTCTAGTCTGATATGGGACTTTGACAGATGAATGTATGATTGAATGTAATATGTTTTGACAAAGTTCTAGTTTGATAGGGTTCTCTTTCTTTTCAGTTATAGGTTGAATAATTCCAAATATTGAATCCACGCTCTAGATATCTAGGAGTGGAATTAATGATTTTGGTTTAAGTTGTTGCTTTCAATAATGACTCCCTCAATTTGTATATAACTGCTAGTTGAGTTTGTAGTTTAGTTAGTTGGTTGTTCACAAGTTAAACTATCTGTTATTTTCTAGTTGAAACATGAATCTACGGAATGGTTGAATCCAGTTTGTGCAAGAGTGTTTTGTAATCTTTTATCTTATGCAATAAATGAAGATCAATTCATGAGATGCATGAAATCTATTTGTTAGATTGAGTTTCATTAAGTGGGAACAGTTACTTGAGAAGGCCACTCAAGGTATTGTTCTTCACTTCATCTTTCAGTTATTTCATTTCTATTGATAGTTAATATTAGTTTACTGTTATTCATGAATTGTATGCAAGTAACTGAAATTTCATTTCTTGCTTATTATAAGTGGATGCTTTGGAACATGCATGCAATAATTATTAGTAATACTCCAGAGGATGGTTTAGTTAAGTCAGTAATCTTAATCGGGTTTTTAGTTAACACAATATCATTTCATTAAGCAATAGTTCAGTTACAACATTTACTGTAGGTACCCGTAGCAACTCAACTTTAGTTATACTTTTACTGTCTTACAGTTTTGTGAATTTACTACAACTAGAATAACTTTATAAGGATAGTTTAGGTAGTTTGAGTCCATGAAGGCATACATAATGCGGTACCATCATAAGCTTACACACCTTGGTTAATGATTTAATGCAGTCTTAAGCAGTGTCAAGTGAATTGTTCAGCTAGTTGACCCTATGAATTGAGTGACTTTCACCAAGTTTACAAAACATTAACTTAGACTCTACAATACCCTAGTATGCAATGTCGCAAGATGGTGGAAGACCCATCAAAATAATATTCCTAGATGGTATGCATTAAAAGTTTTGATTTGAATAAGGTATTTACCCAAGTGAGGGGAATATAAAATAGTTCCAAAATACAATGGATCAATTCCACTTGAGGAACATTTGGAGATTTGTATAATGGCATGGAAGGGGAAAAGAGAACATGATATTAGATTGTATATGCAATTATTATACTGGACCCTAACACTAGTAGTATAAAATTGGTAAACCAAGTAAGAAAAACACAAATAAAAGATTTAAGATAAATAAAATAGGAATTTATGCACACATCCTCCTTCTATGATACAAACAAAAACATTTAAACCATATTACAAAAAATTAAAGAAGTAATATTCAAACCCATAAAATAAAATACAATAGAGACATATCAACATACACCTCCACCACCAAAAAAAAGGAATATGGAAATTTATTGAGTGGATGGAGAAGTAAAACTAATACCTAGGGAAGAGATGTTATATTTACACATCAAGAAAATGAAGAAGAAAAACCAAAATTTGATACACAAATAAGTCAAGCAGAAAGAGGAATACAAATTAGCAATGAATCCAAAGAAAAATATTATAACCAACCTTTAAAAATAAGATAAGAAAATATATCTACCATGGGTGATCCAAAATTAGCGAAGAATGGGGATTACTAGGATGACAAGGTGGTGAGATCTAGGTAGCTAAATTTTCTCATAATATGAGGATCTTTCCTCCAAAAATTCATTGAATTAAAAGGAATCAAGGAAGAAGTAGGGGAAATGATGATTCAATTAAAGGAAGGAGTTAAACCATAGAAGAAAATACCTTATTGGATTGTCCAAACATAAAAAAGAAAGTTAAAACATAACAGGATAAATTTTTGAATGAATGAATCATCAAGCCAATAGAAGATGTAAAGTGGATCAGCCCTATAGTGGTTCAAAATAAGAAAATAGGGGAAATAAGGATTTGCATGGACTTTAGAGATCTCAAAAAATCATGCAGACATGATCCATTCCATACACCCTTTATAGAGAAAATACTAGAATCCTTGTTAGGAAGAGAAATTTACTCTTCCATAGATGGATTTTACAAATACCACCAAGTAAAGATTAAGGAAGAAGACCAACCTAAGACCATTTTTGTGATAGAGTGGGGTTCATTTATGTACATAGTAATGTATTTTGGGCTAAAGAATGTTCCAAAAAAATTAGTTGCATAATGGTGAATGTATTCAAAGATTTTATGCATGACTTCTTGGAGGTGTACTTAATCGATTTGATAGTTTATGATTTGGATAAAAACCACATGCAAACATTCCACATAATTTTGGAAAGAAGGAAATTTTCAAAAATTCCTCTTAGAATAAATAAATGTATCTTTGTGGTATCTAATGCCACACTTCTAGGTCATATTATTTGTAAAGAAGGATTAATGGTAGATCCCTTAATAATTGCAATGTTCATGGCACTACCACCATAAAAGTTAGCATCAGAAGTAAAAATATTTATAGGATAATCAAATACCACAACAAGTTCATCAAAGGATATGTGACAATAGAAACACCTTTGGAAGAATTATTGATGAAGTCAAAAAAAGCTATTGAATGAACAAAATAGTGTCAAAAATTATCTTAACACACTTAAATAAAAAATTATACAGGCACTTATTTTGATATTCCTAGATTGGATATCCCTCTTTGTGTTCATATGGATGATTCTAACATGACTATAGAAGTAGTCCTAGCACAACATTAAGGAAATAAAGATCACCTTATAGCCTTTGTAAGTAGGAAATTATCACAAATAGAGAGTAATTGCACAACAATAGAAAGATAGGCCTTGGAAATGGTGTATGCACTAAAAAAGTTCAAACACTATTTATTATTCACACCATTCCCATTCTATATCAATCATGAGCCAGTAGAATATTTGCTAAATAAACGGTAAACTAGGGAAGAATTTGTAGATGTTTGCTATTGTTTCAAGATTTTGATTTCAACATTATGGTCAAACTATGGAAAAATAACCAAGGCCTTGACTACCTTTCTTGAATTGAAACTAGCAAAGAATTAGATGAACAAGAGTAACACATATCTTTGGTGTGAAAATATTTAGAGTAATTGTGATGTCTTACAAACTTCAAAATGTGGAAACATTACTCTCTACTAGAGAATATCCACCAAACATGTCATTGCAAGACAAGCAATCACTTTTGCAAAAGTCTCTACCCTACACATTGATTGAAGGAGAGCTACAAAAAATAGGGTAAGATGATATTATTAGAAGGTTAGCATATGGGAATGAGAGAAAAGAGATACTTAGGGAAGCTCATGAAGGAATATTTGGTGGTCACAATTTAGGAGAATCTATTGCCAAGAAAGTAAAATTGATAGGACTTTGGTAGTCAATCTCAATAAATATGCCAAGATGTACACTAAACAATGTGACATATGTCAAAGAGTAGGAAGACCTACCATAAGGGATGAGATGCACCTACGAAAAGTCCAAGCTCAAGTTTCATTTGAAAAGTGGGCCATAGACTTTATAAGACCAATAAATCATCTAAACACACATTCAAAAGCTAGGTTTTTTATAACATGAGTCAAATACCTAACCAAATGGGAAAAAGTAGAACCCACAAGAGAATATACCACAAATAATTTTGTAAAGTTTATACAAGAGAATATTATTACAAGATTTGGATTCCCAATCAATATTATTAGTGATTAAAGAAAACACTTTGTAAACAAAGTAGTTACATAGTTGTTAAGCAACTTCATGATCACACACAATAAAAGTACTCCACACCATTCTTGAGAGAATAGAGAAAGTGGGGCTCTAGACAAACTAGATAAACTATGCAATAATAATAGAATTTATTGAGATTTTAAGATACTAGTGGTATTATGGGCCTTCAAAACTACTGATAAAAGGTCTACATAGTTCACTCCATTCCAATTAGTGTATGGATTAGATGCAACCTTGCCTCTAAACTTCATAATTCTAAATTTCTATACAACACTTACTTTTGGAATTGACAAAGAGGAATATTTAAAGCAAAGGATAGAAGAAGTGAAGAAACTAGATGAAAATAACCTATTGGTTGTTTACCATCAAAATGAGGAGAAAAATAGACAGAAGGCCTGGCATGACAAAAATTGGAGGCATACAACTTTCTATAAAAATTGCATTGGGTTACTTTATGACAATAATTTTAAGAAACAAGGAAAATTAAAAGTAAGATGGTTGGGTCCATACTACATTGATGACATACTAGAATTTGGAGCAGTTAGACTAAGATAAAATGATAATAAAGTTTTAAAATGTTATGTCAATGATGCAAGATTAAAACATTACCACCAACCCATAGGAACACAAATCCATTTGTATTATATGTATCATATTTATACCATACATGTATTATAGTTAATCATAAAGTAACCCACCTAAAACAATTGATATGAACCTAACCACTAGAAAAGTACAATAAAATAGTAAACGACTATACTAATTCATGAACTTCCCACCATTAGCTACCTATAAACCTACATATGATTTAAACACTCCTCACTTATGTTTTTCATTTTGAAAACACTTGCTCCCCCACACAACTTAAGCTTGGTATAGTGAAACCCTAACCCTCACTTATGTGATTTAGCCTCCACCACACACTCTATAGAAATGGTTGTGTTGGTGCTCATTGATATATCCTAGAATCCAAAACCAATATGTAAGAAGTTCCCCTACAAGGAAATGAAGGTGGACCCAAATGGAGCTTCTCAAAACTTCTTGATGTTATCTATACGAAGGATATGCACAAATACATCCATGCACCTATTATAGAAATTACTCATACAAAATTTGAGGAGATCTAGAAGACACTACTCTAGTTGAGGAAAATAAATTACTTACCATAATATAAATAGATATAATAAAAAATAGATTTTTGTAAATATTTTTTGGACTTCTCAAAAGAAGAGGGGGGATAAGAATATTTTTTACTAGAATTCATGAAAAGTACCTATACATGGATAAACCCTAGAATATCACAAGGAAAGTAATAAAAGTGACAACAAGGCTTGACACAAAAGGAGAGATTCCACCAATCAAGTCCATGGAAAACAAAAAAATTCACAAAGTTAACTAGTTCAACATATGATGGAAGGAGCTTAAATGTAACAAAAATAATTAACACAACTATGCAGTATGCATTCATGGGGATTGCATATATGGCAGTGTTCATTGGTTTGACAAAACTTGGAAGTGAAACTCAACGTCACTTACTCAAGTTTGCCCTCTTCAAGATTAATATGGAAAATAATCTTATTCTCACTCTTGCATTTGATCCAAAAACTTGTGAAACATATCACTAAATAAAAATGGTGAGCTCAACAAGACAAAGGGTTGGGTCATAATTATAATTATTTTTTACCCTAGGCATCATTGTGTTGAACAAAAATATTTTCTTGATATGGAATCTACACTCAAGGTAGATCAATGGGAAGATGCCAAATAAGTATTTGTTGAGGAGAATCCCATCATTAAGGATTCAATTTTTAATTATCCTCCTAAAAATTGTGTGCATGGATTGGTTAGAACCTCCACACCATAAAACATGAAGTTTAAAGGATTTTTTAAGAAACTTGATCTCATAATTTTCATTGATTTAGGCATCACTCATAATTTTATTGACACTAGATTAGCCAAAAATTAACATAATTTTATCCACTATTTTCCTAGCTTTCAAGTAATAATTTTCATTGGTGGAATCTTAGCTTATAAGGGTAAGTTTCAAAATGTTATATCTCCATGGGGGACTACACTCTTAAATATAACATGTTTTCCCTTCCCTTGCGAGGTTGTGACATTATTTTGGGAACCCATTGGATATGCACTCTTGGTTGCATCCTATGTGATTTTTTTGAACTCTAGATGTAATTCATTAATAATGGCCATCAAATGACCTTGTAAGGATTAATATTTGGATTTATTAGTCTTATTTTCCATCTTCCAATAGAAAAGTTAATAAAAAATGAGTATCATGGGATTATTTCCCAACATTTTTCTATTCAACATAAGGACTCTTGCACCTAAGGATTTATAGGAACTTTTGTCTCATCATGTAGCTATATTTTTGGAAGAAATTAGATTACCACCTTGTCACCTCAAAGAACATGTAATTCAACCTATTTAGGACTCATAGTTTAAACTTTTCTTTTGAAATAATTACTTTTGTATTAAGATTTAATACCATTAAAAATCTTGTCATTGATCATGTAATATTACCATAATGACGAGCATTAGGGAATGATAATAAATAACATTAAAACATTTCTATTTAATTGTAGATAAACCCTCACATACATCGTTTTCTTAAAAAAATACTAATTGTAATAAAACTTTCAACAAATCCATAGAAAAATACAAGTTATGATCAAACCAAAATTCTTAAAAGTTGATATAGATAAATCATGAATTTCTTGATAGAATATTCACTAAAATATTATATGAAATGGTAAATTCAACATGAAGACTATTTCAATGCACTTTAAGTAATATATAGGAAATATTTAAGACTTCCAAATATATCATTGCTTCAAATGATAACCATTGCGCATACCCAAAATAGAGCCTGATAGATATTTAGGATGAATGAACAAAAAAATAATGAACAAAAAATAACTTCCATTATTTAAAATTGAAGTGAATATATAATGATATTATCAACAAACACATGCCAAGAACAAAGTAAGCTTGCATTATATGTATAAAGAAAGAACTTACATGGTAAATACACAACATATAATATAATTTATGATAGTTAACACATTAGAATATCTGTGTAGGAAAAAGAGCTAAAGGATAATATTTAATCACAAATAATTTCAATATTCAAAGGTAAGCATATTCCAACTACCTTATGTTTTATTTTAAAAGTAAGCAATAATAACAATAAAAGTAAGGAGATTAAATGAATAAAAAAATGCAACCTAGGATTCATTATAATGACATCATAGAGACCATAAAAAATAAAAAAATCATTTGATGAACTTCATCACCTTGTTATTAATATTATCACCTTCAAAAAAATAAGATTAAGGTTCGATCTTCATGCCTAAAGACATTTGAAAACCTAAATTCTTGGTTAAATTTTGATAGGGCTCTATTATGCCTCTCCAAAGATAAACTAGATGAAATGAAAGAAAAATCAAACCTTTACCAAAAGGATGACTTCAAAAGAGATTTTTGCATGATACCCAATAATATTAATACCACAACAATATAGGACTATCATTGAGAGGTCAGATTGTGGCTGAAATTTATGCCATTAAAATCAAAATCAAGTTATGTAAATTCATCTTTCATTTCTAATAATACACATTCAAATTCCATGTCATCAAATCAATACCACAATGAAACCATTGTAAACTTTACTTCTTGAGCCATATAAGATTTAACAATTGAAATATTCCTTTTAAATTTTAAAATAATGACTATAGACATTACATCCCATGAGTAGGAGAATTGAAAATCAAACCATTGAATCTTATCACCAAATGTCAAGGCTTTACAAAATGCAAACATGAGTAGATTTTTTTAATTTAAATCTTAAAAATAATGTCACATAAATATATAAATCATGATCAAATTGTTATGAATAACCATGCCTTAATCTCAACCAACAATGTTATTGTTAATGTTGGAACACATTTGTTGTTGCACCAAAATATCGACCTATTAATGCCTGATACAAACACCAGAGATAAATGGATCAATAGGAGGCCTTTAGTCCATGTCCTAAATCCGAAGGGAGACAGTGGTGATTAGTCCAACAATCCCCCCTCAACATCACCTAAGGAGATTCAAACCTATGCCCATGGCTCTGCTATTATTTGTTGGAACAAGTTTATCATTGCACCAAAATATTGACCTATTAACGCTCAATAAAAATGCTAGAGATAAATGGATCCATGAGGGGAAGTTAGTCCATGTCTTGAATCCAAAGGGAGATGATGGTGATTAGTCCAACAATTAAAAATTCTATAAATGCTATATAATTGTAATTGAGATCAAAATATCATCTTTAATGTGTTTTGAATGCTTTATCAAATGAGTATGTCATGTGAAAATAATACCATATCTAAATTAGTGAATACTTTTGCACAAATAAACAAAGCTTCATAAATTACTTTAACACATGCATTTCATAATGAGGTGATAGTGAATGAAAGATAACCATTTAGATATTCATTACAAACCTTATTCTTTACAAGGTTGCCTTGATTTGATGTGCTTGTGATAAAAAATTCTAATGTACTATAAAATTTATATTTTTTTATTGATTAGATTCAATATATTACATAATTCAAAATTGAAATTTAATTTTAAGACCTTACCATGGTAGAAGTGTATACACTTAAAAATATCCTGAATGATATCACATGCTCGAATATGATATACTAACACCATTTCATCCTAAAATCCATCCTCTTTTCGCTTAATTGATTAAATTTTCCTAGCTATTTAATTAATTGCATCATTTTCATCTATTAATCTAATTAATCTAATTAGATTAATTCCCCCGCTTTCATGCTAACCTTTCGTCCTGTTAAATTGGATAAATCAACTTATCTAATTTAAGGTCCCTAAGTCCTCTTATTTAATTAAATAACCCTAAGCTATTTAATTAAATATCATATCACATCTTCCTTTTTCATTAAATCATTTTATTTAATGAATATCCTAATTCCCCTAATTTGCATAATTAAAACTTTGTTTTAATTATCAAATTACTAGTTAAATATAATTCTCCCACTTGCAAGGGAATATTCCTCCTTTGAGCATTCCTCCAAAAGGAATATTCCTTCCCCTTTGCACATTAAATTCGGTTTTAATTAACTAAATATCTAGTTTTCCTCACCCATGAGAATATTCTTTGAGAATATTCTCTTTCTTCACTCATTTGAAAAAGGGAATATTCCTTTTCTATAACAAAGCTTCAACAAAGCTTCTTCTGCAAGTTTTGAAAGTGTGTTTGTTTGGATGAATGTAAGACCTTGATTAAATATCAACTTGCATTCTTAACCCTTGATGGGAATCCATGATCCATGCCTCCATCTTCCTTCCATTTTGACCATTGATTGATCCTTTTGATCTTGGCCATCAGTTTCATTTGCCTATTCTATAAATAGAACTTGCATCTATTGAATAGGGATCCATCTTTTAATAGTAAACTTATGATGTTAAAATCACTCACTTGCATCCATATTTAGCTTCTTTTTAGTTTAAAATATTGCATTATTAGCTTAGACCATCCATTAATGGCTTCCATGGTAATTTAGTTGCATCCATTTAGTATCTTGAAATTAGGGTTTTAATCTTTTGAATCTTGCATACATTTGGAATAGCTTTGCATACACCCATATCGATCATCATAGTATTAATCATGTTGAAATAGCTTTTATCATGTTTTACAACACACATTTCATCGGTTTCATTGATTCTCTTCAACATAATTGATTAAAACAAGCTCATTATCCAAGGGATTGGGAAAGGGTTGCCATTCCACATCAATGTGACACCACTCCCCCAATAGGATAAGTTTTAATGGATTAGAATATATGTTTTTGAAGCTCTCGTATTTTAATATGTTAGTTTTAATGGCTTCTTAGCTTATTTTACATTGAATGATCTTATTGGGACTGATGCATAGTGGCTTAAATACGCTTCAAATTCTCGTGGATCAAGTGTAGTTAACCTATACTACGCCATCAGCCACAAGAAGTGACAAATTTTTAGATTGACAAGGAATCACATCTCAACAATAAAGCTCTCAACTATTTTTTATAACTAGTATGGTATTTCAATATTATTTCTACATCTACAATGGAATTTTTCTATTTTTTAAATCCATTTGAATAAAGGCTAAAAAAACTTGCTCAATCAAAAGCATTTATAGTTAGAACTCCATTCAAATTAGACATAAATTATAAATTTAATGCATGGCATAACCAAGCATATTTTAAAGAAAAACATACCAACCCTAACATCAAACTAAAAATAAAGCTATAAGTAGCCCTCACCAATAGGATTAGCACAGTTTGACTGAGGGAAAAAAATTTAACATAGGGGTGAACAATTTTGTGATTATAGTTATCATGGAAGAGAACATTGGGTGAAGGGGTTTTTGGTGATTTTTTTGGTGTTAAATACTATGATAGGAATCACTAACTGTAAAATAAACACAAAAGAGTTGATCTTCATTAATGAATTCAAGGGTGTGATTGAATCTTTTGTTTACATTTTTAAAGAGTATTTTAGTGGAAAATATGGATTGATGCGTCTTAACCTTATCATACAAGCATGGATTGAGTAGGTTGTGATTGTGATTTAATTCAAAGGCCCAAAAATTAAGAATATAAAAAAAATAACAAATATGTAGACTATGGATACTCAATCATTATTTAGATACTCAAATATGTAGACTATGGATACTCAATCATTATTTTGATGTTTTTTTATGCTAAGTGACCATGTTAAAAAGGGTTCTCAAGTTCATGAATCAACAAGAGTTGCATTGTACCAAATCCATGGACTATCTTACAAATCATGCTTCAGTAAGTGCATAAAGCTTAACATCATAGGGAATGAAAAAATCACCTCAGGAGGTGCATTAAATTTAATATCATAAGGGATGAACACAAATCACCTCAAGGGGTGCATAAAATTTAGCAATTTAGGGGATGAATAAAATCACCTCAGGAGGTGCACAAAATTTAATGTTGTAGGGGATGAATATCAAAAATCCATTCCTTAGGGGGCATTGTAAACAACACCACCACAAAGGGTGCATCATGATTATCAAGGGGTATTGCTCAACACATGGGAGGTCACTCCTTAGGGAGTATCACACATGAAACAACACTAAGAAAGGAAAAATTGTGGAATGAAGGATCACACTTTAGGGAATATTAATCATACTATTACCACCAAAGGGAACATAACATACCATGAAAATTCATGCTTTTAGGGGATATCAAGCCTAACACCAACCCAAAGGAGACATTAACATAGATTGAGGAGGCCACACTTTGGTAAACATTCATGTGATATTACTTTTAATGGGGTCACATTTTCTAGGAGATGTATGATATCATCACTAAAAAGGGACCATTTCTCATGCAATAATTGTGCGGGGTAATAAATGCCTCCCCTTAAAATTTTATTGTACTTGTTACACATATTTTAAGGAGATACAAAGGGATCCCTCATATCAAGGAATGCACCTAACAGAGGGCTACCTAACTCTTTCCCCTCAAGTGTAGGGACAAAGATGAGCCATAATGAATGATAATACATAGCTCCTTGCAAAATGAAATATGATTGTATAAAACCAAATTTATACCCTCATACATGGTAATGAGTATCACGTGAGACTACAACTACCATATGGTAAGGAGAAACAATTAATGTAGTTTAATATATTATTCTATTAAATTTATCATTGTGAGGATCTAATTCTTCCAATTTCTTCTTCAAGATACAACGTTCATCAGTAGTGTGTCCAAACATTTTGTGATACACACAAAAAAATGTGTTTTTATTCTTGAGTTTGGTGTCTCTTCTTTCATGTATAGGTGGTAATGTAATGAATCCTAATTATAAAAGTGTACATAAAGTGTGTTCTATTTTAGAAAAAATATGTGGAGTAGATAATAAACCTTTTCTAATAGGACCGTGAGTTTGGTGTGGTTCATAGGATGGAGAAAATGTTTGATATAAAGGTGGACGTCCTTGGTAACCTATGTCTTTTGTATCCTCAAATGGTATTTGTTCCAAAATTATATGGATTTCATGTTCATTCTTTGTATCACATCCTCATTTTGTTAGGATCTTAAAACCTTGGCCATAACATTGTTCCAAGTGAACACATGTATTGGTGACTTTGTTTTCATAAGATGAAGAATCATTAAGTGGTATGAGCTCATCATGATTGTTATCAATAGGTTCTTACATGAGCATAGGTTGAGGTATGAATTGTAAATCACTTTCCCTATATGATGAGGAAAATATTTCAAGTGGTGGTATGGTAGGTGTTGTTGATTGTTGATATGGACGAGTAGTCCATGCTATTGAAGGATAGAGGACCACATTATTTTCAAGGTTATTCAATGTATTGTTTATGAATTAATTCATGATTGCTTCAACTTTTCTGTCAAAATATCTTCATTGAGGAGATATACAATGGGAGATGAAGGAGGGTAAAAGCACAAAGTTATGTCACACTTTTGACCAAAAAAGTTTCGGTTAAATAGGTTTCGACCGAAACCACGTGGCCTATATGTGGCACACAGAGTTTCGGTCGAATATGTTTCACCCGAATCTAGAAAATTTAAATTTTTCCCTATGCTACTTTGAAATTGGCTTATTTTATATGCATGGTTTCAATAGAAAGGGTTTCAGTCAAAACCCTTTCTACCGAAACTACCTATGCGGCATCCTAGTTGGTAGCCAACTCAACTTTTTTTAGAATTTTCTGAAACTTTCAACTTCAACTAAGTGTTTCTTCAATCAAAATATTTTTTTTAGAAAAAATAAAAATACCCTTTTGTAGAGTTTGGGGTGGTGAATCCAAATATTTAATTTTTTTAATATTTTGATTAGTTTTAATATATTATTTTTAAAAATAATGCAAGTAGGTTGTTAAAGCTAAAAAAGAGGCTAATTAGAAATTAAAAGATAAATAGTGGAACATGTTAAATTTTTTTGAAAAATATATGGTGCACTAGAGGAGAGAATCCTCTTCAAAAGGGTATAATTTTTTTTTTGAAAATGATTAAAAAAGTAGACAATAGTTGACGTCAAATGAAAACTATCAAATTCTAACTAGTTTTACTTTAAAATGTTATTACAAGAAAAATATAAATCAAAATTTCAAAAAAAAATTCCATGCACTAGATATTGAAGTTACCTATTTGGGAAAAAAAAATATGGGAAAATGAAGTTTTTTTCTATTTGTTTCTTAACATCAAGTGGAGGTTACTTTTTCTTAAAATTTTCAACATTCTAAAATCTACTCTTAAATTGATAAAAAAATAATCAAAACAATTTTTAAAAAATCTAAAAAATTACAAGAATAAACTTCATCAATATTTCTACATTTCATTAGTTTACATCATTTTGAAATTCAAAACATAAAGACCACTTTTATGTGATCGAAGTTCAATTTTGTTTTTTGTTTTTGGTTGATTCCTTTATAAAGTGTGACACAGGTTTGTGCTTTTATCCAAGAATATGAGTTTCATCATTTGAGGTAGGGTCATTTCCAAACACATAGCATGAAACATCCACCAAATATTTCAAAGAGGACAACATTTTACCGAAACATTTAGCCATTATGATAATAAGATGTATACACTAGAATTCAAACTATTATAAAACAGTGAACAAAAATTTGGAAGCAAATTCAGACATAAGATCCTAAGAAGGTTCTGTCACAAAAATCTAGACAAAAATAGCTTGGATAGTGGCACAAGAACACCCTAGACTGGCAATTATTTTTATAAAATTCAAAGTTTTGTTGTCTGTAATATTGTTAAAATGTTTTTCTCTACGACAGTGCAAGTCTTCCAGTGAATAATTTTCAAAAATTTGATTGATTTATGGTTATGCAATGCAAAATGCAAGTATGCAAGCAATTTTCAAAATGTTCAAGCAATAAAATTAAATTCCAAATTCAATTTTCAAATTTAAAGTGCAACAATTAACTGATCCTAATTTACAAAATCTGAAAATGAGGATCTTGATGTCTTTTTGAAACAAAACAATGCACTTTTTCACTTTTTTTACTATATGCAAAATGCCCAAATGAATACAATTAACACTTTCATATTTGATTTAAAATCTAAGATGGCCTATTGTAGATTTGTAAATGCAATTAAAATGTAGATCTAATTAAAATTTACCCTATTTGAACTTTGAATGTGTTGGGTGAAAATTATGTAATCACCTTTTCAATAGATTACACAACCTAGATTTCAACCACAGCTCTGTGAGATATGATCTCTCCTCTCAGAAAGGGGAGGCACCCTTCTTACTGCTTACTGAGGCTAAGTAAAACTAATTAAATATTCACAAAATGTACACTATAATTATGAGATGGGGGGTGTGTCACATTCATACTTCTCTCTCTTTTCTGAGAAGATGTTTTAAAATGCTTCACAGTTGATAGTTTTGAATCAAAACAACTTTAAACTAAAAACAAGCAGTAATTCCAATATCTCTATCTTGTCAAAGCAAAGCTTAGAGATACCAGGTATGATAATAATAAACAATAAAATGAGAAAGAAAAGCTCACGAAGGCACAAAGTCATTTTGTAGTTTTTCGTCAATGAATCCTTGAGATACGTAACGTTTGTCGTATTAGAAGCACAAAGTATTCTTAGATAAAATAATTTCATGAACAACATGAACAATTACAAGCACAAAGTCTTGTAGATCATTCAACAATAGTATTCAAACATAAACACAAATCCGAATAAAGAGTGTAACACAAAGTGTACACAGATTTATCCAAAGCCCTTAGATCTCACACACTAATCACCACCAATCTTAATCAAATTCAAAAGACAATTGATCCAACACAAAGTTTGGTATGCAACCTTCTTCTTTATTGATTAGATTCATATTCACAAAGTTGAACACAAAGTTTCATACATTTGTTTCAAAATGAGTAGCACTTCGTTGCTAGAGATAAAAGATAGCTATTACAAAAGAATTCCCTCATATTTATAAAAAAAAAAGAGGGAAGAGCAAATCTAGGAAAAGTAGGTGAGCAAATTTAGGAAAATCTCACCTACCTAAAAGACTTATTCAAAAATGTTGTCCGTCATTATAGGAAAACATCTATGATTTTACATGTAATTACATTTTGCAAAATGACATGTAAAATGTCAAAACTTATTTACATAAAGCATGAAAAATGCAAAAATCAAGAAATCTAATCTAAGGCAAAATTTAGCCTTCTTCAACATCTTTCTCCATGAAAAATTCATGATGGTGTGCACCATCATTGTCTAGCATTGGAGTGTACCTTGGAGATGACGAGGATTCTTGAGATTAACTCCTTCGATGAGATTGAAGACTTTATGATGCCTTTCAAATCTAAAATAAGCTGAAAATCCATCATTTTGTTCATTGAAGCTATTGAGAAAGTTTCCTTCAAATTATTCTTGGCACTAAAAATCAGCGCTTCAACATATTAAAAGGACTTGGGTAGTTTCATGTAAAAGCGGTGAAAAATGGAGCTTTTACATGTGAAATATGTAAAAGCTTTGAAAAATAGAGCTTTTACATGTGAAATATGTAAAAGCAGTGAAAAACAGAGCTTTTACATGTGAAATATGTAAAAGCGGTGAAAAACAAAGCTTTTACATGTGAAATATGTAAAAATGGTGAGAAATAGAGCTTCTACATCTCATATGTAAAAGTGGTGAAAAGCATAGCTTTTACATGTGAAATATGTAAAAGTGGTGAAAAATGGAGCTTTTACATGTCATATGTAAAAGCGGTGAAAAACATATCTTTTACATGTGAAATATGTAAAAGTGGTGAAAAATGGAGCTTTTACATGTCATATGTAAAAGTGGTGAAAACAAAGATTCTACATGTGAAATATGTAAAAAGCGGTGAAAAACAGAGTTTTTACATGTCATATGTAAAAGTAGTGAAAAACAAAGCTCCTACATGTGCCAAAAAATGATTAAGGCATGAAATATGTAAGAGCAATGAAAAACAGAGCTCCTACATGTGGCTTGTGTTTTGAGATGTAGAAGTGCTAAAAAATAGAGCTCCTACATGTGCCAAAAAATGACTAAGCATGAAATATGTAAGAGCAATGAAAAATAGAGCTCCTACATGTGACTTGTGTTTTGAGATGTAGAAGTGCTAAAAAATAGAGCTCCTACATGTGCCAGAAAATGACTAAGGCATGAAATATGTAAGAGTGGTGAAAAACAGAGCTCCTTTATGTGTTTTGTGTTTTAAGATGTAGAAGCGCTAAAAAATAGAGCTCCTACATGTGCCAAAAAGTGACTAAGGCATGAAATATGTAAGAGCAGTGAAAAATAGAGCTCCTACATGTGCAAAAAAATTTCTAACTCCCAAAACTAAAATTTCACAACTTGGTTTAAAATGCGAATTTCGATGAACTAACAAAGGTTAATGCTTAGAATGGCTTTTTGAGGATGGGTGATTACGCACGAGGACCAATGCAATTTTCCTCATTTTACATGCTTAGAGTATGTGGGCTACAAAATAGACAAGTTTCATAGGGGTTATCCCTTGAATTGAGCACACTGAATTCGAGGATAACAACTGGCTCCAGCTGGGGAGCTTCCTTCAGTCATTCTTAGAAACGATTAAAGGGAGAAGAACTCCATACTTCAAGTGCCTTTATCCATCCATTGGGCAACAGATTCAAGCATGACTGACACAAAGTAAATCTACAAAAACAAGATGCAAACTTATGCAAATGCACTTATTGAAAAGGTAAAAACCTACATAATTAAAACTATCCATCAATGAAACCTCCTCAAATGAAACCGTTCATAGGTTCAACAAAATAGTTGCCTTTCTTCAATAGCTTGCAATGCCTTCCATGATCATTTGCAGCTACATGTAGATGAAGTTGAGGCATTGCTTCTTGAAAGAGATGAACAAGTCCAACTACCTCTAAAAATATATCGGATATACTATTGGTCCAAAATGAATCATTGAATTCAGACTGCTCTAACGCATCTACAAATACATCTTTAGTTGCATCCTCAAGTTTATCTTCATGCTCAGCCGCAAGTGGAACCTCTACCTTCCCATTGGACTCCAACCAAGCAAGATGTCTTATGGGACATTCCCTCGATCGGCCAAATATTGAATGCTTCTTACCAGTTTCTACTTGAACAACTGATTCATCAACCATGGCAACCTCATGCTGATCAGAATGATCTCCTTCATGTGATTTAGATGAAGCTATGATTGAAATGCATACCCCAATATTATGTTTGCCATCTTCAAACTTGGGAAAATCTTAATTATTTGTAAGAAGGTCCTCATCATGCCTTTCTAAAATTATTTTGTGTAACATGTGTTCAAGTTCATGACCTTGAAACATAGATGCATTCTTTTCAACTTGATTGAGACCTTCATGCATGTCCATCTTTTCAGATCTCAAGAAAATATTTTCTTCATTCACTTGAACTTCAGCAAAATGACTTTCATCCTTCTAATTTTCATCAATGGCTTTCTGAAACTGAATAAACTAGAATTGGGAGTTGCCAGCTATGTCTGCTTTCTTTTCCCAGAAGAGAATAGCAAGATCACTCGGATTGGAGTTTGGATGCTTCGCTACTGCTTTTACTAATGGTGCCTCAAGATCAAGCCTCTTTAGAGGTGAAGATAACTTGTGTTGATTCCCAACAACAAATTTATGAGAAACATTTGAATGTGACCTTCTTGGTATGTCCTTGTGAGGCACAAAAAACACCCCTTGAGCTAGCTGGTTTTTGAGGTCAAGTAGCTTATTTTCCAACCTTTGCACCATAGGATATGTCCTTGTGATGGAAGAAAATAATTCCAAAGAAGGACTTTCTTCATATTCATTTGATTCAATTCTTATTTTCCCAACAAGAATGAGATCATCTTCAATTTCTATCGCCAAGGTCTACAAAACTGCAAGAGTAGCTAGGGTTGCTCTTCTCAATAGGAAACCAACCTCGGTCACTTGAGCATTTACAAAGAAAAATTTTAAATTCTCAGCTGTAGGTTGAGCAGTAGTTGGAATTCTTCATGTCAACTTTTTGAAGTGAGCAATGAACTCACGCATAGGAATGTGAGATTCCTTCTTCAATTGGGTGAGTTGAACCAACAAAGCATGAGTGTCTTCAGGAGGTTTGAACCTTTCTTCAAACTTGGCTATGAGAGTTTCCTAGTTTGTGATGGTACGTGGCGCTAGATGATAAAACCAATCTGCAGCGGCACCTTGGAGAGTCTCCACAAACAACCTTACAGATACATCTTCATGCTCAACACCATGAACTCCACAAGCAATGTAGAAAGCAATAACATGCTCGTCAGGATGTTGTTGTCCATCACCAAGGAACTTGGGAAAGTTCTTCCATGAGCCTTCAGGAAGAGCATCTAGGGGTAGAGCTAGACTCAATGGACCAAAAGAATTTCCCCAAGGACCTTGAGCAGCCATTTACATGTCCTTGGTGAAAGCTTGAAAAACTTAAAAGAAAATAAATTACAATGAAAAATGGCACAGGTATACTTCAAACGAAAGCATGAGGCTTTTGAATGCGTATTGTGTCCCTAGCGGAGTCACCAAAAAATTATTGGGTGAAAATTATGTAATCACCTTTTCAATAGATTACACAACCTAGATTTCAAACACAACTATGTGAGATATGATCTCTCCTCTCAGAAAGGGGAGGCACCCTTCTTACTGCTTACTGAAGCTAAGTAAAACTAATTAAATATTCACAAAATGTACACTATAATTATGAGATGGGGGGGGTGTCACATTCATATTTCTCTCTTTTTTTAGAGAAGATGTTGTACAATGCTTCACAGTTGATAGTTCTGATTCAAAACAACTTTAAACTAAAAACAAGCAGTAATTCCAATATCTCTATCTTGTCAAAGAAAAGCATAGAGATACTAGGTATGATAATAATAAACAATAAAATGAGAAAGAAAATCTCATGAAGGCACAAATTCATTTCGTAGCTTTTCGCCAATGGATCCTTGAGATACATAACGTTTGTCGTATTAGAAGTACAAAGTCTTCTTAGATACATCAATTCCACCAACAACATGAACAATTACAAGCACAAAGTCTTGTAGATCATTCAATAATAGTATTCAAACATAAACACAAATCTAAATAAATAGTGTAACACAAAGTCTACATAGATTTATCCAAATCCCCTAAGATCTCACACACTTATCACCACCAATCTTAATAAAATTCAAAAGATGATTAATTCAACACAAAGTTTGGTATGCAAATTTATTCTTTATTGATTAGATTCAAATTCACAAAGTTGAACCAAAGTTTCATACATTTGTTTCAAAATGAGCAACACTTCATTGCTCGAGATAAAAGATAGCTATTACAAAAGAATTCCCTCATATTTATAAAAGAGAGGGAAGAGTAAATCTAGGAAAAGTAGGTGAGAAAATTTAGGAAAATCTCACCTACCTAAAACACTTATTAAAAAATGTTGTCTATCATTATAGGAAAACATCTCTAATTTTATATGTAATTACATTTTGCAAAATGACATGTAAAATGTCAAAACTTATTTACATAAAGCATGAAAAGTGCCAAAACTGGGAAATCTAATCTAAGACAAAATTTAGCCTTCTTCAACATCTTTCTCCATGAAAACTTCATGATGGCGTGCACTTCATCACTATCTGGCAGTGTACTTTGGAGATGACGATGATTCTTAAGATTAACTCCTCCAATGAGATTGAAGACTTTTTTATGCCTTTCAAATCTAAAATAAGCTGGAAATCCATCATTTTGTTCATTGAAGCTATTGAGAAAGCTTCATCTTCAAATTCTTCTTGGCGCTAAAAATCAGCACTTTAGCATATCAAAGGACTTGGGTAGTTTCATGTAAAAGCAGTGAAAAACGGAGCTTTTACATGTGAAATATGTAAAAGTGGTGAAAAATAGAGCTTTTACATGTAAAATATGTAAAAGCGGTGAAAAACAAAGCTTTTACATGTCATATGTAAAAGCGGTGAAAAATAGAGCTTTTACATGTGAAATATGTAAAAGCGATGAAAAACGGAGCTTTTACATGTCATATGTAAAATCAGTGAAAAACAAAGCTTTTACATGTGAAATATGTAAAAGCGGTGAAAAACGAAGCTTTTACATGTCATATGTAAAAGCAGTGAAAAACAGAGCTTCTACATGTGAAATATGTAAAAATTGGTGAAAAATAGAGTTTTTACATGTCATATGTAAAAGAAGTGAAAAATAGAGCTTCTACATGTGGGAAGGACACTTGAGTGTAAGAGCGGTGAAAAATAGAGCTCCTACATGTGCCAAAAAATTACTAAGGCATGAAATATGTAAGAGCGGTGAAAAACAAAGCTCCTACATGTGACTTGTGTTTTGAGATGTAGAAACGCTAAAAAAAAGAGCTCCTACATGTGCCAGAAAATGACTAAGGCATGAAATATGTAAGAGCAGTGAAAAACAAAGCTCCTACATGTGACTTGTGTTTTGAGATGTAGAAGCACTAAAAAACAGAGCTCCTACATGTGTTAGAAAATGACTAAGGCATGAAATATGTAAGAGTGGTGAAAAACAAAGCTCCTACATATGACTTGTGTTTTGAGATGTAGAAGCGCTAAAAAATAGAGCTCCTACATGTACCAGAAAGTGACTAAGGCATGAAATATGTAAGAGCGGTGAAAAATAGAGCTCCTACATGTGCATAAAATTTTCTAACTCCCAAAACTGAAATTTCACAACTTGGTTTAAAAAGCGAATTTCAACGAACTAACAAAGGTTAATGCTAAGAATGAATTTTTGAGGATGGGTGACCATGCACAAGGACCAATGCAATTTGCCTTGTTTTATGTGCTTAGAGTATGCGGGCTACAAAACAAACAAGTTTTGTAGGGGTTATCCCTTGAATTGAGTGTATTGAATTCAAGGATAACATAATGCAATATGATATACAAAATTTTGATTTTTTTGATGCAATAATGGATATCTAAATGATGAATGCAAAACAATGTAAGATTAATCTTAGATCTAAGATGATATGCTTTAGATTTCAGAATGTATGTAATGTAAACCAGTCAAGTTCACCAAAATGTTTTGTAGGAAAAGCACGATTCCTAAGGTTTAACTAGGATTAGTCACCTTTCACTTACATAACATATGGAGTTGAGATTGGCAAGGATATGAGATTGACCTGTATTTTGAAAGATGAGTCAACCAATCCTTGATTTGCAATTCCTTTTTAGGGGGTTTTGAAATTTATTTTTTATGAAATGTAATTATGCAACTAGCTAATTATGGAAATGCATTATTCAGATATGAATACTAACAATCTAGAAACTAATAACCAAAATTGAAGACTAGAAATGAATAGAGAAGATATGTGTGCACCTATGATTTGAATTTGAGCCTGATTTAAGTGGACAAGGGTGCCAAGGGCACCCTAGACTAGGGGTTTGAAACCAAAATTTGTCTCTACTTTGTGGCTTCTTCCGTTTGGATCTTATTGTCAGATCTTCGTTTGTTATTGAGATAATGGAATTTTTGTATCTTGTCAATTTGTAGGGCTTGAATGCATAAATGAGCAACTTATCTTCAATATTCTTTCAATCATCTTTAGATCTATAGCCTATACATTAAAAAAGAGGGGAAGGGTTGTGCCATATAGGGGCTTGCCTTAGTCAAACCTCATATTAGTATTTCTACCTCCACGATGGAAAATTTAATAATAAAGAGAGCTTATCCTTTTGAGGAATAAAGGCTAAATGATAATGGGGTAATGAATTGACAACTTGCTACAAATCATCACTCAAATCTGATCTCCTTGAGGGACTAAATTCTTGCACATCACCTTCAAGGATTAATTGCAATTTGGAGACCTACAAGCATTAGTACTGACAACAAAATGTGTGAATAAACATGAAGAAACTCACATAAACTTAACATGATGCTTGGATGAAGAAATTATACAATAGTTTTGCAAATTCTACTCTTGACTGCTTTTAGGACACTTGATTTTCTTAATTGAATTTCCAATTATTTTCTTGTTTTTCCTTTTTTAAAATTATGAAAATACTATGCATTTATATATAATTAATCTAATTTCCTAAAATTAAATCCTGATGGCCGATAATTAGGATTTGAATTTTAAATAATAAATTACTAACACCAACATATTTAAATTTTGAGTCATTTTAAGGGGACAAGGGTGCCAAGGGTGCCCTAGTCTAGATCCCACTTTTTTGAGATCCAAAGTGTCGGGGGAAAAATATTAAATGCATAATTGGATTTTGTATATTTGATTTTTCGATAAATGATAAAATGGTTCATGGAATACATAATTTAGGAAATTAGATGCCTAATTAGGTCCAAGCATATAGGAGGGAGCAAAATCTAGTGTGAAATTATCAAGGATGACAATTTATGACACTACAGTATTATATATGTATATTCTTCAATAAAATATTATGTGCCTAGAATTGAATGAAGTTTTGTCAATTTATTTTACTATGTATATGTTTGTAGCTAGTGGTCTAAGAATGATGAAATTCTATTTAATCATAAATATTGCTATTTATTTCTTGCACTTTTCTCCATTGTTCAATGTGATATGTTGGTGGATGCGTAATTTATTATTTAATTGTTGATATTTATATTTCTCAAGCAATAATTGTTGAAAAGAAAAAAGGTAATAATCACTAGTAAAATTTGACAAATAAATGACTACGTGACTAAAACTTTTAGTCACAACATCTAAAGATGACTAAATTCTACTCATTTTGTGCAACACAACTACAAATGACTAAATAAATGACTAATTTTATCATCATAAGTGACTAATTTTATCATCGGGTAAAAAACACAACTAAATAATTAGTGACACAAATAAAAATGACTAAATAATTACTCACACAAATAAAAATTAGACAATATGATATTAAAGTGGATAATTAAAAAATATATTTCGAATTGAGGGAGTGGATTGTATTATAATATATTATATTACAATACAATATATTATATAGTTTAATATATATAATATGTATTATATAATATTATATTATATAATATATATTATATAATATTGCATTATAATATTTACAAAATGGTGGGCCTCGCAATATGAAGTAAATTCATTAAAAATTTCATTGCACCATTGACCCGCATGTGTGTGAAGGAGATAAAGCAGGTAAGCGGGCAAAGTGATAAAAAAATATTAATGTTCCTGCATTATCGCAGAGCAGGAGGAAGTGGGTGTGCGGGTATACGGGGTGAGGGAATAGAGAGTAAAAAAGAAAAAATAATAAAGTGTAGTATTGATTTTTAATTTTTCTGCCCTCTCGCGAAGAGGAAAAATAAAAATTATAATATTATAATGTATTTAATATTATATAATAATATTATATTATAATATATAATATAATATAATATAATATTATATTATATTATATTATATAATAGTATAATATTATAATATTATATAATATTATATTATAATATAATATATTATACTATTATATAATATTATAATATTATAATAATATTATATTATATAATTGTTACTCATAAACATGACCCTTCCCTTTTTCAGCTATCTTGCCTTATGTGCCTTAGTCATTTTATTTAAATTCGTGTTTAGGTGGTGTTTCGTTGTACGTCTCGAACTCAGGTAGGGTTTTCATCAGTTTTTCTAACCACCCATTTTACCACCTATATTGTTATTTCTTTGGTTGGCAATGTTTTATGACTTTATCCTAACCCATCATTTCCTTAAAAAGGGGCTTTATGTATGTGAATGACCTGGGTGATGAGTTGTCATATGTCAGAAGTTACCCAGTAACTTACCCCGCAAGTCATATTTGTAGGTGGTATTCTTTTAATTGTTTGGAACCCAAGCGATGTTTTATTAGGTTACATGAACTACCCGTTTTGCCACCCAGAATCTTTTCAGTGATTTATGGAATGACAGTGAGCTTAATTCATAAAACCAGTGCATTATGCAGAGAAAGAAACCAACATTTTCATATATGATATGAACAAGAGTAAACAAAGCCATGCATACAAGAACACAAAGATATTAAAATGATATTTTATTATATGTGTGTATATGTATTTACATAACATTGACACTACAAAATTGTTCAATTCAACTACAAAAGTTCATATCAATGGCAAAAAAAGGGGAGATTCTTGTTCAGACACACATAACAAACATTAGGACTCGGATATCCTTAACCACAATCTGGAGGCATTCAAGCTGAACAGGGGATAGCAAGTTATCATGTGATTGCAGGAACTGGGCAAAGAGCCCCATATCATTCCTCACAATTCCCGCACAAAGAAGAGCAACTATTTCCTCCATGGTCTCATTTTGAAGAGCCGACACTATACAAATGGCATTGCCAATCAGTCCACTCTGAGGATAGTGACTGAGCCCAGCGATAGCTACATTGACACAATGATGAAATTCAGGCCTCACCAGACGTTCTAATGCTCTTACACCCCAGTCGTGGTGACCAGAGGTACTAATGATCATGTACACAAAATGCTCTAACATGGTGGTATTGTGTACATGTGCCTGGCTCATAAACGCTTCACCCAGGATACTATGAAGCACCTCTTCTTCCACCTTGCTTTGTATCACAAAAACTTCTTTCAGTTGATCTGACAGATGCCTAAACAACAGACTGCATTCAATCTTCTCCAAAACAATGAAATCATTTGCAAAATCGCCATCACTCTGAGTGCTCGCCATGTTGGATGCTTCTGAATGATGAAGTGTGGTGACACTAGCTAAATTTATAGAAGGTTGGTTGGAAATTGGCACTTTCTCCTTAGATTTGGTGAGATGGAAACTTAGTTCAAATTAATGGTTGATTTGAACCAACTTTAAATCACATTTCCAGTCAGACAGTATACACGTGCTATCGTATGGTGTCTCCTTGAAGCTGCATTAATTATTCGATTGGTCATTCGACGGTCATTGATGAAAACAAGATTAGTTTTCTTACTGGATGTCCTTTCACTTGTCAGATAATTATTTGAACTAGTCTTTCTTTTAAGTCATTTCCAAGAAGACGGTAAGGAAACAAGAAGATCGCCAATTTAGTAATGACTTTAGCAACCGTTTGATGGAGTTGGTTTGCTATATATTAGAAATGGAGAAGCAAATAGGGTTGGATCTCTAGATATACACTTTGTGGTGTTTTCAAGAGGGATTCGGTCATTTATTTCACATGTAATAATTCATAATCTTTGAGTTGTGAATTTAATGAGATGCTTAGTATGCTAATCTTTGTGTTATGCGTGCAGTAGAGTTATGTCTTCTTTGTGAGATAAGCTTTATGGTGTCCATTTATTATAGTATGATCTTATTTCCTTTAATGAGATAGTCATAGATCTTTTCAATCTTTGTGTTGATCATTTATGGCCGTTGTTTACGCATTCGCATTAAAGTTTCATATTTATGAACTAGCATTTGTTGCCTTTCCTACTTTTTGGTTAAAAGCATACACATGTTTATTTAGTTTAGTCAGATTCATTGCATATCATTCAAGGGAGTTGTACCTCCAAAATTTAGAGAAAAGCCACAAATGCAATTGTGGTCTTTTCAAAGCTATTAGTGGATTGATATTGGTGCTAAACAAGGTTGAGATTCATTTATTTTGATCATATTTATCATGAGCCAATTCATTTGCTAACAAATTTTTATAATATTATAATATATTTAATATTACCTATTGTATAAAAGTCAGAGATTTATATATTGTAATTTATTTAATTTTGATTCCATTTTGAATTTCTTTTAGCGGGAAAATACCCTAATGGGCGGGCATAATGGGCAATCATAATTTTCATTTTAATAAACAGACTCTAAAATCCTTGTCAAACCTTATTTTCAGGTTGCAGCTCGCCAAATTAGAGAAGTGAAAGGTCAATACCAACGAGGAAGAGTTTGGAGGAGCCGAAACCAATAGCAGTGGGGAAAGCAACAAAAAATGTAGCATTGTTTAGTTTGAATAGAGGAGCGTTGAATCCTCCCATTGGCATAATGCTTTCGGCCATTCTTTCTAAGGTATGGTGCAACCCATTTTAGTGGTGACTCCCTCTATTAAAGGGTCTACGGATTCAACTGGGCAATGCTATTCTAAAAAATATCATGTCATCCTTGCTTCACTTTATTCTATCTTTTATTCCTTCTACCTATATTTTTGTTTTTCTCTACTTAAAGCGGTGGGTATCTACAAGGGCGAACAAACTTGACTACGTAGGGTAAAGGAAGTTGTAATGTTAAAACCTAAATGTGCTCAGTATTAGGATCTTGGCCGTAATTTTCATTTTAATAAATAGACTATAAAACCCTTGTCAAAACCTTATTTTTAGGTTGCAGCTCACCAAATTAGAGAAGTGAAAGGTCAATACCGATGAGGAAGATTTTGGAGGAGACGAAACCAATAGCGGTGGGGAAAGCAACAAAAAATAGCTACATTTTTTGATTTGACTCTATTTTCCTTGTTGAAAATGCAGGTAATTATGTAGCTTTAAAACTTATAAAACTATTATACTATAGATCTAAATAAGTGTTCTTTATTACAATTTATTTTTGGATGTTTATCTGTTTAGACTCATTTTACCACTTGTAGAAATAGACAAACGATTGTAGAAGAATAAGACCAGAAGATAGAACTGACACAACATATACCGTGGAGAAACCCTTTCGGGAAAAAAATCCACCACCAGAATCAATAGTGCTTGTATTATTTAACCTTAGAACAAGATTACAATAATTCTTTATCAATCCTTGCTTGAGATGCTTCTTTTGCCTTCAACAATTCTTCTTCACAACTTGCAATAAAATCTAATAAAACTCTCTTCAACTTGCTGCAATTTATAGACAATAATGAGCCTTGTAAACTCCAAAGAGTTTACAATTACAAAGCACAAAGCTTATCTCACAAAACCTATGCCTATTCTTTGCAAGTAGAGTTCTTCCGTGAAAAACAATGTCAAACCAAGTCCTTCATCAATTTGGGCATCCAAAACTGAAGCCATAACTCAATGTTGATTTTGAAAATATCTTGTAAGCTTCTCCTCAAATTTGGTGCCCAAGAATGGGCCCACTTAACTCAGCCTTATAAAATAGCTTATCATGCAAAAGTGTTAACTCCAAGATGCCAACTTGAGTGCCCAAGGTGGGTCCAATTCAATCTTTGTTAACTAAAACATATCTCTCTACCATTCATGCAAATATCATGCATGATTGATCATCCCCACTTAACTGAATATATCACCTGTTATCTATCATGCAACTGAAGTCATTAGTCATGCATTCAATTGAAACTAATTACATGCAACCAAAGATAACTAAACCATAACTAAACTGAACTAATACTGAACTGAACTTCATGCATGTAAACATCAATCCATAAATTCTAGGATCTTTACATGCATTACTAAAGTGTTATCTTTCTCCAAACAGTTAACTCAAGGTGGATTCCACCTTCCATGTGGGTGCCCCATGTGCTCCTATTTTTTAGGAGCTCTTCTTGGGTGTCCCCACATGTTCCTATCATTTAGAATTAATTACAAATGTTAATTTACATGTTCATTTCATTCGAATTTAATCTCTCTCTAATACTAGTGTTGGGGAACACTTTCCAAGGACTTAGGAGATACATGAAATATGTTTAGGATTGCAATTAAATGGCATCCTATTCCCAACATTCTCCCACTTGACATTATACATTGCAATTATTCTAAACAAGGAATCATTATTATAAAACAAGTACAAGACTCAAGGCCAATGGCCTTCCTGCACCAACTAATCAATCCATGCCAACTTCAAATGCAACCTACATAATCATGAAGCTCCAAGCAAATGATTAATACTAAAACCAAGAGAACTTATCTATAGGAACTGGTTTTGTAAGATAATCTGCAACATTAATCAAAGTGACAACTTTTTCAATTAATACCTTCCCACTCTCAACCGTTTCTCACACAAAGTGATACTGAACATCAACATGCTTAGTACGAGCATGATACATAGGATTTTTGGCTAAACAAATAGCACTCTGACTATCACATTCAAGTTTAACTTACTTGCAATTAAAACCAATACCTTTCCCAAGTCTCTATAACCAAACTGCCTCTTTAGAGGCATGCGAAACCACCGAGTGTGTTGAAGTCATGTCCAACCAAGGTGTAGGCTTCTCGATCTTTAATATTGAAAAATATTTTCTTACAAGTAACCATTCCAACATATATCTCTTACCATAAGAGAACTCAAGCCTCACCTATTTCTCCAAGTATCCATGAGGACCTATAACCAACGAATCCATGCCAAACTCCAAAAGCAACATAGCACTATCATGAAGTAATCAAGCAAATGATTAATGTACCCAATACATAAGATAACTACACAAGATCAATGTCAAAGCTCCAATCATGAATTAGGAACATAAACATGACAACATGATATAACCATCTCCTCCAAGGAGATCACATGCATCATAACATACATAAACATCCTAGTCTCAAGAGAACAAGTACCATACCAAACTCTAAATGTGTATCAAGAGTAAACCATGACATAATAGCAACCACTCTAAACCAAGAAAAAAACATATCCCCAATCACATAAAATAACCTTACCAATGATGCATCCACGTCACTGTAACAAGTCCCACTAAACCATGGTACGAGCTACACATGGCATCATGACTACCATCCTCTTCATGAAGATCACTCTTTAACATCAAGCAAAGAGTCATCACTAACATTTTTACATGAAATGATCAATGCATGATTACCGTCATCTGAGGATTCCTTTGTAGAATCAGAACTCTTTTTCTTGTTCTTACAATCCTTCTTCACGACTTGGTTTAAACTCTAATAAAAATCTCTTCAACTTGCTGCAATTTATAGACAATAATGAGCCTTGTAAACTCCAAAGAGTTTACAATTACAAAGCACAAAGCTTATCTCACAAAACCTACGTCTATTCTTTGCAAGTAGAGTTCTTCTGTGAAAAACAATGTCAAATCAAGTCCTTCATCAATTTGGACGTCCAAAACTAAAGTCATAACTCAACGTTGATTCTGAAGATACCTTGCAAGCTTCTCCTCAAAGTTAGCGCCCAAGAATGGGACCACTTAACTCAGCTTTATAAAATATCTTATCATCCAAAAGTGTTAACTCCAAGATGCCAACTTGGGGGCCCAAGGTGGGTCCAAGTCAATCTTTGTTAACTAAAACATATCTCTCCACCATTCATGCAAATATCATGCATGATTGATCATCCCCACTTAATTGAATGTATCACCTGTTATCTTTCATGCAACTCAATTCATTAGTCGTGCATTCCAAGTCAACTGAATTCAACTAGCATTCAACTAAAACTAACTACATGCAATTGAAGATAACTAAACCATAACTGAACTAAACTGATACTAATACCGATACTGATAGTGAACTGAACTTCATGCATGTAAACATCAATCCCTAACTTCTAGGATCTTTACATGCATTACTGAAGTGTTATCTTTCTCCAAATAGTTAACTTAACTCAAGGTGGGTTACACCTTCCATGTGGGTGCCCCATGTGCTTCTATTTTGTAGGAGCTGGGGCTTCTATTTTGTAGGAGCTCTTCTTGGGTGTCCCCACATGTTCCTATCATTTAGAATTAATTACAAATGTCAATTTACATGTTCATTTCATTTGAATTTAATCTCTCTCTAATCCTTGTGTTGGGGAACATTTCCAAGGACTTAGGAGATACATGAAATATGTTTAGGATTGCAATTAAATGGCATCCTATTCCCAACATGCCTAACACTTAGATTGTTTGATTTGATATTGTATGTTTTGCTTTTGAATGTTAACAAGATTTTTGGTCTGATTTGTGATGAAGGGTGCTCCCCTTGCAATCTAAAACTCACAAAAACAATAGATAATGGCACAAACAAAATGCAAGAAGGAAAGAAAATACTTTCTATTATCACTGAAATGAAAATAAAATTACAACATTATATTTTCCATCACATGGGCTTTTTGAGTACATAAATCTGCAAATTTGCAAATCGGAGCCACCATCTACTCTGCTCTTGCCTCTTCTCTGTAGTCCCCCTTTACATCCTTTATTTGGAAGGTGTAACCACCCTAGAATCTTCTGGAAAGTGTAACTTCCTCATGAAGATATTTAGAAATTTTATTTTGGCATTACAACTTTGCGGGGTCATAACTTTTGATCCAACTATCAGATTTTCAATTATAATACCTTTTCGGAAAGGTCTTGAGAAAATATTGTGCCAAAAGTAGGGCCTAAAGGTGAGCTACTTTCAGGCCCATCCGGAGCCTCTAAATGCCTCAAAATTGACCCCAAAAATTTTACTAGGATTTTTGAAAGTTAAAATTTTAATCTCTCAAATGACAAATGGTATTGAAGTGATTTCTTTGCCATTGGCTTCAATTTACCATTCTCGAGGTTTGTGTAAGATTTTGTGTCCAACTGTGCATAAATGCAAACTTACAAAAATAATAACCCTACCAAATGAGCCCTTATTGAAAAGAAACAACATTTTTTTTTGGGTGATGCAAGATTGCTCTTACACCCTGGATGCTCCTGCATCAATTTTTCTTGTTCAAAAATATATTCGAGCTTGAGATTTGACTTTGTTTGTCTATCATTTGACTAATCGATTTGATAAGTGTTGTAGCTTTTGAATGTGGTATGTTAACAAGGGTTTTGGCCTGATTTTTCCTATAGATTTAAAACCCTGGTGGTTTCCTATTTATTTGGATTAACATAGGTATTAGAGTAAAAAATTATGAGGAAAAAAAATTGTAGTGGGCTTCAACAGTTGTGTTGGAAGCTAGTCTCTATTTTTTGGCCTTAACATTGTATGAAATTGCAGAAAAATACATTCTAGGCCATTTGACTTGTTGTGGAAGTGGACAGATGCTTTAATGGTCTCACATTGTTTTTAGTACAGGTTGAATGAAAATGCATTTCTTTGCGATATCATTAATTCTATGCATTTTTATTTATTAGACTTACTCTGACAGACAATGCTTATGGGTATCTGCTTTTAAGATATTCATTGTTTATGCTATCTAGTAATATGTTTATTTTTTGATTGTGGATAGGTATAGAGCAAGGAGAAAATGCAAAACCGGTGTCTTACTAGATGCATTTATAGCCCATCCCATGTGCAAAAATGGCATCACTAAAGATATGCATTCACATCGATGGCTTTTTAGCTTTAGTTTTAGTTTTTTTCAATTTTAAAAGTATAATAAATCAGCAGTTGGCATACTGTGAAAGATTTTGTATTCAAAACTCTATATAGAGTTCTTTGTAACATATTTTATATACAATTTGAATATAAGTGAATTATTTTCCAATGTTATTTCAATCCAAAATTTGTTGAAGTTTTATGATTGTTTCAATTTAATAACAACATTCTCTAAACATAGGAGTTTACATACACATCTGAAAGTATTAATTCATAAATGACTAAATAAATGATTAACATGACTAAATAAATGAATAAACCATGACTAAATAAATGACTATAATGATTAAATAAATGACTACCATGACTAAATAAATGACTACCATGACTAAATAAAATGACTACTATGACTAAATGAATGACTAACATAAATAAATAAACAACTACTATGACTAAATAAATGACTACCATGACTAAATAAATGACCAGTTAACAACAATCAATGACTAAATTAACGACTAAATACACTACCAAATTGATCAATCAAAACAATCAATAAGTGACTAAAATTGGTTTAGTCATAAATTTGGTCACATTATAAATGATTGACAATAAACTACTAATGGTCACGTGACTAATTTTTAGTAGTTTTTTTAGTCATTTATTGTTGTTTTTATACTAGTGAATTGAGTATGTTAATTTCTTCGTTGCTTAGCTTACTATATCTTTTGATATTTTTTGAAAGAAATTAAATTAGTTTGTTTTATGTATAAGGAACATAAAACATTAATTCTCTAAAAAAATGAATTGGAGAAATTGATTGTTTTTATGTAACTTAATAGTATTTTAATATCATTGTTGTGCTTTTTCATAAACTCAATTTTAATAGTTTTTTTATCAAAAAGGAAAGAAAGAGGTATTCTTAGGTTAATATTCACATATTCCAAGCTTTGCAACCATTGTTAGATGGTATTTGAACCTCACAGTTCAAACTCAAAATATTATTTTCAATGGCCTAGGTGTGTGAAATCCATATTATTTGTGTGCATAAAACCACATCAATAATTTTAAGAGCTAGATGAAGAACCACATATTTCTTATATTTTAAATTAGTAATAATCTCACTAATGCTTGGTCTTCAATATTTGATCTTAACAATTTGACCTTGTATCAACATCCAAATAAGATTATAGGATATTTTGCAATCTTATTTTCTATTTCCCATGGGCTTAGGAAAATGAATTTATAATATTAAAATATGTTATATTATAAAGTAATCACTTAAGTGTTTTAAAGTGGGCACCCAAGTTATAGGGACTTTTTTGAACTATGTAATAAAGTTTAATTCTCTTAAAGTGGCATTAGAAAAAGGAATGTGTGAAGATTTATTTTGGAGGGAAAATGAAAGAATTTGAAGGTTATCTTTTGGAAGGAAAGTTGGTTGCCCAAGTGTCTATTTAATCAAATCCAGGATTAAAGATGATACATTTATTTTATCAATTCATTCCCTCAAATAGATTGGACATCTTTTTCATCTATTACTAGAGATTGGAGGATGAAAATCCCCTTAGCTCCACAATTGGTTAGTGGATGAAAACCCCAAGTCTAGTATTGTGCAATTTCACATAGGGATTGTGTTTGAGATTCAACTATTTGTTGACTGAATGAAACTTTTTCAAGGAAGAGAACATTGTTAGGAATGGTGTGTCTAAGCACCATTGCTACTAGTATAATGCGACCATTATAGTGCCAATTTTGTTGATTGTCGATAGGAAACTACCTTAGCACTTAGGGTTTATAATTTTGAGGCAGTTCCTTTAGCACCATTTTCTATAATTTATTGTAACAATCATTATTATTATTTTTCATGAAAGTTTTGGTAAAAAAAAAAATTGGTTGTAAGTTGAAATCGTGTTGAATAAATAGGAGAAATTAGTTATTGTGAGCTACAATGTTAATTGTTTCACATTTCAAATAGATTGTAATACATTTTTATATATTCTATTGAGGATAAATTTTATTGGAGTAACTTAGATTTTGAAATAAAATTTGAGCATTTGTGTTGGGTGAAATTGAATCAATAGATAATATAATATTCCTATCGGGGATATTACAAAAGACTAGTGTTGATAAAGGAAAATCTCAAGAGACTAGGTCTACCAACAATTCTTCTCAAGAAAATATAACACCTTTGACCTCATTTCATATTCCTTAGAATATAGTCACCACTAATTGGATGGATGAAACTCCTATTCAAATTCAAGGAGTAGTCCACGAACCTTCCATGTAATGTAAAAATATTTTTACCAAAGTATAAACATGTTGAACTACCAAATTAGCTAAAGAGCATATGCATGGATTTATTTTGTTAAATTTTGAGCACATGAATGTTTATTGCAAAATTTTCCTTTTCACTTGAGATGAATTATCCTATGATTGGGACTTGAGCCCAACCCAAAATTCTATTACTTTCTAGGATCAACTACAACAAGCCTTCATTAGACATGTTTGAAATCCCTATAAATCTTGTGATATTACCATTACTTTATAATTGTCTACAAAGAATCATATGGATCTAAAAAATACAAAAAAAGAAGAGAACAAACTATTTTTTTAATTTAAAATCAATTTAATTGCATAGAGATAGAGAATGAAGGAAAAGGAGAGTTTACAGAATTAATATTTTAACATATTTTTTAAATTAATTTGTAGATTAATGATACATTACACAATGCATTACATCACTACATACTAACATACTACAAGTGGATAGTTTGACTTAAAAATTCAAACCTAAAAATGCATTACAATCTAACCTACAATATACAAAGTAACAAAAAATGGAGTGATCTCATGACTCACTAAAAAGTATGATAAACTAGAGTGTTGTGGGTCCTAATGATGAAGCTCTAGGGATAGAGTCTCCCCTAATTTGATCATTATTATTAGGATCAATATTTACTTCTCCCAAGATATTAAGATCTTCATCATTAAAAATAGCTCCTCCTCATCATTTTGCATTCTATTCGAAATTTGGATAAATTTCATCAAGGTCAATCAATTGATCTTCCTTGACACTGCCTAATATTAAAAAATCCAAATTTGAGTCCTTACCACAATACTTATAATTATCCTTTCCATCATTAAGTTTCTTTTTCCCCTCATCCAAATCCAAGTCTCTAACTACCATCTCCACCTCAATATTACATGTAATCTCATACCCAAACTTGATCATCAAAACCTTATCCACTTTCTTTGACCATACCTTGCCCTCCATGTGAGCAAGGCCATACCACATGCAACTTGTCAACGTGTTCCCAAACATATTCAACATAAACAATCAAGGCTCCATGTGATACTTATTGAAATTGAGGTTGTTGCCCATGTCATTGACAATTATTGGACAAATAGGGTGTATGTAGAAAGCTTGAAGGTTGTCTTGAAATTTGACACACATGGTGTTGGAATCAAGGAACATTGAGAGGGGAGGTGAATCAGTGTTCTACAAAATTTAACTTTATTAACTTGATCTTTAAACCACTTATAGCATTGAACCAAAAGAAAGATGCAAGAACACAAGGAAATCAACCACAACACCATAACACAATGATTTTTACATGGAAACCCTATTAGGGGAAAAACCATGGTGGAGGTTAATCCAAAATATGAGTATACTCAAAATAAGTGTTTACAAATGGGGGATGCACATGCATTCAGGCACACTACCTAGAGCTCACTGCTCAAATACAAAAGGCTTATTGCCCAAAAGAAGACTCACTGTCTTACAGTCATAGATAGACAATTGGAGTGGATGAACTATGAGATAGCATCTGCTAATGCCTGATTATAGTTCTGGTTAAGTACATTGACCGCATTCTTCACATTTTGTATGATTCTACTCTTGAAACTCTGTCTGCTTTAATTTGAATCACCAATCTTTTTTCTGCTCAAGTGAAATTGCACACAATCGATCTATAATCCTTCTAACTCTCGCATCATTTATCAAAATGATATGAATAATCAATTATATATATCCACAACTAGAGATTACATCAACTACATGTTGGCTTTAACAAAATATGAAATGTGCACAAACTGTTGGCCCAATCCATAAACAATTATCAATGTGAATCAAACAATGTCACCCAAAACATAGTGAGGACCCAAAACAACATGTCTCGAACATGAAACATCTTAACCAATTATGCCTCGAAGATCCGCAACACGCTATACTCATCTAGTCGGCCTTTTTTGTTAGATGCCCTATTTTAGCTTTGGCAGTTAACACATATATGTAATCTAACTTCCAGTATAAGCAAATACTGAGGTGTAGATGGGATTACTGACTAGGGTTGGCATCAATGACAACACCAGATGACTTGTGTTGTGTCTCTTTCCAACAATCTCCCCCTCTGGCATTGAGGGCAACACTTAGTGAAAAATGATTAAGTGTCATAATCAGTACCAACATGAATACATTGCAATCCTCAAATCTTCAAAAAACAAATTAACACAACTCCCCCTGAGATGAATATGACATTTTTCACTATCCACACTCCCCCTTTGACATCAATGGAAAAGATGGGAATTCACATACCAAAAATTTATATGAACAAACTATATATGTACACACATACTTTTATAACTTACATGGACTTGAATATGTCTGCAAAATTGTTCTTCAACAGGCTTAAACTAGTGTCCCAACCCTTTTTGAGACTCTCCAAAATAGTCACATGACCACAAAATAGGTAGGATTGCATCTTTGTTGACTCAAGATTTGTTAGATCACTGACAACCATAGCATCTTGTGCTTCCTTCAATGCACTAAGCATTGTCTCCATTTTAGGACCAATTAGTCCTTTGAGCTCACATACCCTTTCAATAATTATGTCTTTTTCATGCTTCAAACTTTTAATTTTTTCAAGAAGGGATATGACCTGACCTCCTTGCTTACCCACAAAAATGGTTAGAGGATCAAAGGTTTGAGAAATATCTACTAACTGTTTCTCATATTCCTTAATTTTCTTCTCAGTGACCTCAATTAATTTTGACACGGATAAGCATGACTTGTAGATATTTCCACCTTTAGATAATGTACCTTGAATGTTCTTTTCACAGGTAGCTAATAGGGATTTATCATTAGCAAGCATACATTTCAATCTACTAAACCTATTTGCATCAAATTCTTTATGGACCTTAGCCTCAATTGACTTTTCAAGAGAGTCAAAGTGAGTACTTACAGAGTTGATAAGTTTCTTCAGCTAACTAGAGGGAGAATCAGATGAGTCCTTGACATGTGTGGGCATGATCTTCTCCAAGATACCAGATGCAAGACTTAGCAGCTCACTGTTGTCAATGTGAGATTTCAATATCTCCTCCCTTGCCTTGGCTTGAGTAAATGATGCTACCTTCAGATTTTGAATAGGAGATAGAGTGGCCAAGTTGATAGGACCTTCAACCAATTTAGGGTCAAACTCCTCCTATTTTTCTTCTAAAAACTTATTTACTGTCTTTGTAGTGTCTCTTTCTTCAATAGCAACCTCCTTTGCCTCAGCCTTCTTTTATTCAATCATAGATTCTTGCTTGGATTTGAGAATCTCTATTTCTTCAACTAACATATCTTTAGGAGCTTCAGTCTCCATGGGAATTTCTGTATCTTGCATATCTAGAGGATTTTGAGTGTCCTCAATTGTGTCTTCTTTCACTTCTTCAATATTAGCCCGAACATCTTGAACTTCTAGACCAAATGGAACATCTTCATCATGAGTTTCTTCAGAGACAATGTTATATTTGTTCTTCAACATAACTACCTTAAGAATTTTCTCAGTGTCTTTTGCTACTTAGTTTTCCCGATCATAAGCTTATTCACCCTTGATTTTCTCTTAAAATCCTTTTTAGCATCATTGAGGATTTTCTTCATTTCTTCTTTTGACATTAACGGATATAAATTGGCAAGTATGCATTCTCTCATTCGTTCATCTTCAACTCTTACATTTACTCCTCATTTCTAAGACTTCATATAACCCTTTAGGTAACTCTGGCATTATTTCTATGAGAGTCATATTGAAAATATTCAAATATTTTATTGTGGCTTCTTTAAGAGTTCTCTGACCGACACTATCAAAAGTTTCATACCATTTAGAAAGTGGTTTGAGATTACCATCCTTAATTAAACCTTTTCCACTTCCTTTACAATCATACCTGATCTATCAATTTTCACCTTTTTCTTTGCTTTTTCTTCACCGAAGAGCTTGTCCTTAGAGAATTTTGATGCCTTTGTGCCCTTATGCTTGATTTCTCTTACTTCTTCATCAAATTTAGTTTCTTCATCATCTTCAACAACAACATAGACTCTTGTACTTTTATCCTTCTTCATCTTTCCTTCTCTTCTAGGTGTCTTGACTTGAGCTTTTACTAGGCTTGATTTCTTTGTAGGACCAGATAAGGGTGCATAGATCCTTGTAGATCGAGATCTGGAAGAGGATGTTGTCGAACTAGCTGACTCAGTTCTAGCAGGCTCTCCTTCTTTAGCTTGTTCTCTTTTCTTCCTAGCTTCCCTCATTGCTTCAATTGATATGTCAATGCTTTCTGCAAAAGCTTCAACTTCCTTTCTCACCTTACAGACTATTGTAGGCTTCTTTAGTTGTGCATGCACTTGCATATTCTTCTCTTCAAAGGTAGCAAACCTTTCTTCTGTCAAATCCCAAGGTTTACTGAACAAGTGTTGGGCATACAACTCCAAAATGTGTTCTTCAACCTCATATCCCATAGGAATTATCCAAACTGTTCTAGGTTTTTCTGCTTCCATCAAACATTGATCAATGTCAACCATGAAGCAAATAGTGTCCTTGTATTTTTCCACAATAGATTTTGGAATCCTTTCCCTAGCTTTCATTTCACTCTGAAAGCTTTTGAAGTAACCCCAGATAGTAGTTTTCCTTGCTTTTCTATCACCAATTCTATATAAGATGTCTCTAATTTGAACAACTACCGGTCTGTCACCTTCCCATTGCACTTTACCAACTCCTGAAACTTCATTCACGAAGTAGAAGAATAGACATAACAAAAAGTTTCCATACTTGAAAGAGTTCTTCTTGTCCTTGATTTTACAAATATTTTCAATTAGTTGGCTCTAGAGTAACTCACATAAGTCATATTTTGCATTTTCCTTGATCATTTGATATGTTGCATAGATTGTAGTACTGGATACAGAATTATCCTCACTGGAGTGATATATTTTATATCCAATAACCATATAAGAAAATTTTACATCCAATTCAATGATGGCATTAATTTCCATGGCTCTTTTGTCAAAAGTGGAACTGGTTGCCTCAATGATTGCTTGGTTCTACACATATTTCAATGTGGGCAACCCACTAGATGAATTCAGACTAGTAACAATGCTTATAGCTTATCTTGTGATCTTGAAGGGCTGATTTAACCACATGAACTGGGCATGCACTTGACTTAGTATGTACCAGATCCATTCATTTTCATCGAACATGAGAAACTTCACAATTTGTGTGAAGTTTTTCTCCTCCAAAGTCTTAAATTTAGGCCTTACACAGATATCTTCTCCCACAATGTGATTTGTGTACAAATTTAACAACTGGGAGCTTCCTAACTCCTCAACATTCGCATGAATATATGCCCTAATATCTTCAATGTGCAAAACACCATACGGAACAAAAGAAAATGCACCTAATGGTTTTGTCTCAATGGATTTGAGTGGGTGCCATTTGAATTTTAGGCGAGGTCTATCCTTAATATCAACAACTAATGGATCGATCATTTCCAAAAATTTCAAGTTCATGAGTTTTGCAGATAAATACCTTTCGTCGGATTCGGGTTTGTTCGCTGAATTTCCTTTAGACTTGTATCTCTCCAAAATTCACTTACAGAGCTCTCCAAACTTCTCAAAATGCAATGTGACAAATGAGGAATAAAAGTAACCTTTTATCATTCACACACCTAACTTTTTATTGCAATAAATGCTTTTTCCCTAGGTCTTTGTACACCTTGTTATTATAGTCTGTGAAAGAAAATTCTTCTGCGGACCTTCAATTTTGCATAAATTTCCTCCACAAGTGTTCCCAAAACATTTGTAGATCATTAATGCAACCGTTGCAATTTGCCACATTCCAGTACCAACTACCGGCAGGGGGTAAAAGATTTTCTTGAGAGCTCCCCCTAGGCTAGAGGCCTTAACCTAATTCTTGGAGGAATTTCCAACACCAGATTCTAGTGTGGATTCATTTCCTACATCATAAACACTCTTCTTCACCCATGTATTCATTTGATTCTTGATCTTATCCGCAATAAATTTTCCTTTTCCCTTATCATCCTTTTGCATATTTTTCCCTTTGTTTATCGGACCCTTCCTACTTCTACAGAATCTTGCAATGTGACTGAATTTGTTACAATTATAGCACACGACATTTCTTTGTCCAAACGAATTATTCCTTTGATTTTCTCTTGATTTGCACTAGTTAGCAATATGGCCAAATCTATTGCAAGCGTAACATTTGACATTTCTATTGAAAAATTTGTTTGTCATATTTTTGCATTCAATTGAATTATGACCATACTTATTGCAATTGAAACACTGACCAAAGAATGATAGACCACTTTGATTCATTCCGCTTCTACATTGAGTAGCCATATGACCAAATTTATTGCAAACAAAACAATATCCATTGAAATTTTGAGCATTGGGTTGTCTTGCCGAATACTTTCTAGCTTTGCTCGTCTGATTTCCTAGCCTAAATTTCCTTTGACTAGATCCGAAGCTTTCTCCTTTCTTGTATCCAAGACCTTGCTTGTCACCTCCAATCTTTTGACTTTGAATCAGTTCATCAAGCTTAGCTGAGATAATCTTAAACTTCTTGTATTCATTTGCAATGGCAAGTTCATCCCCGAGAATAACAATTTGTCTTTCAATCTCTTCTTCATTGTTTATGGATTGTTGCAATTGAAGCTCCAGTTGATTGAATCCACCATTAATTTTGTTGCATTCATTAGATCTTTCTTTCAAGGAATGAGCAAGATTCTCTTCATTCTTCTTTTTCTCTTCAATCTCCTTGGTCATCCTCATCACAATAGATTACATCTCATGCTTTAGGACAACATTATCTCAAGTGAGCTTTTCACATTCTTTTGTCTTTTCCTTCAAGGCTTGACTTAGGTGTTCATTTTCCATGCTTTTACTCTCTTTTTGCTTGAGTTGATCATAGAAATCATTTCTCTTTTCCTTGGACTTATTGATTTGACCTTTCAATGATTGAATGAATTTCTTAGCATTCATTAGGCTTGCTTGCAATTCCTGGACTTCATATTTGGACTGATCAAGATCATCTAGTGCCACCACAAGTTGTTGATGAAGACGGTTAGAAACCATTGAATCACCTTCCCAGATCTTCCCCAAGCTATTAAACTTATTCCAATGAACTAGGATCTGATACCAATTGTTGGAATCAAGGAACACTGAGAGGGGGGGTGAATTAGTGTTCTACAAAATTTAACTTTATTAACTTGATCTTTAAACCACTTATAGCATTAAACCAAAAGAAAGATGCAAGAACACAAGGCAATCGACCACAACACCATAACACAAGGATTTTTACATGAAAACCTTGTTAGGGGAAAAACCATGGTGGAGGTTAATCTACAATATGAGTATACTCAAAATAAGTGTTTACAAATGGGGAATGCACATGCATTCAAGCACACTTCCTAGAGCTCATTGCTCAAATACAAAAGGCTTACTTCCCAAAAGAAGACTCATTGTCTTACAGTCATAGATAGACAACTAGAGTGGATGAACTATGAGATAGCATCTGGTAATGCCTGATTATAGTTCTGGTTAAGCACATTGACCGCATTCTTCACATTCTATCTGATTCTACTCTTGAAACTCTATTTGCTTTAATTTGAATCACTAATCTTTGTTCTACTCAAGTGAAACTATGCAAAATCGATCTATAATCCTTCTAACTCTCACATCATATATCAAAATGATATGAATAATCGATTATATATATCCATAACTAGATATTACATCAACTACATGTTGGCTTTAACAAAATATGAAATGTGCACAAACTATCGGCCCAATTCATAAACAATTATCAATGCGAATCAAACAATGTCGCCCAAAACATAGTAAGGACCCAAAACAACAAGTCTCGAACATGAAACACCTTAAACAATTATGCCTTGAAGATCCACAACATGTTATACTCATCTAGTCAGCCTTTTCTGTCGGATACCCTATTTTAGCTGTGACAGTTAACACATATCTTTAATTTGACTTCTGGTATAAGCAAATACTGAGGTGCGGATGGGATTACTGACTAGGGTTGCTATCAAGGACAACACTAGATGACTTGTGCAGTGTCTCTTGCCAACACATGGTTTAGTTGATTTCTTCTTCTTGTAGAGGTTTTTGTACACATATTTAGTTATTTGGTGATAGACAAATCCTAGGGCCTAGGGTTGCGATGTTATTCTTTAGTGCTTATGCTATAGAGTGTTGGAAATATTGTCATTGATGTCAAAGGAATATTGACAAAAATGTTATAATTATCATCATTGATGTCAAAGGAAGACATTCGTGATGAAAAGCTCATTGATTGAAGACAAAGAATAATAAGAGTTTGATTTAATCTATTTATGAACGACCTCCATCTACTTATGAGAGCACTAGACTTAAAAGGTAGAAATTAAAATAAAATATTAATTAAATGGGTCAACCCCTTAAGAAATTGTTATCTCCCATGGATGGATGATCTCACATCAAATTAATATTTATCAAAGATAGTTGAGGTGAGTTTGGAAGAGCTTGGCTTTAGCTTGTTACCGCTTGGGTCATTCCCTTGGGGTGAGTACTTTTCCCCACCAAGGAAGGCCCTCTAAAGATGAACAATAATGAGTAAGTACATCCATAGTTTGATCATCTTTACTTGCATGAACAAAGAGAGAACACACGCTATGCCTTTTTTTTCACACTCGCAAAGGGGTTCAGTTTTAATCCAAATTGAGAGATGTAGGTGATTTTACAAAGTGTTAAAGAATGTTTTTGTTTCTCAATATTTCCAAATGGCATGAAATAATTGCATACGCATCCACTAACAATGTTGTAAATCACAAAACATAACAAACAGTTGTAAATTTTAACCCCTTAAAGCAATGATGAGTTCATTTTAAGCACCGAATGAAATATGAAGTTGCATTGTTCAATTTTAAACCCAAAAAAGAAATAATGAGATGAGGGTTCAAATTTAATCCTGTTTGTGCATTCATTTTAAACCCAATTGAAATTTATTGTGTTTCCTAAAGCAAAAAATAGAAAGCATAAAAGTTGGGTTATAATTGCCCCAAAGCTTTAAACGCTTGTTACAATCACAAAATTTTAAGATAGAAAAGCTTTCTTCACTTGAGCTCCATATATTTCAACCTACAAAACCATGTTAGTTTAGTAACCAAAACACAGTTAGAAACACATCGGTGATTAGATAAATCAAGGAAATTAAAGCACATGTCAAAAAATGATCGTAAAGTTTCTTACTGTGGTTGGGCATCGCTAAACATGATAGCGTCACAATTTGAACTATGGGCGTCACTCTGCAACAAAAATAGAGAGCACGATAGCATCACAATTTTGTCTAGCATCATTGAACACAGTAGCATCATGGTTTGAAATTTGGGGGTATTGGTCTAGTGAAGTTGAGTGTCGTCGTTTGAAAATTTTGATACCTCTATAATAAATCGACGTCACCATATATAATTTGGCGACAGTGCATTTAATTAGCATCAATGTTTCAAATTGCAATAGTGTCACTATATGGCGATGCTCTTCAAAGAGCATCATTTTTTGTGGTTTCGGCATCACTATATCCCGCAAAACAAGCATAAAACGTAATTCAAGCTAAAAAATGGTTAAATTAATGGTTTTCCCTCCTAGTGCCAAAATATGAGACAAGGAGATGTTAGTGTGGATTGATTATGCTTAATCCATGAAGAATTGAAGCATAATTAACCCACTAAACCTCAATTTATCAAACAAGATCATTTAAATATAAAAGTTAAACTACGCATTTAATCAAAATTGGAAGTTACAAACTACACAAAAATAGTTAAACTCCTACTCTAACCCATTTGAAACTTATCCTATCTTGGAATTGGTGTCATGTTGATGTGAAACGATGACCCTTTCCCAATCTCGTGATTAGTGAGCCTATTTCAGTTGATTCTATGGAAGAGAATTGATGAAACCATTATGATTGATGTATGAAAGCCTAGTTTATGCTAAATTAAACATGATGCAAGCTAAGTTAACATAATTCTATGCTAAAAATGAACTAATTATGCAATTGCTAAGCTAAACTAAGCTAATTTTAAGCTAAAAGATGGAAACCCTAATTCATATACAAACTAAGATGGATGCATAGAATCTATTAATGGATTCTCTAAGCTATTATGCAATTGAAATGAACTAAAACAAGCTAAAAGTGAGTGAAATATGAGTGTGAGTGCATATGAGATTCAATAGCATGACTTTGCAATTGAAAGATGGATGAGATTCAATAGCATAAGTTTGCTCTGAAAAAGATGGATCCATTTGTCTCCAAATAGTGTTCTATTTATAGGAGAGCAAATGAGAAATTGAGGGTTGAGGTTGAAAAGATTAATCAACATGGTCAAGGATGGAGGAAAAAAGGAGACATGGATCATGGATTCTCATCAATGCATGATGGGATTTAATCAAGGGTTCACAATTGCTTCAAACAAACACACTTTTGACTTGCACACACAAGTGAAAGGTAACTTGCTCAAAAATTTAAAGGTTAAAACTTGCATAAGAAGCTAAGTGAAAATATCCCTTTTTCAAATGATGGAGGAATAAGAATATTCTTTTGGAATATTCCCATGGGTGAGGATAAAAGGCATTTTGCAAATTAAAAGGAATTCCTAATTGTGCGAAAAGGGGATAAGGAATATTCCCCTTTGCTTAGAGGAAAGTTAGTTTAATTGCTAATTAAACAAGGTTTAATCATGCAATTAGAGGATTTGTAGAATTAAAGTGACATTTATTAATTAATTTAATAAATGGGGGGAGAGATTAAATGATATTTAATTAAATAACTTAGGGTTATTTAATTAAATAAGATGACTTAGGGGATTAAATTAAATGTTTTGATTTATTTAATTTAATAGGATGAAATGTCAGCGTGAAGGGGGAGTGAATTAACCCAATTTTATGAACTTGGTTAATGGATAAAAATGATGCAATTAATTAATTAGCTAGGCTAATTAAATTAATTAAGCAAAAAAGAGATGAATTTCAAGAGGAAATGATGTTAGTAAACCTATTTCGAGTGCATGATATCATCCAAGACATTTTTCAGTGTCTACAAATACAAAGTCACCTAGGTCATTAATAACTTGATGCATCGTATTTGTTTGCTACATCAAACATGATTGTTCAAAACTACAAAACCTCCAAGTAAAGAAAAAATAATACTCATCAACAACATCAAATTTCTATCCTATTTCTATCCATCATCAAATATTTCTTCTAACTAACATCCATCCTACATAGCAATATCATTAGTACCATATCCATCTTGAATTCATAATGACATCAATACATATCATGATGATAATAAAGCAATGAAAACATCATGTATCATGTATAAGAAATATATCCATCATATATCATCCATACATCACATAAACATCATATATCAAATGGTATATTGATCATCCATAATAAAACATCATATGAAACAATATATGATCCATCCATCCATATCATATGCATACATCATAAAAGTACAAAAATATACATAAACATACATCATTGTACATCATCATCCATGATTATCACAAAACATATAAATGAGTTGAATAAAAGAAGGCATATCTCATATATATCATCATCAAAAAAGGGAGAATGTCATAGTACATCATCATGAGTGCAAAAAGTGTGATAGAATAATACAAAATAATACATATATAAGAGGCCTCGATTGGGTCGATGACATATATATACAAAAAATCATGTCTACAATATGTCTCTGAGCAATAAACAACATGAAGATCAAGTACAAATATAAACACTTCCCGACAAGAAGGAGAGAACCCTATAGACCAGGCTACAAACCACCATCTAGATATGGCTATCTAATAGAATGACCACTTGACTCACCACTACCACCGCCCACAACACTAGGATCTTTGAATCGTGGTTGTTGTTGTGCTCTGGGAACAAAGGCATCATAGAGATTCTGATAGTATGTAGCCCTCTATAACCACTAGTCCTGTTCTACATGAAGGGTATCTCACTCTACTCTGAGAGTATCTCTATCTGGCATAATCACCTATAATTGAGCCTCTGCAACATATCACTACCCACTCTCGTTGTCTCACTCCACCCTCAGGCTATCCCTCTTTGTTCTCACTATGGAAATTTGTGTCTCTATGGTCTATCGTCGCACTATCTCTGCAGCCAACTAAGCACTTTCATCTCTAGGTGGGGGAGGAGGACCTAAAACCTATTCGTGCACCTAAGGAATTTGATCATCTTGTGCCTAATCACCCTATGCCCAATCTTGTCAGACCCTACCTAATTGCTCTATAAGAACCTCAATGTGTTGTTGCTCCTCCCGCCAACCTATAATGCCTACTTTTCCTAATGTGAGAGCACCGCTAGGATCTGTAAATCTCAATGGCAAGCGTCATGCCCGCCACTTATCAAAATTGGGTGTGGTACTTAGATCTATTGAACCCACTGGACAACCCCATCCAACTATGGAAAGAGTTTTGAAAGCAACAATCGCAACATCTTTGTCTGCCAACTGACCCCAAACTCAAACCTCTCTGGTGGTCCGACCAAACTGAGTCTCGCAAGTATCAGGAAACCGACCTCGTCTCTCTCCAAACTAATGGCATACTCTGTGAGGTAAGTAACTCTATAGAAGAGAGGGAGAATGACCAATAAACCATTTTCTCTGCTAACAATACACAAGCTGCTACAGATCCTCTGGTCATGCCTCACAATCCATATATAGTCTCCAAACAAAACTTGACATATCATCGAACACACAACGCCAGTATAGAAGATCCCCAAGCAAGGTGTAGAGTAAAAAATCTCCATAATGATATGAGTATAGATCCCTAGTAGTACGATCCTATATCCCATCAGGTCAAGCAATTGCAATATGCTCCTAGGCCCAAATATGCAAAAGAGAAACACCTGCAGAAATAGATTTCCCACCCCGATATACAACCTCATGCATATCTCTCTAGAGCTGGGCAAGAAGACACATACCCCAAGCATATCTAGTCCCATGCTCAAACATACCCTCAATGTAAATTCCCCATCCAATAGTGAACTGACAACCTCTCCTATCAGGAACAACTAGTCTCAAAATCAAACTGCACAAAACAAGAGAAACAGGGTATGCACTACCAACAAAATCAGACAAGTCAATCTCACACTGTCAAACCTCTAAATGTCTGACACCTAGCACATGTTGCATGGCATGGGTACCCCATCGAATATGGTATGCAATGATCTCACCATGGATCGAAATGTGGAGAATCTACCACACATCCTCAAGGGTAATAGTGGTCTCGCCTATGGGAAAATGGAATGAGGAAGTCTCTGAATGCCACCGCTCCATGAGTGTGATCATCATCGAAGTATGAGATTGAATGGGAGGTTTTGTGTGGTCTCACAACATGCCCCAAGGTTGAAAATACTTGGGGAACCAAGTGGAAAAATATAACTCTTATGGCAGGAGCTAACTAATTGGAAGATCACCGAACGTGAAGAAAGGAAGAGAAATCTTTGATAAAAGAGTACTTTGCATTGTAAGTGTTTCGTATACCAAGTACCAAGTACCAAGTACCAGAAACACAGAAAAGGAAAAAGGTAATGTGAAGTTTAAAGTGAAAGGCTTTGGTTTGGTAAGCATGAGTCCGGTAAGGAGTCTGGTATAACTGAGGTCTAGGAAAGTAAGTGGGTAAATTTGAATACCGGGTATTGGGTACCGAGTTGCAATGTGAAATGAAATGTTAACATTTTAGAGTTGTCTAATGATCCCGGTGATCTGGTATATGTAGAAGGATTCATGATATGCTTTTTGAAAGACGTGTTAATTATGGATTTTTTGTACTAAAATTTGAATAATGGTTTTATTTACATGAGATGTTATAATATTTTATTTTTATTTTTTTTAGAAAAAAAGGGATTTAATATATAGAATTTTTGATTGCAGGATATATCGATTGTGATGCAAATTTTGAGTATGGATGGTCAGAAAAATTGTATTGACAAACAAACCTGATGTTATTACTAGGTTCGATGATGCACTTTAGGAGCTCATGTTGGAATAGGGTTTGTTGCAAAGATGTGCCGGTTACTAGAATACCAAGATGTTGGTGTTCAAGCATGTAGTAATAAAGTGTATCTATTATGGGAGTAATTTATTCCTGGAATGTTCAAATCGAGGAACCTGAGATATAGGAGTTCAATTTCCACCTGATCACTTTGTTATAATGGGAAGCTCCCATATATCTTTGTTTCAATAGATTTGTTCGATTTCATAAGGAATCCTAACAAAGATGAAAAAGTAGAACCCGAAGAGCTTCAACGAGTAATTGGAGTTGACTTCCATTGACTTCAATTACAATTCTCCTATTGGTCACAATATTCCATATGCCTTGATGAGATTAGTCCCTTAGATTCCCTCTCATGTAGTTGTCTTATCCTATATGAGCCTTGTGTTCTATAAAAGGCCAGAGAATGCTTCATTTTTATTTTAAGTTCGAAATTTGTGGATGTCGGAGGAGCATAATTTTTTTTTAAGTTTTGTTCTTTTTTCCTATTTTTTGAACCATTATGGCGTAAAAATTTGTATGCACGTAGAAATTAAATGATATCAGAGCTTTATAGATAGCTACCTATCTCAGTATCTTTTGTAGTTAGTTTTGTAAGTTCGATCGAACAAGACTGTATGTTGCACCATTTAAGGGTGCATACAGAACCTACTCGGTGTCCATAAACGAAACCCTCTCTTTAAAAGCTTGCACTGTTTTATACGTAGTTGTGAAGCAATCTGGTGAAATATAAAGTGGTTTGCTTTGTTTTGATTAATTCTTTGGGGCGTCCATGGAGAATAACTAGGAGAAACTTTTTATTTTTTTCAGTATTTTTTATACTTTGTTTTAGAATAGATGTTTAATATTTTTGAAAATTTTCCAAAAAATATAAATGAATGGAAAGAATTTTGTTGAAAATCTTTTATTTTCCATGAAGTTGTTGAATACTTAATGCTAAATCTACTTAAGTGATAGCAAGGAATTTGTGATGTTTCATGAAATATTATGTCAAATATTTTGTTTTCATGATATTCAAATTTGTCAATTTAATTTGAAATTTTATGTAAAATTTTCAAAGAATAATCGTAGTCCCCCTTGAGATTAACAACAAATGTCACTTCATTACTCGATAGCGACCCTAGTGCAACCATGACCTAGTTATCAAAGACTTTGGATTGAACGAAAGTCAATCTTTGTCCTGTGAATGCAGAATTTACCTTTAGGTTGTCTTTGTTCCATAACTTTCAAGAAGGATAGGCTCTTCGCGGTCTTGTCTGTGGATATTTTATTCGAACTGTTTATTGTGAGTAAAACCATCGTCAACAAGAACTAGCGCTAGGAGGGTCATCTCTGACACATCTATTTTGTTTCTTTGATGTTTTAGGTTTCATCCTTTGGAATTGGAGAATTATGCTTTGAAATGTTATTCATAAATTTGGAAAAAAGCTTGTAAATGAGAAATTGAATGCAAGCTGGTTTTCATTATGGAAGTTGGAAAACTTTGTAAAATATTTAATCAAAAATTGCATCCTTTGAGTTTGTTTACTTTTGGAAGAGTCATCGAGTGTAGAATTCATGATACAACTGATCACGGTGAACATGAGTGCGAAACTTTTTTAACTAGGGTAAGTTTGGCCATAAATAGAACAATTACGTTAACAGAAGAAGTTTTCACTTCTAAAATATAGGGATTGTTAACGAGAAAAATGTTCTTCCCTAGTGGAGATAAAAATATTAAAAAATTAACTAATAAACCAAAACAGTTAGAAAACTACGATTATTTTAAAGAAAATTCTAACGCTTTATAGGGGAATATGCGAGAATGTCAAGATTTGGAGATATTTCATCACAAACAAGGAAAATACATGGATGAATCATCATTCCCTATATATGTGGAAAACAAATATAATGAGATAGAGTGGGAAAATTGAGCAGGAAATGCGTGTATTGTGCTTCAAGTTGAGAATTCATCAGCTATAAAAAGACATTTTCGTGATTTTTTACAAGATACAAAATATCAAGTTTTTTAATTTTTCTCTTTCTGATAGCAATATAAATAGTGATATATCTTGGTCTAACAAAATGCAAAGTGAAGATAGGGCCAAAGATATGGAAATTTTCAGAAGAGAAGGAAACAAAGAAATGAATGCAGTCATTCATGGAAATGGACCAGGGCTGGGAGAAGGTACAGTATTGTTGCATCAGATGAAATGTGTTCAACCGGTCTCTAATGAGATCATTTTCATACATTTGAGACAAATTTTGGGTAATTGCACCTTTGAATTTATGATGTTTAAACGCAGAAATTTTAAGATATTCCATTATTACAGTAGAATATTGAATTTTTTGATAAAAGAATTTAAAGACAAATCTGTTATAATTCGTACTAAAACTATAAAGGAAATAGCCATAAAATTCAAATAAATTGTTTCATCAGAGTTAATCTTTTGTGATATTAGAGTTAGGGTAGTTAGGGTTAGTTTAGTTTTAGTTTAGTTTTTTTTTTGTGGGTTTTTCTTTGTGTTTGTTTTGCTTTTCTTGCTTTGCTTTGTTTTGTTCTTCTTTTTCTTGGCCTCTGCATTAGCAAATTTTTCTTAAATTTATCTTATGGATGAGAGTGAAATTCAAACATTTTGTAAAACTGAACTGGAAATGAAACAATAAAGTCATGCACAGTAAAACACGTTTTTTTTTAAAAGATACCATATATATATCTATGTGTGTGTGTGTCACGTATATACATCAGATATCAAAATCCTCATTCAAAAAATCAAAAAAGGATTCAAAAAGAAAAGTGAGCAAGGTTGCGGATGATAGTAGCCATTCAGTCGATCTAGGGCACCTCTTCTATCAGGGCTAAATACCCTATGTAGGCGAGTTCCGGATGAGTTTCAAAGTCTTGGATATGGAGATCAGTGAGAAAGGGTCAAAGTTGAACCACTTCCCCGTGTTCCATGAACCGAGGAATATCATCCATGGAGGGAATCTCAATGGTTAGATGTGCAACAACTAAGATGGTATCCAGATTCTCCAAGAATTCGGGCTTCACTATCAAGTTGGTAGCAACACAAATGTCTTCAACAGGTAGCCCAATGTCCAGAAGTGATGCTACAAAGTGAGAAGCTATGTCAGAGTAAAAATGGAAGTAACAGTTGGACACAACATATCTTTCCCCAAGGAATAAGCATAAGTTTGGCACAGTGAAATTGGAAGTACTAATGATAAAGACCTTTTCAAGCCTTTGTGGTGTGATGCTCCCCAAGAAAACATTTTGTCTACGAGAACAACCTAAGAAATTGGAGTATCCATGGCTAAGAAGCAAATGCAAAAACCCAGAGCAAAACGAAATAATAGAAAATTAAAAAAAAGAAGAAGAAAAGAGAAGTGTGGAGAATTTCAAAAGAAATGCATGAATTTATAGAGAGTCATAATCACAGTTGCAGTACATAGTTGCCTTGAGTAATTTTTTTTTGAAATTGTATGCAAGGTGGCAACTGAACAATAATCTTCAAAATACAAGGTTAAATCAAATTAATTCTTTACACATATCTGGTGAAATTGCTTCAAATTTGAGCAGTACAAAGATTGTGAATCAAGCAAGTTGGAGATTTCAAAATTAATAGTGGTCATTTCAAATAAATAAAAAAGTCATATTAATTATGGAGGTGTTATGTGTGAGGACTATACAGGAGAATGAATCTAGAAAGGTAATACATGTCATCACCTGTGTAAGTTGGAAGGATAATACGTGCTGAGCAAGGAATGCCAATTTAATGCAAAAAGAATGTGATTGTGTTTCAAGGTAATCATGATATTTTGATCCATTAATGAAGTGCAGCACTATCAAGTCAAGATAGTTAGCAGAAGTTTTAGAAGTTGCCATAAAATTTAATCGGAAGGGTGGTAACTAATGTTTCTAAATTTAAATTTAAATTTGGTGATTAAGTTGTCTATTGCTAAATTTTAATTTATGCATATTTTCTAACATATAGCGAGCTACATTTAGCTAGGATTTGGAATAATTAGTGAAATTTAGCTGGAAACACACACTTACAGGGAATCATTAAATAAGTTTTTGGGAAGTAGTAAATTGATGAAGGAATTTGAATTGAATGAAAAATCAAAAAGTAACCTTCGCTACCACTATAATTCCCAACCTAATAGTGGCGCTTCAATGCTTGAAAGTTGATAAAAGAGCTATTATCACAATATCAAAAGTGAAAATGAGCTATCATTGCTATATCCAACAAAAAAAAGAAAAAAGATATCAGCTCTTTAGGCTATCCAAATAACTCTACTGGGGCTATGGACGCCTGACCAGAAGTAGAGCTATGTTTGGGGGAATTACAGAGATAACCTCTTTGGGGCTATGGATGCTTGACTAGCAACAAGGGTCTATCCCTGGTTGGCTTTGGATGATTACTATATTATGTAGTTCAATGTTAATGAATTGATTCTTTTTACTAAGTTTTGAAAACTGGAATTAATCAGAGCACACACAGATGTTTCCGGTGGAGTTTTACTTTTTATGTCAGAATCTAGGTAAAGGTAGAAAGTTATTGTTTTAAAATATGTATAAGTTTTAATTTACAACTGGTGAATTAATTCCAAGTTTGATTTAAATTTGGTTTTATTGGTTGCAAGTTGTTGTGTGGTCTCATAACATGCCCCAAGATAGAAAAGAATTGGGGACCTAAGTGAAAAAATATAACTCTTATGGTAGGAGCTAACTAATTGGAAGATCATCGGATGTGAAGAAAGGAAGAGAAATATTTGATAAAAGAGTACTTTGTATTGTAAGTGTTTTGTGTACCGGGTACCAGAAACATAGAAAAGGCGCGAAAGGTAATGTGAAGTTTAAAGTGAAAGGCTTTGTCCAATAAGCATGAGCTGGTAAGGAGGAGTCCAGTATAACTGAGGTCTGGGAAAGTAAGTGGGTAAAGCGGAATATCGAGTATCAGGTACCAGGTTGCAATGTGAAATGAAATGTTAAAATTTTAGAGTTGTCTAATGATCTTGATGATCCGGTATATGTACAAATATTCATGATATGCTTTTTCAAAGACGTGTTAATTATGGATTTTTTTTACTAACATTTGAATAATTGTTTTATTTACATGAGATGTGATAATATGTTGGTTTTTTTTTTTTTAAAGGGGGATTTAATATATGGAATTTGTGATTGTAGGAGATATTGATTGTGATGTAAAGTTCAGGTATGGACGGTAAGGAAAATTGTATTGGTGAACAAACCTGATGTTATTACCAGGTTTGATGATGCACTCAAGGAGCTCATGCTAGAATAGGTTTTGTTGCAAAGATGTGCTAGTTACCAGAATACTGGGATGTTGGAGTTCAAGCATGCAGTAATAAAGTTTATCTATTCCGGGAGTAATTTATTCTTGGAATGTTCAAATCGAGGAACCTGAGATATAGGAGTTCGACTTCCACCTGATCACTTCATTATAATGGGAAGCTCCTATATATCTTTGTTTGGATAGATTTGGTCGATTTCATAAGGAATCCTAAAAAAGATAAAAAAGTAGAACCCGAAGAGCTTCAATGAGTAATTGGAGTTGACTTCCATTGACTTCAATTGCAATTCTCCTATTGGTCACAATATTCCACATGCCTTGGTGAGATTGGTCCCTTAGATTCCCTCTCATGTAGTTGTCTTATCCTATATGAGCCTTGTGTTCTATAAAAGGCCAAAGGATGCTTCATTTTTATTTTAAGTTTAGAATTTATGGATGTCGGAGGAGCATAAATTTTTTATAAGTTTTGTTCTTTTTTCCTATTTTCTAAACCATTATGGGGTAAAACTTTGTATGCACATAGACATTAATTGACATCAGAGCTTTATGGATAGCTACCTATCTCAGTATCTTTTGTAGCTGGTTTTGTGAGTTCGGTCGAACAAGACTGTATGTTGCGCCATTTAAGGGTGCATATAGAACCTAATCCATGTCCATAAACGAAACCCTCTCTTTAAAAGCTTGCACCGTTTTATACGTAGCTGTGAAGCAAATTGGTGAAATATAAAGCGGTTTGCTCTATTTTGATTAATTCTTTGGGGCATCCATAGAGAATAATAGGGAGAAATTTTTTATTTTTTCAGTATTTTTTATACTTTGTTTTAGAATAGATGTTTAATATTTTTGAAAATATTCCAAAAAATATAAATGAATGAATTTTTTTTTGTTGAAAATCTTTTATTTTCCATGAAGTTGCTAAATGCTTAATGCTAAATCTACTTAAGTGATAGCAAGGAATTTGTGATGTTTCATGAAATATTATGTCAAATCTTTTGGTTTCATGGTATTCAAATTTACCAATTTAATTTGAAATGTTATCTAAAATTTTCAAAGAATAATCATAGTCCCCCTTGAGATTAACAACAAATGTCACATCATTACCTGAGAGCAACCCTAGTGTAACCATGACCTGGTTATCGGAGACTTGGGATTGAATGAAAGCCAATATTTGTCCTGTGAATGTAGAATTTACCTTTAGGTTGTCTTTGTTTCATATCTTTCAAGAAGTATAGGCTCTTCACAGGCTTGTCTATGGAGATTTTATTTGAACTGTTTACTACGAGTAAAACAGTCATCAATAGGAGGCATGTAAAAAATATGACAAAGCCCAATCACATCTAGGAAATCTCGCTCCAAAACATCAAACTAAGCAATCGGATCGAATAGATCCTGAGGTCATCTCTCTCTCAGTTGTAGTGGTTTAAGGACCACCTATAATCATTTTAACCCACGATGTTAGGGTTTTGCTCTGAACACATAAAATGACACAAAAATAATGAAAAATTAGACTTAGTATACCAAACTGACAAAAGCGAGCAACAATTAGCAAAAGCAGTGAAGTCAATGACAAGTGCGTTGGTTTAAGTCAAGTGCGCTAGTTTAGGTCAAGGGTGAAGATGTCAAAAGCATAGAAATTTATCAAGTACGCAAGTTTATTTAACAAGTATGCAAAAACATTCCCTGAGCATTCAAAAGCATAGTTTTAGAGAAAATGTTAGTTTAAAAGGCGAAGGTTTAAGTCAAATGTGAAGGTCTAAAGCAAGTGCATTGGTTTAGAGCAAGTGTGACCTTCCTAAACTAGAAAATTCACCAAAAATGATACAAATGTATAGAAACTCCTAAAACATCGCTATTGACTTAGAGAACTTTGTACATGAATTATGAGAACAAAACAAGACGAAAATGAGAAGTTAGAAGGTACATACCGGGCCACCGATGCCTACAAGCCATCCAAACTCTCGAAACAGGTCTGAATGATGTGGGGCTCCCTGAATACTTGACATTTCTCCTTGATAACTGATAGAATGGGAAATTCAGAAACAAGATTTTGCTATAGGATCAAAACACAAATGAGGCAATTAGAACTCTAATTACCTATATTAACCATCAATAAACCTAATTTCACCTAGGAAACCCTAATTTTTACTTAGTGAACAATCCTACATTCAAATTAAAACTACTTGGGAACATTAGAATGAGCAACAAGGGACCTATAGACCTATTTTTTTGCTCTCTATGCAACTAAATTGAAACAAAGTAGTGTCGTGAGCCTGACCTCAAAATCAAAAAATTTGGCCAATCTCTCGAGGGGGAAACAAAAATTCCAACCATCATTCCACTCACTGCAAGGGCATAATGGAGTATAAAATTAAAAAAAAAAACCTTGATCTTAACATTAGAATCTTTGAAACAAAGAAACCAATACTTTGTCTCAAAGAGGGGCAAAATGTAGACATGTAAAATTGACCTAACACCTATCACACATACTAAATGACATTTTCACATCATCGACATAATTATCATCAAACATCACTACATTTCACATCAATTTCATCCAAAACCCTAATTTCCCCTATTAATTGAATAAAACAACACTATTTAATTAATTCACGTTTCCATTATTTTTGACTAGTTAAATAAATTCCATTTATTTAATAAAGTCCTAAAAACCTTATTTATGCTATTAATTGAATAAAATGACATTATTTAATTAATTCATATTTCTATCATTTCAACCAATTAAATAAATTACATTTATTTCATAAAGTCCTAATCTAACTTTATTCATATTGATTAGTTAAATAACACCAATTATTTAATTACGTTGCTAAATCACCTTATTCCTTCAAAGTTAATTGAATTATTAAATCATAATAATTTAATTATGACACTTTCCCTCCAAAATTTGAATAATTAAATGAAACTATTCAAAACATCATCAAAAATCAAATCAAACTAATGCAACTTTATTTGCAAAAGTCAAACTTAATTTGCACGTTCAACTCCAAAATGAATGAATTAATTAATTCAATTAATTAATCTTTCTCAATCACTTTCCTGATTGAGTAAATTACAATGCCCTCATTTCTCAATCTATTATTGATTGAGCAAATTAGGATTCCCTAACTGATCAATCTATTCCTCAATCCCACTGATCATTCAATCTATTTCTTCAATCACACAAATTGTACAATCTATTTTGCATAGATTATTCATGTCTAAATCCTCTCAACACATTTCAACCATCAATCTTGATTCAACATTGTTTAATCCTGGTCATTCATTTGAAATCACTTTTTCTATATAACAAACCTCTTTCCTCACAAAAAATGTAAGGGAAATATGGTCATCTCAAAAAGAACATCTAAGATCAGTAGTGCCTTTGGTAGCTTTTATTTCTTTTCATTTCCTCAAAGACACGTACTACTATGCCATAAAGTGGAAATAGACATAGTTCATTTCCCAAATTAATCCTTTTGAGAAAATTTAATGCTAAACCAGTTTCAACAACATCATTAACAGATTCAACAAACAAAACCAACAACCATGAAAGATGAAATAAAAGACATGAACACACAGATATACGTGGGGAAAACCCTTTCAAGTAAAAAACTCCACACTCCAAAAATACCAGATTGCCATTGTATTATTCAGTAACAAAGTACAGCTACAAATACAATATCATGCTCATGGCCTTTATAGAGTTTACATCTTGTTCCATTCTAGAGAATATCTAGCAGCATAACTCATCACGACCACCTCCCTCAGTGAGAGACATCTCATTCGGCTACATAGTCTCATGGCTCAACCACTAGCCTCTTGGCCTCTCTATCATACAACCGCTTAGCCTTCACCTCCTGCGAGATTCATCTCTCTTAGGTACCCAGTCTTTCCACCAATCCGGTCTCTCGGCCTACATGGCTAGATTAACTGACACTCTACGTCTTCTAACTGTTCAACTACCACACCCCATTAGGGTTTCCACCCCGAGCCACATGTCACCATCCAGCATCCAATTCTGGTCATCGGATAAGTAATCAAACAAATCTCTAGCATCAAACTTAGGGTTATCCACCTAACACCATGTCGCCCAGTCAAAGAGACTTTTCACCAATTCATGTTGACCTACTGAAGTCTCATTGATAGGAACGAACAAGTCTTCAACTAGAATGTCTAAGAGACATCTCATAATGTCCAGTGATCACACAAGGTCATAGCGACAAGGTCCTTGCAACCCTCTTGTTGACTGGCGAAATGGCACAACAACAGTTTAAAAAGAATATTACTATTTCGTTTCTCCTGAAAGAGGAAGACAACACATGGATGCTTAGCTCCCAAGGTCTTTATAGTTGGTTCTCAACTATGTTGATGTTGCTCAGTGGTCAATGTAATAGTAATATTCAAGGGGCCTACTGGTGTGAGCTTCTGGATTGTTCTAAGACCAAACATGAATTTAAACCTACTTTAATTGGGGTTTTTAAAGAAACATAACAAGATAGATCAAGGTTTTGGTACTAAAAAGAATGATATTTCATCTAACTTAACCAGACTTATTACCTTTCAAGGAATTGCTAACTAAAATTGAAGAACAAAATTAACTTGTGATTAACACATAGTTGCATTCATTCTGATCTTGATTTCAACAATGATTATAGAGTTTCCATTTAGAAGCAAAACACAAATAGATTTCATTTCCTTGAGAATCTTTCAAAGTCAAATAGTCAACCCAAGATAGAAATCTTTAGTTAAGACACAATGTAAGTAAGATTTGAATGGTTGCTTCTATTGTTTAGTTGAGATAGATAAACAACATTTACAAATGGCTTTAATCCTGGTGTACAAAACTCATGATCTTGAATTTGCTTCCATCTACTACAAGCGGAAAGATACATTGCTTTCTATGCTGAATTTAACTCCTAACTAAGAAGACAAAAGAAGCTCCCTTTACAAAGAAACAGGATGCAGTTTTCGTCCCCTCTACCCTTCAGAAAATTCCTATTCTTCAAAATCTGCCTCTAAACCTATCTATTCTATTTCCTTCTTCTTCTTTTCGCCGACCTCCTAACTTTTTGACCTTTGCAAGGTCAAAGAATGCCTTATATATACACCACCTCCCGAAAAGAATGTATTTGTTTTTAGGAACACAAAATATCATGGTGCTAGAGGGTGAAGCGTTCCTTATCTTTTGAAAAGTCGATTAACGTGAATCATTATCCTATGAGTCCATGCTGGTGAAGGATCATTTCAAAGGTGATCTATAGATCTTTTGCAGCTACCGCACTTACTTCTGGCCTCCGTGTCCATTTTTGAACTCCAGTGGAGCTGCTTTGAATGCCCTAAAATATCACCATTAATGTCGAGCTACCTTGTATTGGTCTGATATCCCTTTGACTTCACGACCTTCTTCAACCTTCTTCTTTTGGCCCCTCTTCCCATTCAGGATCTATCCTTCTATGAAGTTATTGGTACATTAACATACCACCGCGGTGGACTACCTCGAATGATATCTGTGAGTGCCTCCTTCCCTCAGTGGAGACATCAGCATTATTGAGACGTTATAGCGGGCACTAGAGTCATGCTTGATTCCCTTTTCATTGTAAGGATTCGTTGCTATCGACAAGACTTACATCCAGTAGAGGGAGGTTATGGCGAGTTCAACATATTACTGTGAGAGACAAAAATATGTTAACAGACCTTTAATAAATTAAAGTCTCCCCTAAAGTTCTAAGTCAACAGACCACCTCTTCGACCAGGACATCATGAAGCCTTCTTTCAATGAGACTTTACTCGGTCACCAAGACTTCTCCCGAACTCAAATTGCTACGTCGATACCGCCTCACCATTTGACAAGACTTCTTTGAGAGACATCCACATGCACATGACCTGATCCTGCAAAACAAGGTCTCCATTAGCTTGAAAATAAAATATATCAGAACAAAGGACTGCTACTTATGATTTTTATTCAATTTTTCCATGCCTTCATCTTTTGGACAAAAGGAACCCAACTTCAGCTGAAAGCGGAACCAAAACTAAAATGGAACCTGCTTCCTTTAAAATTGGTGGAAGCGAGAGACCAAATCGGGATAGGGACCGGATGAGGAGGCAAAGTGGAAGAATCCCCAGCGGAGCCGAGACCGAGTTGGGATGGGAATGAGCCAGGGAAATAATCAATATATCCAAGTTCGTACCCCGTCCCGGCTCCATGTATGCGAAGGAAACCAAAACACAAAGGACAAGGAAACAAAACGCCGACAGAGTCAGAGCAAAAAATGATCCCAGGGGAAGCACAACAGGGTGGGGGTGGAACCAAACCCGAACTAGAAACCTTCTTCGAAGTTTCAGGTTCGGATTCCGTTCCGAACCCGCCTCCAACGTCACCCAAAAAGATGAAGAAAGGACAAGAAAGAGAAAGAGGAAGGGGAAGGAAAACCCCATGACAAAACAAAAGAAACAAAAAGCCAAAGAACGACAAAATATGGAACCAGGACTGGAATGGAACAAGAACCTAAAACTTATGAAAGTTTCAGGGTTTGGTTCCACTTATGGTTCCGAGTCTACCAGAACAAAATGAAAAGACACGCGATAGAAAAACACAAGAAAGAGGCGGAACCGGGATCAGGGAAGGAAAACAAAACAAAACTTGGAAGGAATTCTAAGTTTGGTCTCCGTTCCAGTTCCAGGCCCGCTAAAACAAACCAAAACGTGAAGGGAAGAACCTGACGACGAAGAGAGAGAAAGGGAAAGGCGGAGTCGGGGCCGGGATGGAACCCGAAAGAGAAACTTTGAAGAAAGTTTAACCTTCTGATTCAGACCCAGACCTGATTCCGAGAAAGAATAAAAGATGAAGACAAAGAATTGTCGGAATCGGAACCGGGGACAGAACAAGACCAGAACTTTAGAAGGAATTTCCAAAGTCGGTATTGGTCCCGGTTCTGCTTCCAATAGAACTTAAAAAGAAAACGCCTAAGGCAGAAACCCAAAGGCCAAAGGGAAAAGACAAAGGGTGACCCATTTTGTTCTAGAATAAAATGGGGTGGTTATGCAAGGCATAACAAATGGTGACTCGGCTAGGGAAATGGTTTAACCATTTTCAAGAAACTGAAGGATTCAGCTACCCAAAATCTCTAGTTTATGATCATTACAACTCCAGTTGGGTCAGTTTTAGCAAGCAAGGTTGAGCTAGAATCTCAAATGTAAATCAACACTGGCTATCCCTGAATCTATGTGTGTGCTTGATTGTACATCGACCTTTTATAAAGCTTTCTTCATCTTTTGGACAACAATGTGCAAGATTTGAGAAAGTAAATTTAAATATTTAAAATAAATTTTATATCAAATCTTGGCCAACCTACTTTTGGTAAAGTGCATGATTTGGATATAAATACAAGTTATTTTGGAGGTTAGAAAACAGGTTCTTTAATGCAAAATCATTCCTTTTAAGAGCAAATATTAGGAGAAGAAGAGCAGATTTATGAAGAAAAGGAGCAAATTTATTACAAATATTGTGTCTAAGTTGGAATAGACCTTTATGGGAGATTTATAGTAGACATTGTGCCAAATTTGGAGCAAACCTTTAGGGAAAATTTATAGCAAAAAATATATTTGATTTGGAGCAGACCTTTAAGGTAGATTTGTAATAGACATTATGCCTAGTTTGGAGCAAACATTTATGGGAGATTTATAGCAAAAATTGTACCTGATTTGGAGCAGACCTTTAAGGCATAACTATAGTAGACATTGTGCCTGACTTGGAGCAAACATTTGGGATATTTATAGCATACATTGTGCTTGATTTAGAGTAGAATTTGGATTCAAAATTGCATCATTTTGGAGTAGAGATGTAAGGTGAACTTGAGTAGAGATATAAGGAAAATTTGGCACAAAGATATAAGGTGTGCTTGAGTATATATATAAGGGAGATTTGGAGCAAAGATTAAGACATAATTGAAGTAGAAATAGATGAAGTTTTTGAGTAGACATTGGAGAGGTTGGTGCCTTCCAATTGATAGAATTGGCTATGGCTGCCAAAGACCAACTAAATGTCCTTCTTATCAATTCCACATGCTTTACACTACTCTCTTAGATCATTAACCTTAGTGATGTAGTCTTGGATGTTGTCAAAGTTCTTAGGATCAAGGGTCATCAGGAATATAAAGGACAAGCTCTTTGTGCTTTTTCAGTTCCAGGATTTGGGAGATGACTTCTAGATTCAAAAGCATCTCATCATATGGAATCTTCACAGTCTATTTTCTCTTCTTTTCATCCTTGTACTATGTCTCCTATTTTGATGGGAAACAATACATACATGAGTGTAATTGAGAAGGGGTCCATTAGTTTTGGGGACAACACTTTTTAGGATGTCTTTTGTGTTCCTCATGTGATGAACAATCTTCTTTCCATATATCAGATTACACATGGTGGAGATGGGAAAACTGTGGAGTTCACACCTGATTCAGTCATCATTCAAGACTTGGAAAGTAGATAGATCATTGCTACTGGGGTGGTTGATCATTCATCTTGGTTGTATACCTTCACAAATTTTTCTTTTGATGGTGGCATTGTTCCTTCGGCTGTTGATAACACTTCAAATATGAACCATGATTCAGAGGAGACATTTGGCTTCTTGAAATTTGGAGTTCTCACATCAGATCTGGTTCTTGAGCCATGCATTTCATCTCCTCCATCTACTATTGTACCTGAGGATGCTTGTGTTGCCACACTTTTGGCTTCTTGTGATTCAATGTAACAGGATACTCATAGTCTTTCATATTTGGATACTTGTGATGACTTCTTGACAGGTATTTCAGACTTGTTCGTGGACTCTCATATTCATATTTTTGGGACATCATTGATAGAATTAATCTTCTCTTTGATGAAGATGCTCCTTCTTTAGTTGTTGCGAGGGAACACATTGACCCTATTGTTCATTCTCTACATGGCCATTCTTTGTAGTTTGATGTGACTGTGAATACTTTTGGACAACATTTAGAGGAGGCTTCTTTGCCTTCAAAGGGGATATCTTTCTCTTTGGATCGTGTTCTACATTCATCTCTACTAGATTCTAGATTGTCCTCTTCAGTAGTGTGGCCTAGAACGCCTGTTTGAAGTATGAAAACTTTCAACATCAACATGGAGACACTTGAGCATGCTTCAAAGACACCATCAGCCATCATCCATATTCCTGACATCCTGCATACATCCATGGTTTTGTTTCTTCCTAAGGGGAGGAATGTTGTTTGACAAGAGTGGATCATATTCAACATTCAATGTCGAGATTCTACCACCATTCTAGGAGACTCAACATTGGGGGGGTTGTATTGTATCTCTTCTACTTCTCTCTTGGGGGGGTCTTTTTCCTCACATGGGGTTTTTTCCTTCTCATTCTTCATTGAGAGCATTTCTTTATTGTATTTCATCTCTCTTTTGGGGAGGATTTTTGTCCTCAATGATATGATGTTGTGATGTGTGTACAATGTAGTAGAAACCCCTTGGTTATATAGCCAAGGTGAGATACAAGATGTCATAGAATTATGACAAGTGTCTTAATCATATGACATGAGGCAACTCATCACACTTTCCTAGGTTCACATGTGTTACAAGTCAAAAGATAAGATAACAACTAATGACAACTAACACCTTCTAGAAAGATTCCTTCCTAGGACCTAAGTAAACTTAACACGGCATGTAAATAAGTCCCCTAGTAATGAATTAACTAGGTACAAGACTTTATTTACACCAACACCAATTTAGAAGTGATTGTTGTCTCTTACTGAGTTGATGCTCAATTATAGGGATTGGTGTATCCAATAGGTTGGTGTATGTAAATCTTGTAAGTGGGGATTGGTGTTTCCACTGGGTTTGTGCCTACAAAGACTATAAGAGAAGTTTTATATAAGCAATATTTTTTTGTGGTTTTTTTGTAAGGGTTTCCACATAAACCATGTGTTCTTGTTTTGCATAATTGTTAGATCTTGTGTGATTGATATTTTTGTGGTTGTTTTAAGTTTTGAAAAAGTAAAATATTGTTTTATACTAATTCACCCCCCTCGAGTAGTATAATTGTGTTTCATCATAGAGTTAATCCGAATTTGTGAGAGATAGCTAGTAATATCATATTGTCATAATGTTATGTGTGTTGGAGCAACAAGATATGCTTGCAAACTCAAAATAATCCACAAATGAATATACACAAAATGAGAAAATATCACAAGCATGTAATGTGTTGTAAAATGTACAAATGAGCTTTTCTTATAAAGACAAGCAAGAAGAGGCAAGAAGGTAGGAGTCAAAATTTGACTATCCCTCCAAGTATGAAACAAGTGTAGGACTCTATGGACAAGTGTTAAGACACTTGGTGAGTCTACATGAGGTGATGCAAAAGTCTAGATAACCTTTAAGTGAGCTTAAGTCTAGTGTGAATAGGACTCTACTAAATAGGCTAAAAGCTATCTATTTTGATAATACCTCTTTTCACACTAACAATATGTAGAGGTAACTATCTAAGTTGTCATCGATATGAATTCTCATAATATGAAACAATTTCAACTTTACACAATTCATGAGAAAAAAATAATACTCCAATTATTATTATTCATCAAAATAAAATTGAAAGAAATTTTCTTCTTATTATTATTTATCAAAGTAGAATTGAAAGAAATTTTCTTACACAAATAATTCCTACCTAAATTTTCTTAAACATAACTATTGTTTAAAATAATAAAATATTTATGGTGGCTTGAACCTAAGACCTCTAATTCATAAGAGCTACAACTTATTTATCTTCACTCACAAAAATTATAAGCTTGAGCACTACCCTAAACAATTTTATTGAAACATTAATAGAGTAACTAGGGTCAATAATTGAAGGTAGGTTTGTTTTGGAGGAGGGTGCCTCCTACAATCCTCAAGAACAAACAAATGGATGTATAAGGTTGGGGTCTCATGGGAACGAAACTTGTGCTTGGATTGAAAAGATTTGTCCTATATTTGGTGTTCAACCCCAAGGTTTGGAGGAAAGGGAGGAACAAATATGGGAAAGTTTAAAGATTATCTTGATTTGGTACCCAGTAAATCTATCTTTTTCATGGGAGATAATTTGCTAGGGCTTGGGGATCTATTTTAAGGAGAGGGGGTTCGTGAAGAAAAAAAAAGGTATGTTACAAGATTAATTGAAATCTTCTCCTGAATAATAGCAACTCCTACTTTTTAGGGCTACAAATCTAAGCAAGTGAAAATAGAGTGGGGCTAGAAATTGCACCATCAACTTAAGAATTTTGTTTGAAATTTGTGAAGCATATGAATTTTTACATTCTCACAAAAAAAATTGAAGAGAAAATGATCTTTATTTATTTTTATCTATATATTTTATGAGACCATTGACTTTCTTAATTTTTGAAGGTTAAACTTTTAAACTGAACTGTACTACTAAATTCATGGAAGACTCTCAACCCCCAAGATCGACCCACCATCTGTTGGCCCCCAACCCTGAAAAAGGCTATCCAGCCCCCAAAACGGCATGGTAAGGGGCTGATATCCATCCATGGCCATAAACGTCTGTGCAACTTCAGTACACCTGAATCGTCAGCCCATCAAGTTTTGATTTTAATGCCCATTCGTATCCTGCCACCAAGGGAAAGCAAGTGGGCCCAGGTCATCCACCGCCAACCTCCACCAAGTTGAGCAATATTAATGTATCAGTATTAATCATCAACCACTTTCATAATTTCTTGCTAAATTAAATTTATAGTCTCCCTTAAATTTCCTGCGGTAGAAAAGGAGTTTGCTGCAGTGTTTGAGTTCTACTTCCCTTCCTCAAACAACTCCCATTCCAAAGATCTTTCTGTTTGCAACAAAAGATCTTTCTATTTTCCCAATGCCCAATTGGTTAATGGTCAATGCTCTCAAGGTATGGTAGATGAATCATATATGCAATTGTTCTGAACCCATTTAAAAAATATTTCTATTTGCAATGAAATTGAGTCTTATGTTTGTGTTATGCAGATAAAAAGAGATGAAATTCCTCCATATACGAGGAGTGACCAGGAGCTGCTTTCATTTTTTCCATAAACAAACAACGCAACACAAGGTTTTCTTTTTTAGACTGTTCTCACTTCTATAAATTGCTCAAGCTTATTAATCTTTTGTTTGGCTGATATAAATTTTTCAATTCACTAGAACCCGTGTGTATAATATTCAAATGGAATGAGCATACATTGATCAAAAGCATAAATAGGTAAAATGTCAAAACAGGGAAAGTTTTGTTTTTCTTCCCTTTGTTTTGTGAAAATCCAGTTAGACACCAAATCTGGTGTAAGCAACCTTCTTTGTGGAAACTACAAGGGGATTGCTTTTCTCTTCCCTTGTTTGTTGTATAGATATTTGTACTTCTATTTTAACTGCGTGACTAAGCTTGAAAACAACTATAAATTTGTCAATTCATCTATGCCCAAATATTGTATGCACGTTCAAATGACATTTGGCTTTTCCATAATAGAAATTATCTACAACCTTTACCAAACGGGAGAATTTCCATAGCTTTAATGTGAAAATATTACTTCTAACTTTCCATGTAGACCAAGACTTTAAAACTTAGTGTATTAATTTTGGTAATAAATCCAAGTTGTATGCCCTTTAAAACTTAGTGTATTAATTTGGGAGTCAAAATACATTCTAACTAAACACTCTTGATTGAGAAAATGGTCAAATAATGCATTCAACGATATTTATTTCCATCAAATGTAGCATAAATAATCTTTTAAATCTTACATTTTTTATTTAAATAGAAAGTATATACTAAAGAAAAAATCACATATTTTAACTAATTTTTACTCTAATAATCGATTATTATAGAAAGTTTCAAATGCATTTTTTCCTCTATTTAAATAGGCATTCCTTGAATTCATTTTAAGTTATCATTGTGCATTTAAAACAACACATTATGTTTTGGGGATTAAACTACTTTAATTTGAAGAATAGGAGCAACATCTAAAAAATTAATTTCTTAAAATTTGTGAAACTTTTGTTGGTTAAGCTACTCAAAGTTAGAGGAACATGATAATTGAATAATTTTTGTATTTAATAAAATTTTATAAAATTGAAGTTGAAATGTATTTAATAAAATAGTTATTAGATTGATCTAATATTCACATAGAAAATGATTGTAAAAATATGGTGAAAAATTAGACAAATGAATGTAGAAGTAGAGGTATATGTGCACACATTGAGAAGACAAAATATATTAAACTAGCATACATATATTAAATATTAATATATATAAAATACACTGAGAGTTATCATTATCGAGGGGCCTATTGCACTGAGAAAAAATGATGAAAATAGGCACCTTGAAAAGGATAACTCTTGGTGTATTTTATATATATATTAATATTTAATATATGTATGCTAGTTAATAAACAATGGAAGCCTTACCCTTTTCCTGCGTCATGTTGCAGTGTGATGCATAAATTACAAATTTTCAGGAGATAATTAGGTTTAAATTTAGATTGATCTTGCAAACCTCAATTACCAGAATTTGGGCTTTCTGCCCTCTTTGTGGCCATTGGACGTTTCACCTGAATTTTTGACAATAAGTAAATTATGAAGTATTTTTATATTCTATTATATTAACAATATTATATTTATATTTTTTTTATGAAATATATATTACTTAAATTTCAAATAACTATATAATACTCGATTTGTGTTGAAAATAATACATCATCTCATAAAAATATAGACAATTTAATAATTATCAAGAAGATCTCAAAATCTTACAAATAAAAGTTAACCAATATTTTTTTAAAATATTTTATTAAATCAATAAGTAATTTTAAAAAACTTATATTATAAATTTTAAAACAAATAAATTACTAAATTAATCAATATTTACTAATCTTCTAACTAACTAATATCAACTATATTTTCAATTATATTACAAACATGGAAATTGTTTAATCTTTTCATTAATTATTTCTATTTACATTTATTTTAATTAACCTAAATTAAAAATGTAAAGAACTTTTATTTTAGATTGTATTAAAAACTATTCAATAGGCAACACTTATTAATCATTTCATTTATTAATAATTTACCAACTACTATTTGTATTTATTTTAATTATACTAGATTAATAATGTAAAACATCATTTTCTTACAAGTGTCAACATGTGAGTATAAAGTAAAAGCTAAAATATTATGAAAGTGTCATGTGTGGAATTTTTAAGGTGGTATGATTTGTTTGTAGGTAAGTATTTTACTCACATTTTAACAAACACTGTAATTTTATTCTATTCCAATCAACAAAGGTATAATAGTATGTCTTACTAATCAATTTACAAATTTATGGGAGCACAAAAAAAAATGATTAAGTTCATTTTAGATAATATTTTTGACCACTATATATATTTGTCATTTAATAATTATATGTAGTATCATAGTCCCCCAAGCTACATAGAATGTTTAACCAACACACGTTTACATGCCAAATATATTGTTTAGTCTCATACATCGGTTTTATTAATCAAAACTTATCATTCCACACCATTTTTTTGAAGATTAAATGAAGTCAATACATTAAAAAAAAAAAATACATATATGTAGCACTCATTGTCAGCTTTCTAAAACATATTATTTTTTCCTATCTCATTATGTGTTTATGTGTCCTTTTGTAAAATTGTCACAAAGTTGAGGTCCTAGTTAATTTTGACAACCCATTTTCAAGTAAGAAACCTTTGTAGTTTTCAATACAAATAAACAATTTCCCAACTATGAATATAATTAAGATAATAAATTCTTGAACATTAAGACACTAAGATGTATATATGACAAATACTATAATTTGGGGCCATACTTTGTATCTCTATATTTTACCCCCACTTTAACATGCAAGTGAGATATAGTGAATCATGTATGTTAAAGTAAAATATTTTTTATTTATTTGTTAGACCTAAATTAAAGGATGTGAATAATTTTCTTGATGTTTGATACGAAAGGATCTAGCGAACAAACATTAAAAGTAAGGTATTGGCCCATTTACAAACTCGAAATATAAAATAAAAAAACTTTTTTTCACACCTAATGAATGTGTGAAATCATAGGACCAAAGATAATCTTCTTGCATCCTAATGAATCTATAAAAGAGGTTAAAGTAGGACTTTGATTCATTGGAGGATTATAAAATACTAAAGAGAAAATTTTCTTGTTCACTAATTTTAAGGAGATGAACAAAAATTAGATAGAAACCATTATTTCACCTCTATTCAAGTACTTTCCTATGTAATGAAAAAAGGTAGTTTAGGGAAATTACCACTACCACACGGTCTAGCTTTCCCCTCACGAGATTTTTAGGATAAAATAATGAGTTATTTGAGTTTTCATGACTATTACTATACAATTCTTTTTTATATATTTTATGGTCTATGTTTCATTATCTTTTATTAAAATTCATTTGATCCAAGTAAATTATAAGTAGAAATAATTTTGTGATCTTAAATTATAAAATTATAATGATTTACAAATTAATTTTGGAATTAGAGCAATTTGATCTTAGTGGGTTTGTGAAAGTTTGTATATAATAGTAACTATGAGAGCACAAAAGACTAACATAAAAAAATGAATGCACAATTAATTGCATTATAAATCTATATGAATGGAATAATAAAGAACTTATAGTGGTTTATCTAATAAAAAGAGATTATATCAAGACAAAAAGAGCTCATATCAAGGAAAAAAGTTAAAATGATACAAGAACAATCTTATGTTGGTAAAAGATCTTAAAAATAAACTTGGTATTAAGAAAGAGGGGGGAGTGGGAAAAAATGCATAGTATTTATTGAACAAACCATACAAAAATAAGAAGGAAAAAATAAAAATTACATTTAATGTAGGAACTAAAGTAGAAATAGATACTTTTGATGAACAAATTAATCTTGAACCATTAAATTCATGGATTGAAAAAATATGAGTCTATTTTAATGTGCATAAAGTAAATGTGGCATAAAAATATTCAGTTGCATTCCACAAAATAAAAGGGTATCATGTTGTATGGAGGGGGAATTTTGTTGTAAATTGTGGAAAGATGAATAATATCATAGTAAGTAGTTAGGATTAATTCATAGAAATATTTATCCTATTAGATATAAAATTGATAAAAAAAGAGAGTATATGTTACAAGAAACAAAGTGGTCAAAGTACGAAGGATTACAACAAATGGAGTTTAAGAGGAAATCTATGCAAAATGACATGGAATTGGATGAGCAAGATATGTTGAAAATGTATCTTGGAGGTCTCCATTATCACATCTTGAGGAGGATTGGTATCAACAATCCCAATGAATTGGATGAGACATGAGTTCAAGAATTTATGTAGAGGAGGAGAAAAATATATATGATGATGAGTCCTCTAGTGTGAAGGTTAAAAATACAAAATAATTAGAAAGTTAAGAAATAAAATACTCTTGTACAAAATAGAGAAGGAAAAGACACAACTAATCATTTTAGCCATTACAAAAATAGATGGACATGCTTATTTAAAGCTTTAGAAAATTCATCATAAACTACATCCTAAAAATAAAATTAAGAAAAAAAGTGAAGATTTAAATAAATCCATGCTAATAATCCAAGAAGAGGGAATTTAAATATAAAATAGTTTATATGTATACCATAGGTTTGTATGTGTAGCCACTGACACTAAAGAAAGGAGAAAAATGAAGAAATGAACATAATTTTCATTTTAAAATTACAAGTAAATAAGTCAAGTGTTTATATTTATTTTTTCCAAGTTAAAATTCAAGCTTGCATTGAAAAAAGTTAGTTTTTTTAGATTGGGTTTCCTATTTTATTCCTATTTTTTTTATTGGTTTTTGGTCTATGGGTTCACGGATAACACACATGGATCTTTGGATCCCTCTCAAATATCTTTTAAATAAGTTGTCCTTGGTCATTGTGTTGATGATTCCCTACATGAGGCTAATGTAGTAAGAATTATTATTGGTTTGGTTAAAATGAAATACATTTATTGGAAAAATAAATTACCTCTCTTAGAGCACAAAGATTCCCATGTTTGTTTATATTATTGGAAAATTGGTGTGTATGATGTTATCCCAATGATTTATAGACTCATTTGTAATAGGTCATTGAACTTTATTTATATATTATTTTAAACCTCAAAGGAAAGTGTGAACACTAAGGTAAAGATAAGTATAGGTCATAGAATGATTAGAAAAAAACAATATAGTTCTTCTAACATATTTGAACAAGATAGAGGTCCACTAACCATCTTAATATTATTCAGAATGGGCAAGCCAAAAAAATGGCAATCAAAACTTCATCTAGATGTGCAAGACATTCCTAATCAAGGAAATCATTTCTCAAGTGTTGACCTTGAATGGACACCTATTGGAGATGAAAATGGTGAGATAGACATATGTGTTGCAATCCCTCTTGAAAGACTCCCTCACTTTGTCAAAGGAGAAAGTTTATTGGATTCTACAGGGACAACATTTGTACACAAAATGCATAAAGAACCCAACTTGATACAACCTAAAGACCACACAACCATGATGTACTCAAGGTTTGCATAGATTTAATATAATAATTATGCATGTAAGAAATTATATTTTCTAATTGTTATATTAACTAATACATATATATATTGTACATGTGTAAACAGTTATTGGTGTGCTTTTGGCCTCGAGGATAACATAAATAAACCTAAAACCAAGAAAAGGAAACGAAGGTTTATCCAAAAAAGGGGTTGCCAAACCCACTTTCTTGTTAAGGTTATGTATGGTAGACCAAATGTTGCAATTATTACATATAACAATTTCAGTCATTGTGATTCTAATGGTGAATTTTTCCATGGAAAAGATGACCCTTTTGGCAATCCAAGGAGCAGTGTTGCACCAAGGTTGTCAAATGAATGTAAATCATATATTGAATCCTTATTGCTAATGGGGGTGGGGATTGACACAATATGTGAACAACATTATTTAGACCATAGTTTTACTTAGTTGATGAATAAGAGGGACACATGTTTGTTGAGAAAAGATGTTTTGAATGCATGGAAAAGAGTATGCTCACTTCGATCCCAAAAGAATGAAGATGATGCAAAAATTGTAAGCACGTGGCATGTAGAGGAGAAAGATAACTTCTTTTACTATAAAAGACCAAATAATGTGGAAAATATTCCATTTATCATAGGAATCCAAACACCATGGATGCAAGAAATGATGGTGAAACATTCACATAACTCAATTATTGCAATGGACTCCACATTCTCAACAAATAAATATGGTGTAAGCAAAACAATGCTAATTGTATTTATAGATCTTAATGAAATCATTAATTTATTCTCCTAAACATATAATAATTTATCAATGGTTTATTCATGTGTAGTACTAGTTATATATTTTGCTTGTATTCGATGAACAAGAGGCTAGTATACCTGTTGCATGGGCCATATCCTCAACAGATAAAGTCGAGGATATAAATGAATGGTTGACAGAAGTTTGTAAAAGATGGAAACAATGTAAAGCAGATTGGAATTTCAATGCATTTATGACAGACGATGCTAGTGCTGAGATTGAAGCAATCAGGTTTTTATTGGCCTTAATCTTTTATTTTTATTTTTTAGAATGATACTTATGAGATTTTATAATGTAACAATTAACTTTTTTAGAATGCACTACTTATGAGCTTTTATAATGTAACATTTAGATTATCCTTTGATTGTCGAGTACTTTTATGTATTTGGCATGTACATAGGGCATGGTTGAAGAATGCATACAGGTAAATCAATCTTTAATTAAAATATGTGGAGCAATTGAACATTACATGTTTGAACCTCACAGTTTGATATTATATTTTATAATCCAGGTATGTCCATAATAAGGATGTTGGAAATAAGATGTTTGATAGATTGGGTGAGATAATGTATGCAATGAGTGACAATGAAGACATCACTACTCACCTGATAAAAAAATTCATGGAGGAATTCAAAGAGGAGAAGAAAATTATTGATTACTTTCAAAAAACTTGGTGTCATGATGAAACTTGTATTGGTAAGTCTATTCAATTATTCATTATGGTTTTTCATTTAAATTATTTTTATTTATACTAAGATGAATTTTATAATTGTTTGTATAGTGATGTGGGAAAAAAACTATAGAATTTTTCCTCATGCAAATCAAGAAACCAATGCTTCCATAGAGTTGTATTACTTCCACATCAAGAGTCACTATTTAAGTGATCGTTCAAAAAGATGGACGAGAAGAATGGATTGGATTATCCATACACTTCTTCATAGGGTAGAGCCATTCTATAAAAATAAAAGATATTTGCAGTTATTAGGGTTTTTGACTAACTTGAAAAAAGAAAGATATTACACAACTACATTAGAGAGGTCAAAAAACATACCAAATATAGATTACCATCCATATGATCTCCTTCCTAACATGTACCAGATAAGAAGCCAAATAGTTCCAAAAAAATGGTATCTTGTTAGAAAATTTGGACCAAATTAACATGTGTGTGGCTGTCAGTGGGCAAAGAAGGGAAACACATGCAAACATGTGTTAAAGATTTTAGATCTTCTAAAGAGAAACAAAAATAATGAGCAAGATCAAGTTGTTGGTAAGGGTTATTTGAGAGTTAAGTTTAATATATATGTGTTAAATGATTATTATATTATTCCTCAAAACTAACTAAATTAATCTCATTAAATTATAGATGGTGTTACTCCATTGCTTGATGATGATGACAATGTCAGAGGGAGTTTTAGTCACAAAAATAATACCATCGGTAATGTCGTTATGGTCTTTACAATTACTTTTTTTTTATGGTTCTCAAAATTAATTAAATCTTAATCCAATTATAGATGATTGTAATCAAATAGAAGATCAAGATGTGCTTGGGGTTGTCATTGGTGAAGACCAAAGAACAAGTAAATTTTGATGTATACATTTTATAATGAAATATTAAGATAATTTTAAATATTTTTAGATTTAATCATTTATATTTGTATTACAGATGGCCATAAATCATGTGATGCTTCAAATGATAGCTTTCAAAATTCCATTGATTATTTAAAACATCTGCTCCAAAATTTACCAACTAGCGAAGATGAAAAAAATAAATTTAGTCAATGTATTAAGAGATTGAGAGAAGGTATCGATACATATCTTCCTTCCTTTTCCAAATTTACATCAATCCCTGGCTCATAGAACATGTCTGCGAGATGCATATCACCATGGTTCAATCCAAGCAAAATGTGCAAACATCGTTCAATTCATCAAAGAGACAATGTCATCTCTAAAGACTTGAATGAAACAACTGAGGAGTATGGAAATTTTTTATTCCCTTCTACAGGATGTAGAAAGAAAAAGAAAAAAAGGTCATAAATTTCTCAGGCATCGCAATAGAAGAAAGAGTTGTTATCATGCAACAACACAGTGTGTACATTTATTCATAAACATTTTAGTAATTTGCATAATAATATTTCTTGTTTCTATTTCATATGTTAAATATATGTCATTGTAGGTTTGGATGATCAAGAAAGTACTCGACAACATCAATTACCTTTCTCTATTGATCTAAACCAAACAATAACAAATGAAATACAACTTATAGATGGTAATTTTTTAACTATCAAATGTATTTGTTAATTTTATACTTAATAAATTTACCATTATTTATATTAATTACATAATGCAATTTTACACTTGAAAACTTTATTTATGTTGATGTGTTAAATGAGCATGTCATTGCAGATTCAAGGGATCAACAAAACAATAGAGAACATATGCTACCTTTTTCTTTTGATCTCAACTAAACAACAACAATAGATACAATGCAAAGTGGAGATGGTATAGAAATTATAGAACACACTTCTATCAATTTTATGTCTTTAATTTGTAAATTAATTTTGTCTAAGTTGATGTGTTAAATGTGCATATTATTGTGGCTTTAGATGATCAACAAAACACCCAATAATATATGTTACCATTTTCTATTGATCTTAACCAAGAAGCTTCAACAATGGATGTAATGCAAAGTAGAGATGGTAACAATATAGTAATTTGAAATTTCTAAATTATATTAGATAAGTTTTTTTTTGGTGGCCTAATTTATTTAGTATTGAGCTAATTAAAATGTGGTTTGACTTGTTATTGTGCAGTCAATTTTGTATCCATCAAGTTGCATGAGAAGGCTAGATTTTGATGATCCACCACAAGTTTAGGACTCACCTGAGACATAGGATCTGTAACGCCCCGCCAAGGAATCCAAAGGACATAGCATAAGGTAATAAATTAACTGAATAATTTTATTTTTTAAAGTCATTCGATTACACAAAAGTTCTAAGGATTCCAAGACGACGTTACTTAATCATTTACAAATAAGATCATCTCGTCATAATATCAAAATCATAAAACATAATATCATATCACGTTCGAGAATGATCCAATTTCATAAGCTTAACAAAGTCAAGTTACATAACCAGATTACATCAACTGAGATTATAATAAATCTCGAATCATCATAATGCCATTACATAATTTCTCTTATAGTCAACAAGAGAATGTACAATAAGGATGAAGGATATAGATCACGTTGTCAGCTTTGTTTATGAGTATGCTCAGCTTCTAACATCACAAACACTGAAGGATCAGGAATCTGCTCCATGAATATAGTTATCCAATAATAGCAACATCTGGAAGAGGACCCAATGAAGGAAATAGCACGGTTTCCTCCCAACCGCGTGGAACCCGAAGGTCCACTCCCTTCGTGCTAGGAGATAATGACAGGTCCACAAAATAATCAAACAAACAACAAAGAATAGACATTACATTACATGGCCGACAACACATAACGACGTGACAGTATCTAAATTACATGATCACTAATAAACTCTCAGAGGCAACAACAGTAACACAGGTGACTCTACATAAGAGACCACAAACATGCTTCAGGACAGAGTGTCATCACATAGTTGTTCTAAGTTACCCTAGTGAATCTTCCTAGACTACCGGCCCTCATCTAGAGTTACCCTGGCAGTCTCTACCGATTCCCTGCCCCTAGATAAACTCATATGGAGTTGAATTACCTTTTAGGAAGACAAGGTAGACGACTAAGCCATTCTAGGCCTTCCCAACCTACCCTTAATCTATAAAAGCATTAAGGCACTAGGTGAGGCATTTTTTTTTATCTTAATTACTTAATGAACCCCAGGTTTAATTGCTAAAGTTTTCACTGAATTAATAAATTTTGATAGGTTACCTTGGCTACCACTTTGGGTTCTGACCCCTATCAAAAGCCACTCTTCCAACATACAATATCATAACTTACTAACAACAAAATAGGACATCCAACATGCACATAAAACAAAATCATGAGTATATCCATCACAATCATGACAAGACCATAAAATGCACAATTCCTCCAATTGTGAAAACATAACGTGCATGGCTAAGTCCCAAATCAAGTCATTGCAAATGAACAACAAAATACATGCATACAAACTTTACTATGCAAATTTATTCCCTAGCCTTTGGAAAACTAGAACTCCATATCACAAATCAATTTAACTTTGCACTTTGATAATTTCAAAACAATCAATCCCACAAAGCTTCCTTATACACTATTCAATATTAAAAGAATAATTCAAAGTATGATTTCGTTAAATCACAATTTAAATGTCAAGCATATACATCATTCACTTTAAGATAATTAAACATCATATCTCAAAGACATTTATTTTCACACCAATTGTTGTCTTAACTTTTAAAACAAATCAAATAACGATTTTAATAGCGAATCAAAAACTATAATTACAATAACTTTCAATCATAGCTTAAATACTCTTGCTACACTTAATCATACCTTAATCTTTTCACAATGCTAACATTTCTTTTAAATTCAAAACTTGTTAAAATAGATATCATTTATCAAATTTCAACTTCTAGTAACTTTAATATTAAAACAAATGACAATAAAAAAAATTAAAAAAAGAACTTTTTGCATAATCTTTAATTAAATATCAGAACTATTACAAAACAAGAGAAATTAATGACAAGGCCAAGTTTGTGGCAACGGTCATTCCACAACACAAAATATAAGTATAATCTATATTTTAAGGGAGATAAGGCTTCCAACCCATGAACTCATAGTTCACTAAGTGTTCTAACATTCAAATAAAGCATGCCAACAATAAGATTTGACAAACTTTCTATTAGCACTGTGCATGCATAGAGGAAGGAAAAGTATATGCGTCATGCATAGGAAAACACATGCCCAAAAATTTAGAGAGATTATATAAACCTTTAAAATTTCTATTGTGTTCAAGTGCTTCAGCTATTACAGATTGACAAGGGGAAAACAAGAAGATTATTTAATCCTCTACAACATTCTACTTCAAGTGCTGCAGACGTGATGAGTTGCCAACAGAATCAGAAAAATATGTGAAACTGCTATAGCCTTCTAAGTTTAAGTGTTGTACCAGTGAGAGGTTGTGAATGGAATCTGGGAGGTTATTTAAATCTATATACCCTACCATGTTCAAGTACTGCCTTTATGACAGGTAGCGTATGAAATAAGGGAGCTTATTTAAACATCCAATCCCTTCTATGTTTGAATGTTACAGATCATTGGGTGTGCATGGCTGGTTTTTATGCTCGCATTGGCTATCAAGGAAACACCTGACTTAGGACATTCATAAATATTGGCTGAGTATTTCCAGCAACATGTATTTATTTTAAAACCAAAGAATGCAGCGACCTGGGTATAAAGTGTTTGGAAAAATGGTCTCACCTATCTCACATCATTATCATTTCTACAAGGACAATGCATCTAACAATCATTAGCTTACAGATTTAACAAAGCCATCAAGGTTGGATAACTTGTAGATCTATAATAGAGACCACCAGATAGGGAAGTAAATATGTTTCTCATCAGCAACTACAACACACCAAAAGTAATTCAAAGGAAAAGTTCAATGAAAATTGAGAGAGATAAAGTGCTTTAAGCTGGAACAAAAGAATACGAAGCAATGCAACTTAAATACCATTTAACAGATTAACTTACAATACCCATTGATTTCCCAAAATGTAACATGCAGACTGGCCAGTACAGGTGATAGACAAAACAACAAGGTGGATGCATTAAGATAGCTAGTTCATTTATTAATGATAAAGAAAGTATGGTTGTGATCCTTACGCCATATGAGGGTGTATAAAATATCAAGAGCATGAATACAGATCACACACTAGCTAAAGAAATGCAGTGACAAAGAAAAATATAATTCAAAGAAAGAGGAGATTGAATGTATACAGATCGTGCCCAAAGTTTGCATGGCTTGGAATGAGAAAATTACAAGTATCATGTATGTGCATAGACCCTATAAGGCAACAAAATGAGGAAACATCAAGTATTAATATGCATAAAGCACCCAATATGAATCTAACGACTGAAGTATAATGAAATAAGGGGAGAAAACAACAGTAAGAACTTAAAGATTATAAATTGATATGGCTACAACTAATGTCGATTTAATAAAATAATACTCTGAAAATGATTCAAACTACAAAAGACTATAAATTTATTCATTTACTAACAAGGCAAACCAAGTTTTATATGCCCAAAAGGAAATAGTCACAACTTCATGAGAGGTAAGAATTTCCTTAACCAGATGGTTTTATCTAACTTCAAAATATATTTTAGAATTATTTCCTTGTTTTGAAAACTCATTCTATTTGTATCATTGTTGAATGTGCAGATTCAGGAAGACCGAATGAATTTAGCAGGCGAAATAATTTTCTTCAGAACAATCAACATTCTAATATAATATCCAAAACTACAGATTAAGAAATTGCAAGCAAAACCAAAAGAAGAAAACCTGGTAAAGCTTGATAGCTGAGTTGAATCAAAATCTGAGACTCTTGTCAATACTGCTCAAACACTGGCTATTTAATGAAGAAAACCAAAACAATCCAGCCCAATAATATGCTTGCAATCAAATTCTAAGAAGAAAACTTTTCCAGAACAACTGTCATTGAAAAATTTCCTAAAAGCTATTGTCGTGAAAATTCTTCCAAAAATTTGCCGTGTAAGAATTGCAACCCCTAAAAGCTTATTAATGCAATTAATTACCTCAAGTTACAACTTAACTAATTGTAATCATGCATTCCAAAAATTGTTCAATTAGTTATAATCATTAAATATCTAAGATATTATCCCTCAACTCATGTTTTTAGATATTTTAACTTATTGAAAATAAACTCTTTTTAAATTGTCAGTTTTTCACAAAAATCCTATTTGCACAATTAATTCAACAATTACATTTAAATAATTACCTTTTTCAAAATTAACATTCACTTTTAAATAAAAACTTGTTTAATTTATTTTAATAAATCAAACCTTACTCATAAACATTTAATCTAATATTTAAACAAATTTAAATTTAATCAAATATATTAACAAATAAGTCATTTAACTAAATTAAACAATAATTAATTTCTAAATAAAATAACACAAACAAAATTGACACGACAAGACAAAACAACAAACAACAATGGCCGACAAATGGATACCCGTTCAATGAAGAACGACGGCTAAACGAGGACCTGACACTATCTCCAAATCAACATAATTTCATTGGATTAGAGTACGCTTAGACCTGACAAGTAGGTGGAGTCGATACCCGGTACTTGTATATGCATAAAACATCACTTGTTAAACATATTATCATATATCAAAAAACACACCGTGAAGAAGAATCGCAGCGTAACAGGGTACTCACAAGTGAGTAGTGCTACACTGTCTTCTTGATCACCAGGATTGACAAGCATCATTATATCATAAACATCAATCACATCATGATAACCACATTAAAACTTAGAAACAACATATCCATAACACACACGTGTCTATCATAATGTCTTCATACAAACTTAACCAGATAGTCTCGATATTCAATGAATCATCCACAGAGTTTAACAACTAACATAACATCAGTGTCGTAACTAGAAGCAATACAATATAGTATCCAAAATAGCTAAACAACTAGCAAACAAACACAAGCAAACTAATACACATAGTAGCAACTAGAGGGGTACTACAGGATCAATTGAATTATTAAGATTTAATGTGTAGTTATTCAACATCCACATTGCATATAGATCTTGAGATGGCATATGGAGCTTGAGATGACATATGCAACATTTTGTAAAAAATATTTTGAGTTGGTATCAATGCCAATTTCGTATGTGTAGAGAATTATTCTATGCTTTTATATATAAAAATCGATATACAATATAATTTTTCCTTATGTGCATGTTTTCTAGGTTTCAACGTTTAAATTTGAATGTATATTCACTTTAGAATGGTTGAATTATAAATAATAACATGTTATAGATTTATTTCTTGCAACCTTACCTTCTATGATGACTAAAAATCAATATACAATATAATTTTTTCATATCTGCATGTTTTCAAGCTTTAAACATTTAAATTTGAATGCATATTCAATTTAGAATGGCTGAATTATAAATAATATGTTATTTATTTCTTGCAATCTTACTTTTCATGATGGCAGTCATAGTTAGATATATGATTGTCTTATAATAACATGTGACCATTTCTCTATCAAAATACCATTATATTGTTTAGGATTTTTTATTCTAAGCATCTTTTCATCGTTTCATAATCATTTTTATTTGCATTAAGTTGTTTATGATTTGTTATTCTAAGCATCTTTTCATTGTTCCATAATCATTTTTTTGCACTAAGTTGTTTAGGAGTGGTTATTCTAAGTGTCTTTTCATCAATGCATAATCATTTCATTTGCATAAAATTGTTTAGAATTTATTTATTATAAACATCTTCTCAATTTAAATTGCATTAAGCATTTGGTGGCACTCCCTAGATAAACATAGAATAAATTTTGGTCGAATATGGAATACCACTAAATCTTAGTTGTATAGCTACAAGAGGAGAAAAAATGACTGATTAAATTGGTAAGATAATTTAATCTATTGATTAAATTTATCTTATTAAATGGATAAATTAATTAATTAAATTAAAGTTGTTGATTAAATAAATTAAATAATTAAAGTTGTTTTGTAAAGTGCATGGATTAAGTGATTTAAATTTATTTGGAAATTAAATTGTGTTTTAAATTATTTAAAAGTAAAAAATAAATTGTGAATGCATAAGAGGAAATAACTATGGTAGTTGAAAGAGATATTTTTGAATTTTGACTAAGTGTTGGGAAAATTAATGGGGGGATTTGATGGAAAAAGAGGATATTTTTGGAAAATTTTGTTGTTAAAATGGAGGAAGATTTGGCTCTATAATTTTTACATTTTTTGGTTTGGGAGTGGAGATTTTGGAAGAGGTTCTGGAAGATTGGATTTTGCAAGGAAGCTCAACTTCAGATTTTATTTCTTCAGACTTCAAAAAACAGGTTCTTTATTGCTTTATTGTTTAGAAGTTTTGATTTTAAATTTTGAAAGGATTGCTGTGAATTTTTTAAAATCTCTGTAGAAAAATTGAAAAATTCTTAGATCTTTTGTAGGGAAAAGAATTTAAAACAATAGGAAATTCAAAATGAAAACAACAAAAGAAATTAGAAAACCTTGTAAGAATGAATGAAGATCCCCTTCTGTAGAATATTTTTGTGAAAATTAGTCCTTCTGGACAATTGTTATGATATATTTTACATATATATATATAAATAGGCATATATAGATTTTGATTTACAAAATTTTGATTGAAATTTTATGAAAATCATCGTACGACGAAGTTGGGGAAACTGAGAATTTTTTAAAAAAAAAAAAATTAAAAAATGGGGGGCGAGGGTGATGTGGCTGCACCACAGCCGCACCCATGGAGGGTGTGTTGCCATAGGCAGCGTGTCCTCCACAGGGGAGTCTAGGCGCAGCCCAGGCTACGTCCCCTGCCTTTTCTTTGGGCTTTCTTTTATTGAATTTCTTTTTTTTATATTATATTTCTTTTAATTATTTAATATATATTATATATTTTAAATAATTGGATTTTATTTAAATGATTTGAGAATTTAAATTGATTTTATAAATATATATTTAAATAATATTTATATATTTAAATATATATATATAATTATATATACATTAAGTATATAATTATATATATATGTTTAATATATATATTTATATTTAAATATAATTATCTTAAGATTATTTTATTATAATAGTTGCAAATATTTATTTTATAATAAAATGATTTTTATCATTATGTGTAATTGAGGAAAATGGAATTAAACTATTAGTTTTAGAATTCCTTATTGTTGCAAATGTAATTATATTTACTTTGAGTATTTGCAAGTGATGTGTAATTGAGTTAATTGGATTTAAGGAAACCTAACATTAGATTTATTAGTTTGCCTGTGATTGTTTTTAAAGGTTATGTTTTTCCTTTATTCTAGTTGTTGGGGCAACTGTGTTGTTTGTTGAGTAAGACTTCCAGATGTGTTTTCTTGAGATGATGTTGTGTCTCATGTGATTTGTTATTGTTTAGCTTGGGTAGTGCACGGGATATGCTTCAGTTGGACCTGGTTATGTGAACAGGTTGTGTTGTATAATTATTGTTGAGTTGGTAATTGTAATTGGTTATGTGCACCTGGTTTACCCAATGTTAGTGGGATTAGTTCCTTAGGTTGTTAATAGGGGAGTGGCTTTTCATGGGGGTCAACACACAAAGAGGTGTTTGGGTAACTCATGAAGAGTTAGATTAAACAGTGATAACTTAATAAATATGTTAGGGAAAAAAGGTAGTTTAAACACTTAACTTTTGTTAATGCCTTGCTCATGGACTCAAGGGCTAGTAAAGACTTGAGATGAGACAAGAAGGCCTAGAATGGCAAGATCATTATCTTGTCTCTATGAGAGATTATCGATTCCTCATTGGATTGCATGTGGGGTTAGGTTTCGTAAGAGGTCACCAGGGTAACCCAAGATGGGGGTCGAAGCCTAGGAAGATTCGCCAGGGTAACCCATGCAACTTTGTGATGACACTCCTCCTATGACAATCGTCAGTTAGTTTGTTGTATTGTGTAGTTGATCATTATAATCTGGAAGCATTGTAACCATTTTGTTAGTATTGTACTTGTGTAGTTTAGTATTGTTATTGCCTGTGCCTAGAGGTTGTAGGTTTTTCCTAGGAAGCTCTTTTACTATCTCCTAGCACTGGGGGTGGGCCTTTGGGTACCACTTAGTTGGGTGGAATGTGTACCTTACACTGTTGGGTGCCCAGTTCTTGTTCGTGATGGAAGGTACTTCCTGATTGGAGAGCTCGTGTGTACGAGTGGATTTGTAACTCTTTCATGTTCTCACTTGTATCTATTGGATGCCTTGTAATTGTATCACTCCTCAATTGTATTCGAGGAGAACTATTGTAATTTGTAATTGTAACACTTTTGTATAGACTATCTCATTTGGAAATGAGAATTGTAATTGTAATATTAAATAAATGCAATGTGTGAATGAATCATTATTGTACTTTATATCTTAAGTGATGTATTTTAATGTTATTAGATGTATGATCTTTAATTCATGAGTAATAAATATAAGTTTATTTAGTAACTTTTGTTAGTAATGGGTATTGTAAGTAAGCGTCATCACGCACCTTAGAGAATGTATGTGTTAGTGTAGTTTACTTTACTTGTTTAGTTACACTTAAAAAAAAAAAATTGTTCACTTTTGTTATGTGTGTGACATTCTCTAGGGTTTCGTGACAGGCATTACAAATATAATCTAATTTATTATTTAACAATTAAAAATTAATTTTGACGTTTTTTATAATTTATAAAGTTAAATATTTTACAAATTGGTGCTGAAGTGGAGTAGGATGGCGATTTTGTGCTCTATTGGCCGAGCTAGGGCGTTTGTGCCCTAGCTCGCTCTTTGTGATTTCCTTGTTGGTGTGTCGTGGGGGGGGGGTTTCTTCTGAGTTCAGGGTGTCGATCGGTTGTTTTCATTTATTTTATTTTGGTATTCCTTGGCACGCAAAGGCAGGTGTTTGGCTTGCGCCGGCTGGTTGGGGCCTGAGTTTGTGCTGAGAGAGGTGGCGACAAGGTGTGATTTGGAGAGCTGCCGCTTGGGGAGGCTCTGTTTATCAGCCAAGGCCAACATGGGGTTGAGTTCGTTGGACGTTTTTGTGGGTGTTTGGTGCGCGACCATTCTCCGTGGGCTGTGAAGTTTCCCGTTTGGGTGTTGGGCATTTCCTTTGGAGGCTGAAACTTGTGAGTTTTGGTGGGCTGTAGGTGAAGCTTGAGGGGTATTATGTTAACCACTAGTGTGGTTTTTCCTCTGTCCTCTAGACTCGGGGGCTTGCATGCTCGCTTAGGGTCTCGATTGTGGGTTCATGTTGCGAGGGGAATCATCTGGGGTTAGTCCCAAGATGGATTTTTGATTAGCCTTTGGATCGAAGCCCCCGACTCAGGGAGCAAAGGTTTTCGATAATAATTTTTTTACGCTGGTTCAAGAGATGAATGGTGCTGGATCATCTGGAGGATCTAGGATTATGAAAATTAATGGATGTCTGGAAAGATGTAAGGAGAGACCGAAATTGGTTATCTCAATGGAGATGCTGGCGAATGATATTGAATATTATTCAAAACACTCCTTCTATTGTAAATTTATGGGTTTAAGAGTCTCATTGCAATTTTTGGAATCTTGGGCTCAGAGGACCTGGCTGCCGGAAGGTGAAATGGAGATTAGGCTCTTAGTGAATAATTACTTTATGGTTTCATTTGATTGCATGGATGATCAGAATACGATTTTTGAGGGGGGTCCCTATTTCTATAACCAAGTGGGTCTATTTTTGAAGCCATGGCATGCAAGCTTCAATCCGACTGAAGAGCTCCCAAGTAGGGTTCTTGTGTGGGTTCGAATACCATGGTTTCCAGTTGAATGTTGGCGTGAGGATGTTCTACATTTAGTGGCTTCAATGCTTGGTAAACCAGTTGGGTCTTCACAACAGACGCAGTTTAAAAAGGTAATGAATTTTTCCCGTATTTGTGTGGAAATTGATTTAAGCATGCCATTGCCAGATTTTGTGGAAGTGAGTACAGGATCATATACATGGGTGCAACAGTTAGACTATGAAACTCTACCTTTTAGGTGTTGATTTTTTCATGAGTATGGACACTTATAGTGCAGGTGCCCTAGGGCTAAGCCAATGGGGACCCACTCTGGCCAAACCCTGCGCAACCCACTTGGGGTTGATAAGGGGAAAGGGCATATTCCAAGTGATGGTAATGGGGATGATGGATATGTCCCTGTCAAAGCTCGTAATAGAAATCGGGGGCAAAAGAGGACTCTGGGGGAGAGGCAGGATGATGCTTCTTTTAATAGGTTTGAGGTGCTGGACAATCTCAGCCAACAGGAAGTGAACCCAGGTTTGATGAACTTGGGTCAGGGAACTTTGGGTTTGGGAAAGGATGGGCCTTCTTTGGAGACTATGCAGGATGTGCAGGACACGGGTGTTGGGAAAATGGACACGGATCAGCAGTTGATTGTTCAGGCTGGGCCGGATCCTGTGATTGGGGTTTTGACAAATGAGGGAGAGGGTTGTCCTTTGCCTATAAAGACTGATGCGAAAGTTGGAAAGAGCTCTATATCCTCTTCTAGTATGGGTATTTTGCAAAAGGATCCAAAGAAAGAGGTTGGTGAGAAGAATCCCCAGCTGGGTCAGAAAAAGGATTTGGAAAAGATTAAATCAACTGGGGAAACTCTGGTGGAGTCAGGGGCAGTTAAGACCTTGGATTCACATTTCCTATGTACCTAGAAATGATTGTTTTATCTTAGAATGTAAGGGGCTCGAACAGTGGCCCTCAACAAAAAGTTGTTCGAGATTTGGTTAGGAATCAATCCCCTGATGTTCTTTTTCTTCAGGAAACTAAGTTATTGGTGGAGAGTATGTTGAATATGGTACCTAAGTTGTGGAAGTATGGTGAGTGTCAGTGTGTTGGAGCTCACGGTGCGTCCGGGGGGGTGGCTTGCTTATGGAATCCACAGAGGATTTTCCCTCTCTGGTGGATGTCTTCTAAATTTTCTATTTCATTGGTGGCCTCATGCTTTGTGACAGGAGAATGTATTCTCCTCTCTAATGTGTATGCGCTAGTTGATTATATGGGTAAGCAGCTTCAATGGTTCCACCTTCAATATGTTCGTAGCCTAGCCCCCTTCCACCCATGGATTCTGGTTGGGGATTACAATGTTATAGTGGAGTTATCTGAGAAAAGGGGTGGAATTGCTCGGATGGAGCCTTCTGCGCTGCTTCTCAGGGATAGCATTTCTAATCTCAATCTTATTGATGTTCAGCCCAATAATGGTCATTTTACTTGGAATAATAGGCGAACTGGTGAGGACTGTGTCACTGAGAGGCTGGATCGGTTCTTGGTCTCCTGTTATTGGGTTGGGGACTTGTGGTCTACCTCCTTTGAAATTTTGGATTGGAGGGGTTCGGACCACTGGCCTATCAAGCTTAGTATCATCTCTGCCTGGGCGCCTCGATCTCCTTCCTTCAAATTCCAGCTTATGCGGTTATGGGACTCTACTCTTTATGACCATGTGGATGTGTGGTGGAGGTTAGGAAGACCTGCTTTTGGCACTGCAATGTATTCCTTCGTCAAGCTTCTTCAATTTGTCAAATATTAGCTTAAAAGGTGGAATCGTCAGTGTTTTGGTAATATTTTTCATGAGAAGGCCGCTGCCCAAGAAGAGTTAAATAATGTTACAAGATTGATTCGGGATAATGGGGTTTCAAAGGATATTTTGAAAGAAGAGGCTAGGGCTTTGAAGGTGGTGGAGGAATGTGAGCTACGTGAGGAGATTTATTGGAAGCAAAAGGCTCGGGTTGAATGGCTGTAGGAAGGGGACAAAAATACTGCTTTTTTCTTTAATTCTGTGAAGGCCAGGAGGCATGGTAATTCCATCTCTATGTTGGTTAATGACAGGGGGGATCGTGTTGTCTCGTTCCAGGAAATCGCGACTGAGGCATCACAGTACTTTGCTACTCTTTTCAAAGAGGATTCACAAGGGGGTTCTATCGAGGAGGAGCAGGTTCTTTCTTGTATCCCTTAGTTGGTTTTCCGAGAGGCGAATGAGTATTTGATGAGGGAGATTTCTCTAGAGGAGTTGGAGGGGATTGTGTTTCAGATTAAGAGAGGGAAAGCTCCTGGCCCTGATGGTTTCCCAATAGAGTTCTTTCAAGAGTTTTAGGATATCATAAAGTTGGATCTTCTGGCGGTCGTTCAGGAGTCCCAGAGGAACAAGCAGATGTTGTGTGCTCTTAATTCCACTTTCATTGCTCTCATTCCCAAGTGTGAAGGGGCTGAGAGGTTAACACAGTTTAGGCCTATATCTCTGTGCAATGTGGCTTATAAAATTATTTCAAAGTTAATGGCTGAGAGATTGAAGAAGTGGCTTATAGTGTTGATTTCGGAGGAATAAAGTGGGTTTGTTGTGGGTCGTCAAATTTTGGATGGGGTTGTTATTGCTACTGAGACCATCCACTCCATGGCCAATTCCCATAAGAAGACAATGTTCATTAAGCTGGATATGGCTAAGGCCTATGATAGGGTTAGATGGTCCTTTCTTCGGAAGATCCTTGTTGCTTTTGGATTTTGTGAGGAATGGATCCAATGGGTTATGAGTTGTGTTACATCTGTTTCCTTCTTAGTTTTGATAAATGGAGATCATTATGAGCTTTTTGGGGCTTCTAGGGGTCTTTGCCAGGGGGACCCTCTCTCTCCGTACTTATTTCTTCTTCTTGTTGAAGGTCTTGGACGTTTGTTGAAAAGAAATGTTGGGTTAGGCATAATTCAAGGTTGGCATTGGGGCGGAGAGTTACCTCCGCAGTCTCATTTGCAGTTTGTTGATGATACTGCCTTGATGGGGATGGCTACTGTCAGGGAAGCTACTTTTTTGAGACAGCTACTAGATGTTTACCTTGTGGCATCAGGGCAATTGATTAATGAGGATAAATCTTCCATCTTCTTCTTCAATACACCTGCTCCCATTCAGAGAAGAATTGCTAATATTTTGAGGTTTCTGATAGGGGTTCTCCCTTTTATGTATTTGGGCATTCCAACTTATGTTGGTCGTCTTCCCAAGGGCTCTTGGCAGAATATCATTGACAAGTTCCAGGTGAAATTCAATCATTGGACACATCGATGGTTATCTTTTGCTGGGCGGGTTTAGCTTCTTAAGTCAGTTGTGCAAGCACTCCCTACTTACAGATGTATGCTTCAGGTGGCTTCGGTGGGGTTTCTTAAGGAGTTGGATTCTCTTGAAAGACAATTTTTATGGGCTGGAAGCTTGTCGTCCTCCAAGTGGAGCCTGGTCAAGTGGGAAGACGTGTGTAGTCCAAAGCAATATGGTGGTTTGGGTCTTCGTCAATCTACTTTGTTCAGAGTGGCTGTGGCTGCTAAGCTTTTTTGGAGATGATGTGTGGAGCAGGATCAGTTGTGGGCCAGGATATTGTCTCATAAGTATTTCCCTGGCGTCCCTTGGTGTGATCTCCTTAAGTACCCTCTTGAGGGGAAAGGTTCGATGATTTGGAGTACTCTTCAGAAGGGTGCGAAGCTCATTAAGGAAGGTCTATTTTGGATTTTTCGATGAAGTTCAGAAGCTCTTTTTTGGTCAGACTCTTGGGATGGTTCCCCTCTACTTATCTCTCAGTTTCCTCACCTGCTTCCTTTGAGCCAAAGATTTCTTGCGGCTGGTTGGTCTAGGGTGAGTGACTTCAAGTCCTTTTCTTTTTATGGTCAGTTGGAGAGGGCTTGTTGGAAGGATCCCACACAGTGGCCAGATTTGGGTGAGGAGGAAGGCAGAGCCGAGCTCAACACGATTCTTTGCAATAGGCGTTGTAGCTCTCTACTTGAGGAGGATATTATAGCTTGGAGCCATAGTTCCAAGGGGATTTACTCTATTTCTTATGAGTATTAGGTGTTATTGGCTCAAAAGTTGGTTAGGGTGGAGGTTCAGTGGTGGAAGAGGGTGTGGAGTAAGCTATCATGGCCCAAATGTAATTGCTTTGTGTGGAATTTAGCGTGGAATAGGTGCTTGACCTGGGATAACATTCGTAAGCGTGGTTTCCAGGGGCCTTCGGTATGTGTTCTCTGTGGGAAAGAGGAAGAGGATTCCTCACATTTGTTCTTCAGTTGTCCCTTTGTTGTTCAACTCTGGCATTGGTGGTGGGAGGTTTGGAAGCAACCTTGTATTCATGCTTCCTCGTTGGTGGAGTTCTGGGATAGTTTGGGAAGACCCCCCTCGTTGACCTCCTTTTTGCAGGATGTTTGGTATGTTGGACCTACTTTTCTTCTTTGGCAGACCTAGTTGGAGTGAAATCACAGGATATTCCATGGGGTTAAATTGGTGGGTCAGCAGGTTTGGATGCGTATATTAGGTATGATACAGGAGTCGGTTGTGGCTAAGAGTGAAGCGTTTTTCCCCCTGGGGAAAGGAGATGCTGAGTTGGTGGATAGATTGGGTCTTCAGGGGATATATTCTTCTTCTAGTGGGTCCAGGAGAAGCAAGCATGGGACCAGGAGAGTGCAATGGATGGGTAGGTGGTTGCCTCCTCCGGCTGGAGTCTTGAAGATCAATTCTGATGGTTCTTCTCGTGGTAATCCTGGGCATGTTGGGATTGGTGGGGTTGGCAGGGATTCTGGAGGTTCAGTGATATTTATTTTTTCTATCCATGAGGGGGAGAAAACTGTTAATCTTATGGAGGGCTTGGCGATTCTTTATGTTGTGGAGCGGGCCCTTGCTTTGGGATGCAAAAGGTTATTTGTGAAGTGGATTCACAGATCTTGATTAATCTGTTGAATGAAAGAAAGATGTCTGATATTAATTGGCAGTTGGCTTCAGTTGTTCAGCATATTCTTCAAGTTAGCTCCAGGATGGAGGCAGTTTCATTTGTTCATATCCCGAGGGAGTGGAATCAGGTTGTTGACTGCTTGGTTAAATGGGCTTCTGAGCATGATACTGGTTGGAAGATCGAGGATTGGATGCAAGTTTCCCCTGAGTTGCGACAGGATTTGGATAGATTCCTTGAAGAGGATCGAAGGGTATTGGAAGATAGTTGATTTTGTTTTTGTACTTGCTTTGTTGATTCTTTTGATTCCTGGGGCATGCTCCCTTTGTTTTGGTTGTAATGTTCTTATCTGATTTTCAATAAAGTTTTTACCCCCTTTTTATAAAAATAAATAAATAATTTTGACCAATAAAACAATAAATCTTATTTTTTAATAAATGTAATGTAAAATTACTCCAAGCATGAAACAAAATAATATTTTTCTTTTTTAGTTTGTCTCCAATTTTTTCTTTATAAGTTTATATATATATATAACTAACACAATGTTAAAATTAATTACAAATATTTTATCGAATTATATTCTTCCTAGATATGTTTCTTAAATAAAATTGAATTAGAAGAAAAAAAGACTTGTATAGATATACAATCAACTTATTTTTAGGTTTCCAACTTTATTCACCAATTATAATCTATTTAATGTAGTTTTTATATATTAATGTTTAATAAACATACACATTGAAATATGAACATAATAACTTCTAATCATTTTAAATATTTAAAAATTGAAAATTTGACATCATTTTACAAATTATATGACTTATCTTATAAAAAAATTATTTAATCATTTTAACTTAGCAAAAAACTTTACTAGCTTTTCCAAAAATTTATATTGTAAAATTAATAATTTATTAATAAATAAAAATATTTAAAATAAATACTTATCAAAAAAATATTAAATATAGACATAAAACACATTGTATTGTTTATATTTTCATAATTATTTAAAAAATAATAATTAATCATTACTCATTTGAAAACAACAGAAACAAATATTTCAAATATACAAATTTCATGATTTTATTAAAAATAAATAATATCTTTATTTATAATCAAGTGTGTAGGATGAAGTTTACATTAGGGTGAAAAAAAAAACATGTACAAGTTTACAGAGTTGTCTATACAGGTGACAATTTACATCGATGGGCATCTGATGGCTGCACCCGTGCAAGCCCCTACAAGCCTCTACTAATGGTTTGTACATGCCTGCCCTTGTCTCCAACTCTTCCCGTCCGGCTACAGCTGTCACCCATCACCTGCACTCCAATCCACTTGTTGTCGACTTGCCCTCTGCAATCAATGCCCATTGAGATATGTGGCTGCCGAGATCTATTGCGATATGTATTTGCTAATAATTTTAATTTTTTAAATTTCTTTTTAATTTTTGGAATTGGTGTATTATAGTTTTTTTTACTAATAATTTTAAATTTTTTATTTCTTTTTAATTTTTGGAATTGGTGTATTATTTTTTGCTAATAATTTTTTTTTATTATTTCTTTTTAATTTTTGGAATTAGTGTATTATAGATCTTTTAAAGATTTATAAGTATTATTTTTTATTTGATAAACTATTTTTATTTACTCAAAATTATTTATTTTTATCTACTTAATATCTATTTTATTTTACTGTATTGTTTAAAAAGTTTTTTTTATCTGAAAAGTTTTCTTTTGTGTTCAAATCTACATGTGAGAAATTATCACAAGTTAGTTTTGTACCTCCAAAAGATCCACCTGAAATTTAAAATTTCATAATGGTTTCAAGCTAACTCCCTTCCCACTAACCACTATTATTATGCATTTTACCTATTTTTTTTACCTTAAATATTTATACAAGAATGCTTTATTTCCTTATAAACATAACAAAACAATATCAAATAAAAATAAGGAGGATTTAAATTTTAGTGTTTCAAATTTGCATGTGAAATACATGTTCAAAAATATTATTATAGATTGTGAGGAAATAAATCACTACCCTAAGAAAAGTAAATGATTTTCATGCTAATTAAATTGAATATAGAATGTAATAATTTGAGTATTAATAAAGTATTGAGATTCTATTATTTGGAATGAAGAAACTAAATAATTCAAAGTGAACAAAAAGTTTATCTACATATTAATTTTTTTTTTTAATAAAGTGGTTCACTATGATAAATAACTACAATATGAGATGCATACAAGAACCTAAGTGAAATATAACCTTGAATGATACTATCCTAATGATTTATCAATAGAATAGAATAATTTATATTTTATGTATTGTATGCTAAATGGCTATCTATCTCTAACAAATATTCAAAATGAATTTTCTCTAATCTAATTTAAATACATAAATAGACAAAGATGGGACATACACAAGACTATATAATAAACTAATAATAGGGTGTGAGAAACATGTGGATTAAGGAATTAATTTTAGAAATGAAACCAAGAAGCCTAGATGAACACCCCTATTAAATCTTACCTCAATATAAGAAAGTGTAATCTAGGGCACTCATGTCCAAATTAGTTTTTTAATGGTCATAAATTCCATAATTTGAAAATTAAAGATGAATGTATAAGTGCCAGAGGTTCCTATTATTTTCATGTCTCATTTCTAGTCAATCCAAGTAAATACATATTAGGTGTGTACTTGTCTCTTTCTTTTTATCATTTACTACACGTTTTCCCTTCTTGAGTATATATTTTCTTTCAAATCCAATCTTCTTTTCTTCCTACCCCTCTTCAGTGTGTTTTTTTTCAATTGCATCCATTGAGGTGGTTTTATAGATTTGTTTTAAATTGATCTAAACAACTCTTTGATTTGATGTTAACATGGGTCAAAAAATATGAAATGGAGCATTTGGGAATGGATAAGTGGATCTAGTTTGGATGTGTACAATTGATACCTTAATAAATGACACAATTGATAGCTACCTATTGATAACTTAGTTAAGTAGTGTCACCATTACATATAGATTTAAAATGAAATATTTAAAATAAATTATTAAAATCCCAATCTATACCAAATGTAACATGTAATTGAGTGAAAAATTAGAAACAAAAATCAAACAAACCAAAACATCATTACCAAATGTGATTCTTGTTGCGCCAAAAGTTAAAATTTCTCATAATGAAAGAGATGTGGTTACTTGAATAGGAAAAATAACAATAAAATAATTGGGACCCTTCAAGATGGCTAAGGGTAATACATTATTGAGATTTCTTTAATTTAAAAAAATTATGTATCTAACTATGACTACCATCATGGAAAGTCATCTGATTGTAAGAAATAAATCTATAACATGTTATTATTTATAATTCAACCATTCTAAAATGAATATGCATTCAAGTATAAATGTTTAAAGTTGAAAAACATGCACATAAGGAAAAATTATATTGTATTCTACACTTATATATATATATATATAAGTGTAGAATAATTCTCTACACATATAGAAAATTGGCATTTATACCAACTCAAAATGTTTTTTACAAAATGTTACATATGTCGTCTCAAGATCTACATACAAAGTGCATGTAGAATAACTACACATTAAATCCTAATAGTCCAATTGATCTTATGTCTCAGACAAATCTTACACTTGTGGTAGATCATCAAAATCTAGCCTCCTCATGCCACTTGATGGATGAAAAGTTGACTACACAATAACAAGTCAAACCATAAATTTGATTAATTAGCTAAATAGTAAATAAATTAGGCCACCAAATAAAAACTTATCGATAATTTAGAAATTTCAAATTACCATATTGTTACCATCTCTACTTTGCATTACATCCATTGTTGTTGCGTCTTGGTTAAGATCAATAGAAAATGGTAACATATGTTGTTGGGTGTTTTGTTGATCATCTAAAGCCAAAATAACATGCACATTTAAGACATCAACTTAGAAAAAAATAATTTACAAATTAAAGACAAAATTGATTGAAGTGTGTTCTATAATTTTTATACCATCTCCACTTTGCATTGTCTCTATTGTCATTTCTTGGTTAAGATCAATAGAAAAATGTAACATATATTCTCTAATGTTTTGTTGATCCTCTAAAGCTGCAATGACACACATATTTAACACATCAACATAGATAATTTTTTCAAGTGTAAAATTACATTATGTAATTAATATAAACAATAGGGAGGATCTTTCTGATGTGTTGGGTTCAGCCCGTGACAGTGCCAATGTTCTTTTTAAAAAAATTAAATGGTTTTTTCATGAGATTAATAGGACTAATGTTCGCATTAGAAGCATTTCTTGTAAGGCTGAGGATCCTACGATCCAGAGCCAAATTGATAATTTAATGGCTGGTCTCAATACTATAGCTAATACTGTGGTGGAGGAAACCGTCAATTTGAAACAAAGTATGGAGGTTAGAATGTTCTCCCTTGAGGAGAAAATTGACAAAATTTGGAATATGGTTATGAAGAGTCATGAAAATCCTAAAGTCCTGACTAGGTCAAACTCTACGAAGGCTTTTCCCCCTAATAAGAGAAAGGAAATTTTGTCTGTTGATGATATGGTTGATGAGGGTAAGCTGACTGGGGAGGATTAAGTTGCTGCTAAAGGTTCTGTTTTGAGTTGTGAGGTAAAAACTAGTGGGCCTGGGGTTAGGACTAGAAATAGACTAAAAAATCAGGCTGGGGCCTCGGGTTTGGAGGTTTCTGATACTAGGGTTAAGGGACAAAAGCTTGCTGCTAGTGAGATGGAAGCTATTGAATTTTTGAATAATATGTAGTGGTGTGTGCTATTTTTTCGCTGGTGGTTTGCTGTCGTTGGGCTGATGGTTGTGTCTTGATGTTTCCTTTTTGAATCAGTTGTTCCTTTTTGTAAAGGTTTCCGGGCCCCTTCAAAACCCATTTTTTACCTCTAATCAAAACAATAGTAAACTTATGGAAGAGGAGGATGCAGTAGTGCGCGGGCGTGGGTGGGAGAAGTTCCTGTTTGAAATGCTCTGAGGACGTTGGTGATGAGGAAGAAAAATCGGAGGATGATGATGGTGGAGGGCGGTGGGAGGCAGATGGATGGCATGTGGACCCTTTGTTGGAGGCTCTCTTTTAGGTGTTTTAGTTTTCAGATTGGGTTGGTTTTCTTTTGTTCTTTCTTTGTGGATTGGTGGAGCCTCTTTCTAGCTGTGTGTGTGGAGTTTTGGCTTGTCTTTGGCCCTAACCGATGTGTTGGGGTATATTGGTGTTCTTTGTTGTTGGGCCTTCTCCTTTCTCCTGCTCCTTGTGGGACTTGGTTTTTCCTACTCATTATGAATCTGGGAGATCGCTTTTGGTGGTTCTCTGGTCTATATTTCTAGTGCTGAATGTTGTGCTTCTCTCCCTTGTTCTTTGTGGGGTGTTTTGGACTGGGCTGAATGTTACCCTTACTCTTCTACCCCAGTTGTTCTTTGTGGTTTGGGTTGCTTTTGTGTTGGAGCTGGACATTTCTGATTTGAGGTTGCGGCTACAGCTATGTTGACCCTCTTTGTTGTGGCTACCCCCAGGTTATTGTTGATGGGGTCTGTGTCTTTTGTGAAGGCTCTAAAATGGTGGTTACTTAGGGATGCTACTAATTTGTGCTAGGTGTTTTGGACTGGGTTGAATGTCATTCTTACTTTGCGGCCCTAGTTATTTTCTTTGGTTAGGGTTGCTTTTGTGATGGAGCTGGATATTTTGGTTTTGAGGTCGTGGTTGAAGTTTTGTTGGCCCTCTTTGTTGTGGTTGACCCCTAGGTTGTTGTTGATGGGGTATGTGGTTCTCTCGTGGGTTGAACTGTTTCATGTTTATATTATGATGGTTCAATGTTCTTGGTCTTTTGTGAAGGCTCTAAAGTGGTGGTTAGTGAGGGATGCTACAAATGGGTGTTGGGTTATTGTGTTGGATTTCTCTTTTGTTCCTATGGAGGTGGACCCCCCTCAGCTGATATTATTGAGGTGGATAGTTCTCCTATGGAGGTGAAGGTGGAGGGTGTTGTTTTCCGGATGTAGTAGCCTTGTTGTTTGTTTCATCCTTCTCTTGGTTTCAAAGTTGGGTTCTTGATTCAAGTAGGGGTTGTATGCCCAGGGGTTTTTTGAGCTCTCCATCTCCCCTATTGAGGTGGGGTCTTTGGTTTTTCTCAAGTTTTTGATTAGGGGTCTGATGGTGTCATACACCATTTTGCAGATTATATGTCTTGGCTTAGTGATGTCTTCCATGAGTGATTGGTTTGCTGATGCCTGGCAGATGCAAACAGGTTCTTTTTTTATCTATTAGGGTTTCTGGCCCCAGTTAAAACCAGGTTGTTTTTGGGCCTTAGGCCCTTTCTTGTTTGTATGATGCAGCATGTGTAATCTTGCTAATCTTTAGTGGATGTTGTTGTTGGTCTTTGATGTTTTTTAATTTGTAGCCTGTCTTTCTGTGTATTGGGTTTCAGACCCCATTAAAACCCATTTTTACCTCTAATCAAAACAATAGTAAATTTATAAAGATTAGAAATTTTATTAGAGATAAGAATTAAGTAATTGTCTATAAAGTTAATAAACACACTTAATAGTTAAAAAATTACCATCTATAAGTTGTGTTTCATTTGTTGTTGTTTGGTTTAGATCAATAAAGAAAGGTAATTAATGTCGTTGATTACTTTCTTGATCATCCAAACCTACAACATGACATATATTTAACATATAAAATAAAAACAAGAAGTATTGTAACGCAAATTACTAAAATTCTTTTGAAAAATATGCTCACTGTGTTGTTGCATGATACTAACTCTTTCTTCTTCTATTGCAATGCCTGAGCGTTTAATGACCTTTTTTTTCTTTTTCTTTCTACATCCTATAGAGGGGAATTGAAATTTTTCATAGTCCTCAATTGTTTCATTCAAGTCTTCAGAAATGGCATTATCTCTTTGATGAATTGAACAACGTTTGTGCATTTTGCTTGGACTGAACCATGGTGATATTCGTCTCATAGACATGTATTTGAACCAGGGATTTATGTAAATGTGGAAGAGGAAGGAAGAGATGTATGAATATCTTTTTTCAATCTCTTTATACGTTGACAAAAAATTTCTTTTTCATCTTCGCTAGTTGGTAAATTTTGGAGCAAATGATTTAAATAATCAATAGAATCTTGAAAGTTATCATTCAAAACATCAAATGATTTCAAGCCATCTGCAATACAAATAAAAATGATTAAATCTAAAAAAATCAAAAATATCTTAATATTTCATTATAAAATGGTGACATTGAGATTTACCTGTTCTTTGGTCTTCACCAATGACAACCCTAAGCACATCTTGATCTTCTATTTGATTACAACCATCTATAATTGGATTAAGATTTAATTAATTTTGTGAAACATAAAAATTAAACTAATATTTAATTGTAAATACCATATCAATATTACCAATTTGGTATTGTTTTCGTGACTGAAACTCCCTCTAACATTGTCATCATCATCAAGCAGTGGAGTAACACCATCTATAATTTAATAAGATTAATTTAGTTATTTTTTTAAAAATATAATAAACATTTAACATATAAATATTAAAATTAAATCTCAAATGACCCTTACCAACAACTTGATCTTGCTCATTTATTTTGTTTCTGTTTAGAAGATCTAAATTTTTTAACACATGTTTGCATGAGTTTCCCTTCTTTTCCCACTGACAATCACACACATGCAAATCTGGTCCAAATTTTCTAACAAGATACCATTTTGTTGGAGTTGTTTGGCTTCTTATTTGGTATGTGTTAGGGAGGAGATCATATGGATAACAATCTGTATCTGGTATTTTTTTTGAGCTCTCTAATGTAGTTGTGTAATATCACTCTTTTTTGAAGTTAGTCAAAAACCCAGATAATTGCAAATATCTTTTATTTTTATAGAATGGCTCTACCCTATGAAGAAGTGTATGGATAAACCAATCCATTCTCCTCGTGCACCTCTTAGAACAATCACTTAAATAGTGAGCCTTGATGTGGTAGTGGTATGAATCTATGGAAGCATTGGTTTATTGATTTGCATGAGGGAAACTTCTATAGTTTTTTGCCCACATTGCTATACAAACCCACAAAATGATGTCTTAGTATAAATAAAAAATAAGTTAAACAATATAAATGAATACAAAACCATAATGAATAATTCAATGAGCTTACCAATAAGAGTTTCATCATGACACCAAGTTTTTTGAAAGTAATCAATAAATTTCTTCTCCTCTTTGAATTCCTCAATGAAATTTGTTATTAGATGAGTAGTGATGTCTTCATTATCACTCATTGCATACATTATCTCACCCAATCTATCGAGCATATTAGTCCCAACATCCTTATTACTGACATACCTGAATTATAAAACATAATATCAAGCTATAAAATTCAAACATGTAATGTTCAGCTATTCCATTTATTTTAATAAAATATTGACTTACCTGTATACATTCTTCAACCATGCCCTACGTACATGCCATATACATAAAAGTACCCGAAAATCAAAGGATAATCTACAAGTTACGAGGATAAGTGTAATGTTTAGTTTTTTATAGACTAAATATTAAGCAATTACAACGAGATAACTTTAGGTTAAATAAAAGATTAAGGCCAATAAAAACCTGATTGCTTCAATCTCAACACTAGCATCGTCTGTCATAAATGCATTGACATTCCAATCTTCTTTACATTGTTTCCCTCTTTTATAAACTTCTGTCAGTCATTCATTTATATCCTCGACTTTATTTCTTGAGGATATGGCCCATGCAACAGGTATACCGGCCTCTTGTTCATTGAATAGAAGTAACTGATACTACACATGAATAAACCATAAATTATTATATTTTTAGTAGAATAAATTATTGATTTCATTAAGATCCATAAATATAATTAAAATTGTTTTACTTACACCATATTTATTCATTGAGAATGTGGAATCCATAGCAATAATAGCATTATGTGAATGTTTGACCATCATTTCTTGCATCCATGGTGTTTGGATGCCTATGATAAATGGAATATTTTTGACATTGTTTGGTTTTTTATAATGGAATAAGTTATCTTTCTCCTCTATATGCCACATGCTTACACTTTTTGCATCATCTTCATTCTTTTGGGATCAAAGTGAGCATACCCTATTCCATGCATTCAAAACATCTTTCCTCAACAAATATGTGTCCCTCTTATTCATCAACTGAGTCAAACCAGGGTCTAAATAGTTTTGTTCACATATTGTATCAATTCCCACCCCCATTAGCAATAAGGATTCAATATACAATTTTCATTCATTTGACAACCTTGGTGCAACACTACTCCTTAGATCACCAGAAGGGTCATCTTCTCCATGACAAAATTCACCTTTAACATCGCAATGATTGAAATCATTATATGTAATAACCGCAACATCTGGTCTACCATACATAACCCTAACAAGAAAGTGGGTTCGACAACCCCTTTTTGGATAAACCTTCATTTCCTTTTCTTGTTTTTAGAGTTATTTTCAAAGTTGTTTTCAGAGTTATTTTTGTTGTCCTCAGGGCCAAAAGCACACCAATAACTATTTTCACATGCAAAAAATATATATATTAATTGATATAACAAATAGAAAATATAAGTTATGACATGCTTCATTATTATATTAAATCTAAGCAAACCTTGAGTACATCTTCATTGTCTGGTCGGTAGGTTGTATTAAGTCATTTTTTCTATTCAATTTGTGTAAAAATGTCGTCTCTGTACTATCCAATAAACCTTCTCCTTTGACAAAGTGAGGGAGTATTTCAAGAGGGATTGCAACACATATGTCCATCTCACTATTGTCACCTCCAATAGGTGTCCATTCAAGGTCAACACTTGAGAAATGATTTCCCTGGTTGGGAATGTCTTGCACATCTAGAGAAATGAGTGATTCCCATTTATTTCACCTACCCATTCTGAATAATATTAAGATGGTTAGTGGACCTCTATCTTGTTCAAATATGTATTTAAAAAATTAAATCCTCTACCATAAAGTCAAGAATATAAACAAACATGGGAATATTATCATCCTAAAATTCTATCGAACCCCAATGAATTTACAAATAAGATTATTTCTCTAAAAAAAACCTTTACCACAAAGTCAATTTACAAATAAGATCATATGGGATAATGTTATGATTTGGGATGATGTTTAGATTTTGCATTATAGCTTGGCATGATTTAAACTACACGATTTGTTCCCACAATGTAATTTTTACATTAGCAGTGTCTTAATAATAGACCTACTTGTACCCTTAACAATGGCATCAATGATCCAAACCAAACATACAATTTTTTTATACGATGACTTCAATTCCATTGACACAACACATTATTACTTGGATAAATTTGTGAAATTTCTTTACACAATAACACTCATAAGTCTAGGATTGTAAAGGAAGCTATTGGTATAAATGATGTAGATTCTTGGAAAGAGGCTATGGATGAAGAAATGACAACATTAATAAAAAAGTAACACATGGGAGATTTATTATATTTTCCAAATGGACATAAAATTGTTGGATATGAACATATTGTGTGAGAGGAAAAAATCATGATGAAAAAAAATGGCCAAAACATAGGAAAAAAGAAACTAATATAATTCCTAAATAAAGATCAAAATCTAATCTCTCACTCACGAAATGCAACTGTAAAATAAAAGAATTCAAAGATAATTATTAAACCAATGTAATGAACATGAATTTGAATAAAAACAATTTTACCATAGCTTGTTCAACTTTAGTTGGTTGTCTATATAATGGGTTATCCACACTTTGGTTTAAACCATCATTTTGTTTCGTTGAGAATATTGGTGTCATGTTCGGAAGTTTGTTTGGTTTAGGTATTTTTTCTAACCACCACTCTTTCTCCTAATGGAACTAAGGTAGAATCTTTTAGTGCATCTAGATTGAAATCTATGGGTAGCTTTGCACCCCCTCAGGCCAAGTGCATGAAGTATGAGTTTGGATCCTTTCTAAGAATTCTATCCATTAGTTTCAATGTTTTAGGGTGGTTTGCATATTGTTCGTATTCTTCCTCTGTCAATTCCTCTTCACTATCGTGATCATGAACGATAACATCTTTTGGGTCTTTACTAGATTTGGAAATAGTGTTTTGATGTGATAGCAAGAGTTAATCTGTAGTAGGGGGTTGTCTGGTGGGAATCATATTTGTGACTCCCTTTAAGGTAGTGTTAGGATCATACCCCCATGGCCCAGTTTCTTCACTTGTGTTGTTTCTTCGTGAGGCCTATGTTGTTTCTTTGTTTGTAATTTTATGTTCGTTATTCGTGGTTCTCCCTACGGATACCCATGGTGTTCCCTTGTCTGCAGTACTGCTTGTGGGAACTGTGGAATTTTTTGTGTTGGTATCCATTTTCCTTTGAGATTGAAATTTGGTTGTAGTCATAAACCGCTTTCTAACAATAGTCTAGGCCTAGGGTCAACCCAATCAGGAGGTGGTGATAAATGGTCGTAAAAGTTCCTTACAATGATAGATTGGCTATGGTGGTTTCTCCAAGCATGTTTCTTGCTATGTCTAGAGTTACGATGTGTTCTTTTGGAGAGTCGGAATATGGATTCTCATTTAAGGATTTTGTACTTTCCCGAGATCATAGGCAAGTGATGGCAGACATGGTTAACTGCAACTGAATATTATGGTAACTGCATGAGCACTGGTGTCAAATGTGTGGTTTTTCTGTCAAATGCACAACTATATGGAAAAAGCATGATTCTGTGTCTCAAAGGTGGTCGTACGACAATTCCTTAGACAGAGAAGATACTAGGTAGATGCATTGAGTTATGACAGATGCACGACCAAATTTTGAGCAAATGCGAGAGTTTTGCAAATTATGTTTCCAACACCTAGGGTTTTTGTGCAAGTGTTTTTAATTTCTCTCTCAGATTTGTGGTCTTCTAGATATGGAAATGTGATACAAAAGTACTAACTTGACTGAAAACTGGCTTGAACAATCATTTTCGTGTTGAAGCATTTGCAACTTCAATAAATCCCTCTCTTCAAATCTCAATGTTGTAGAGATGAACATACGAAAGTTGCAATTCCCTATGTTGACCTTGGATAAAGTGACCTATGATTGTAGCCTAAATGCTCGAAAACCTTCAAGGTAAAACCTCAACGAGTGCAAACATATGACTACTCTCACATTCCACTTAGACCACAAGGGTTTGACATTTTGGTGATCATGTTAATGTTTGTTCAAGTGTTTCAAATCAAGCAATGTGTTTTAACTGACTCACAATCAAGTACAATCCTAGGCTCCTAGCTCAAGTGGGTACGTTTTTCCTAGTGGGCCTGCCTCACGCTCCTCGTGAGTAGAGGAGGCAATTTTACATGTAGTTTTAGATCAAAGTACCGAGATTTTTAAGAACAAAACTCTTAATCTATTTGCTTTGATCAAAACCAGAATTGGCAAGTAAGTTCTCAAAGTCCACTTACAATAGAGAAGCTTGACTCCGATGCACCACTAAAAATAACTAGATAGTATCTAAGAACAAAGGGTTCTAGTGACAACAAACTGAGAACAAAGGCATCCAATACTCACTCGCTGGCCACTTAAGGCTCTTTAACTGTTCCCATTCCACTTAAGGCGTGGGATTAGGTACAATCTATTATTGGCGTGTCATTGAAGCTACTTATCTCACGATTTTCGCAACACTTATATAGCCCGCTAGTGAACGTGCTGTTTCGAGGACTTGACTATGAATTCTCTAGCACATGATGTGTTTCATAGAAAGACCCTCTCTTTATGGCCAAGAGGTGAAAAAGACTCAAATGTAAAACTCAAAGTATTTTTCCTTCAACCAAGATTGTCACAAGGATGCGAGGTGAGAGGATAGATACTTAGCTTTACCAATCACAACAAACACTTCAAAGATAATTCATTGCAATTGTTCATGAAACCCCTCGAGCAAAGTTATTTAACCAAATTGAAGTGTTATGAAGATAGCAATATTATTTTTAGTTGCACCAAATTTAAGTCTTTGAGACGTCAAACACAATTCATAGCAATAGTGCAATATAGAAAAAAGGATTTGTTCAATTTTAAGCACCAATTGAAATCTTCCTACTCCTGGTCATTAATGGTCAACATATTGAAAGCGTGCATTTGGTCAACAAAATAAAACTCGATTGGTCATAATTCATTGTATATTTTAAAGCACCAAACTTAAGTATTATCTTTTTTTTTTGTCCTGTTTTAAAACACTAAATCAAAATGTTATTAAACTACGGAACTTGTGTTTTTCTTGGACCGTTTGACTTCCCTGCAAAAAAAAGATTAGAAGTTTGCTCAAATATTGCCTTCATAAACTAATCATAAAATGGACTTGTAACTTCAAAAGAGAGAGAAAATGATGATTTTATTAAATAATTAAGAATACTTATTTAATTTTTCGAAAGGGGTTTTGATGAATTAATTAAACAATTAATAAATAATCATTTAATTAATTTTAGAGGAATGTGTTAACTGAATTTTAATTAAACAATCATTTAATTAAAATAGACGAACAATGTTTAATTAGAGACATAATTAAATAAAGAATATTTATTTAATTAATCAAAGTGATTAAAAGGTTGAATTTGATGAAAAGTGTGAAATAATTAAATAATCATAGATTATTTAATAAGTAGAGGAATTTGGGTTAATTAATCAAATAATGTAATATTATTCAATTAATAGAGGGAAATGGTTAGATGATGCAAATGACATGAAAATGCAGTGATACTAGGTGATATTGATAGTAAAAGACCCATTAGTGATAGGAAAAGATGTCTCAACTTTACATTCCTAATGCTCATTTTAATATATTTTCTATACACTTGTTATTTCATATTCTAGTGATTTTTTTTCTTGTGAGAGAGTTCACGTCCCATGTGGAGGATCCTAATTTTTTTAAGTGATACTATTATGTTGTCATATTTATTCTAGTTAAATATATGTTGGTGATACTCCTATTATAGATTTCTCTGCAAGTTTATTGCATTCCTTTGGCTTACTAAAAAATGCATTGGGTTGCTTTGGAATTGGAGTGTGGATTTTTCTCACATACATTTGTGTTATGGTATATTGCTTATTTTCTGTTTATATATGTTTCTACTTTTATAGTTGAAAAAATTTAAGAATTTGCACAAAAGTCTCCTCATTAGATTGGTTTAGGAAGCATTTTCATGTACTTTTCTTCCTTTTAGTGATGGAGGGTTCTCTTTAGGCATTTCTTCATCTAAAATTTGTTTCAGAGATAAGAAATAAAAAAATTATTCTAAAATATTGAAATTTATAAAATATAAACAATGTTTGATTAAAAAGAAAATAAATTCTTGACCTCTTACATATTCTATGATGTGGCATTTAAAGAAAGACTGGAATAGAATTTAGAAATATGTGAAAATATGGAAGATGCTCTTATGTTTTGGTCTCTTTGTAGTAATCAATTGTGGTTGTTGGTGGTAAAAATGTGTGTGCCAAGGAGATTTTTCCTTTATGTTGTATATAAAATGTTTGCATTAGGTGTAACACGATCATGTTAAAGTAAATTTTTATTATTTTGCCTCTTTTTTCCCCAATTCAATGCACTCGCCCCCTTAGGTTTTGTTCCCTTCTTAGTTGAGTTATTCCTAACTTGCTAAGTATGCATGATAATTTATTTAATCAAAATAATAATCAAACATTGTATTGTCTAGTATGCTAGGGTGACCCATTGTGGTTTTAGGTAATTGATTTTCTCTTTTCCTAAGAGATCCTCTCACATGCCATTGGTGGTCCCCAAACTAGGTAACAAGATTCATAGCTTGCTAGTTGAGTTAAAAAGAAAATAAAAAGAAATGAATACAAGAAAAATAAGAAAGAAAATGAGAAAATGTTTAAAAAATAAAAAAAATAGTGAATTAGGTATCTCTACTAATTCTTTAGATGTTTAAGTAGCAATGGAGTTATGCCTTGAGTGTGACTAGAGATAACTCTATTAGGGCTATAGATGCTTCGCTAGTAGCATTGGAGTAATGTCTAAGCATGTGTTAGGAATAACTGTTTTTATGTGCCTAGTATCCTTTTTTAAATGCCAATTCAAAGTCAACATGGAAATGAGTAATTGAATCATGCACACACATGATTTGACTAATGGAACCTAGTTCCTACTCTAAGTCTACTTTTATTGAGACATTCTTACCATCCCTTATAATATGATTTTATCTTACTTATTTTTTCACTTCTAACAAAAGATTATGGATTTTGAACTCTACAATTTTCTCTAGTAAGAATCACCATTTGTTCTACCTATATAGGACACCCAATTTTCCCTTGAAATTTGCAACCCATTTTTTTTAGCCTCCATACTTGTAATGTTTTTAACCAAACCTTATGCATGCCCCTTTGTTTATTTTGATTTTAATTCATGATTCTCATTAATAACTAGTCAAAAATACATATATATACTTGTAAATATATTTCTATGTCATCTAAGTTATCTATTTTATTTTTAGGGCTTTTAAATTCTAATCTCGTGTATTTTATTTTTCTTCACAAATTAATAATCATTATCAATTCAAATTTAATTACGTCTTTATTTCCAAATATGTTTTACATTTGAATTCCATAAGTCTCCTAAAATCTAAATAAACCACATTTTATTGAGTTCTTTTAAATCTATGTGATATTGAGTTTCCGTTATGAAATTCTAATGATTTATCGCTTAAGCTTATTTTATTTAACATGTCAGGTAATGTTAGGGTATAATCAATCTTAACCCACTTTTACTAGTAAAGTGCACCATAATTCGTAATACACTATACACTTTTCCTAGTGCAATACTTTTTTGGTTTTAGGTCAATGGGATGTTAATGTTTAACTAATTATATAAGAAAATAATGAAGATACGAAGATTTCAAAGATATGAAAATAATTAAATATAATAAAATAAAAATTTCCTCCATGATGGATGATTGAATTCTCTAATAGATAGTCGTACAGAAATGAATTGATCAAAGTTAAAATATACCAAAATTTCAAAATATTTGCAATGCACATAGGCGAAAACTTTCATGCATAGATGGAAGATTTAATAAATTGAAAAAATAAGTTATTTCATATTATAATACAACGGACTATTGTTTTTATATATCTAGATAAGGCGTTTATAGAGATCCAACAAAAAAGATGGGAACACTATTAAAAAAAGGATATGCATGCCCTTTAAAACAGGGATCGCTTACCCACTAGCCATATTACATTTCATGGGCATCATTTTTAGGGTAATGAAATCATAAAAAGTGTATTTACGTTTTTATTTTACCCTTGTGAAATCATATGCAATGGGTTTTGAATAATAGAAATAAATGATGTAAAATCTCATACAATATTGAAATCATATGCAATGGGTTTGAAATAGGAAAAACAAAAGATATAAAAAACAATATTGAAAGGAACTCGCTGTTCTTTGGTTGCTCCTCCAGAAATATGAAATATCTATCTATGTATGGAAGCAGAAATAAAACCAGAGAGGACCCAAATGCAGAGTGAAGCGGAAAATTTAGGCATAAATGGAATTTAGGCGGGACATCAAGTTAAGTTTAGGCGGCAATGTTCATAGTAGTTGGTGAATAAATGCTATCAAATTAAGTTTAGACTTAACAATGGGAAATTTAGGCCAGACAACGATTTAAATCTACTTGATGGTTGTGAATAAATTTGACGCGTCCCACATTAATATCCTACTTGAGATTTTCTACCAGCGTGAGGTTTGACAGAGTTGGATGCTATGGGTAGCAGACGGGTACAGGGTAATAACAAAACAGTTAGCGGTAGGTCCGTCAGCATGGTAGGGCATCAGATGCCCATCGACCCATCGGTGCAAATTGTGGCCTCCATAGCGAATGCCCAAGTTTACATTATACTGCAAGCGGTGAGAAAAAACAACGGGAAATTTAGGCGAAATTGTGATAGTGGTTGACGATTAAATTTTCCCGTTAATATTGATACATTAATATTGATCAACTTGGTGGAGGCTGGCGGTGGATGACCTGGGCCCACTTGCTTTCCCCTGCAGGTTACGAACAAACGTTAAAATCAAAACTTGCTGGATTGACGGTTCAGATGTACTAAGTTGCACAGACGTTTATGGCCATGGATGGATGCCAGCCCCTTACCATGCCGTTTTTGGGGCTGGATAGCCTTTGCCCCCAACCCCACTATCCAAAGTAACCCAAGAACGAATGGGACGGTGGGGTTGGGACCGACCAACTTCAATCTTTTTTTGAAAAATCTTAAACGATACTGAAACTCCAAGGGCAAATTTTGGACTTTTGGCGATTTAACCAGGATTAAATCAGATAAACCCGGGATTCAATCGGCAGAGGCGAGCGATTGTTTGAATAAAAACAAAAGCGAGATATTCGGGGAAAAAAAGGGATACTGTCCGGGCGGCGATAAATCGCGAGAGAATTCACAATTTTTGCAGCTGCATCATCATAGAATTATGGAGTTTGTTTTAATTAGAAAAATAGAAATTAGAAAACCAATTTTTTTAAAACGTATTAAGGAATGGGGACATTGGGCTCAATTTGAAAACGAGATTAAGAACATAAAAATTTAAAACTGGGCTATGGGATCCAGGAAATGGGTATAAATTGACGAGATCGATTCAGGACTTTAGGATGTAAACTTGGATCAAGAATTAAAAAATATATAATTCAGTGCTGAAATCTGTCAAAACATGAAACAATTGGCTGAGCGTATTGATTGTGGCAGCCTAGTTGCAAAGGTGGAGAGTTTTATGCCAGATAAGGGGCTTCTAGCGCCCAACAAAGTGCTCATACTGTGGCTTAAACCCAAGCCACACAAGCGTCGGCGGTTGGAAACTTGGAGCCAGGGCAACCTATTTGTTGCACATGGCTATCAGGGGCCTGAGTCTGGAATTGTCGGACTACCTTTGTGTTTATGGAACCTATTTGTTGCACGGGGTTCTCAGGGGCCTGAGTTTGGAAATGTTTGCTCACCTTTGTGCTCGTGGAACATTCTTGGAAGAAAGGCTGCAACACACTCAGGTAGCTATTCAAATTTCTGTGAGTTCTTGAGTGAATCGTCTGATTAGCGGCCTGTATATGAACCTTGGCTAGGTTTGATTAAATATTATGATTTATTGTTATATCTTTAGTGTGTTGGTGTGCGAGTAAGGATTTGTACTTGTTGGGATTTGAAAGCTTGTGCATTTTGAACTTTGAATATCTTGTGGTGGTTAGTATCATGTTTTTTTTTAAAATATAGGGAAAAAATATTAAAAACAAGTGATTACAAAGTAGGTCTATTTGTTTTAAGAAATGACACATCAGTTTTAGAGAATTAAGAAAATTGAGATGGACTGTAAATAGACAATCACCAAGAGAAGGAAACCTTCAAACCCGAGAGATGGGGCACAGACATTTGTTTCCCTGAAGATTATACATGCTCTGAATATCAGAAATAATGTTTATCATTACATTAAAAAAATTGGATCTTTAGAAAAATCATCAAGAAATAGTAATACCAAAGTTAACCATGGTGAATAAACAGGAAGAACACTAGAAGAATCTGCACACAAACAAAAAATACAGCAGGAACCATGAATCCTGAGAGACATTGTAATCAGCGTTCACAAAATCACTGAAGTGCCTGCTCATATCGCAGATAGGACAATCTTGGTCATTTCTATTATCAGCCTTTATATCATTCCAATTACAAGTCGATTTAGCCAAAAAGTCAGCAACCTGATTTCCTTCCCTTCTAGTGTGGTTCCACTTAACAATATTGAAACCATGAATGGGGATGTTGATGTCTTTCTTACATTCAGTGAGCGGCCACTGATTGAAGTGAGAGGACTTTCTTTTGAGATGATCAACCAAGATTTTAGAGTCAAATTCCAAAATAATGTTAGTAAAATGCCATTACTTAGCATGCAAAAGAACTTGGCAAATGGCCAAAACCTCTGCAAAATTATTAGAACCAACACCTAAACTACGCATAAACCAGAACTTAACTCTTTTATTATGGTCACAACAACCACCGCCCATGCCAACATTTTCAAGATTATCTTTTGAAGCATCATCAACATTCATTTTAACCAAGCCTAGAAGAGGACGTTTCCATTGAAAAGGTAATAATCCTGATATTTGTCATTGGAAGAGACAAATGAGGGAGAAGCTACAAGAATGCTATAATAATCATGATTCTAAGATTATATGATCTTTTGATTGCAGAGAGAGAGGAAAAGGAAAAAGTCTAAGGTGCTAACCAGTCACATTCAACTGATTATTCACGCACACATGCAGAACCATAGCTTGTTTCTCTCACACACATGGAACCACAAAAAATAAGAAAGAGGAACTGAGCAATAAATTATACAAACCTACAACCAATCTAACTAATATTAATAATCATGAGTGCATCCATTGTGCATGCACTGTTAGAGTAATCATGCACTGTTAGAGTAATTATTAGCCTAATTTATTCTCATGCTCCTAAGCTAAACTTAGGAATGATTTACTATGTTAATTAGAGAGCTATTATTAGATCATTTTGTCTCATTACGTGAGATGTTGACACTTGTCATGATCTAGTCCCTTTACCATTTAGGGTTGCTCCTATATAGCACTCAACCCTCATTGTATTATCTCTCAAGCTTTCATACCATTTGATAGTCTCTTGCATTTTATAGCTTTTTCTTATTGAGGAATATAGCAATTCTTTGTCTGCTGATCTCTTGCATGGAAAGTGTCTTTGTTTGTTGTTTGATCATGTGGCTCATGTTTTTCACAATTTTAAAGTGGTATCAGAGCGTGGATTCAGCGAACCCCTTTCTCGATTTATGAGGGTGTAGTGTCAAAAAATGTACTCCTTTACATTTTCACACTATGTTTGGGTCCCTTAGTTAATTGGACTTAATTAAGCTTCTAATTGACCCTATTATCCATCTACAAGCCTAATTAATTGCAATTTCCGAAAGCGGAATCATGATTTAATTAATGCAATTATCATTTTTAGCACCCCGAAATGAATAGGTTTTGCAATTTAGGTCAGGACCAAATGGGTCCCCTTTAGTTGCTTAATTCAAATTTTTAATATGTTTTTGGCAGCCTATTTATGATCCAAATTCAATTTTCAAATGTCAGCTTGTAATGTTTAATTTTCGGGAAATTAAAAAATTGTCTATAAAAGCAAGGTCTTTTTATCAATTCAAATCCTAGAAGCAACCTAGAAATTCATGAGCAAAAAGTATAGCAAAGATTATTATCAAAGGTGTTCAAGAGCAGATTTCTCAAGCATTTGTTGCAACATTCAAGATCTCAACCATCATGTCAAAGTTATCAAACATCATGCATGTTTCTGGAGCTAACATTGTGATGTAGGTTTCAAGCATTCAAGTCAAGATTCAAGCATTAAGATCACATCATCAATCAAGCCATCTCATGCAAGATCAAGACCTTGGAGAGATTTACTAAATTTCAGTCCTTCAAGAGTTTGGTGAGTTACAACATAGCAATTGTTCATTCATCATTCCTTTCATGTTTCATTATTTCAATTCAAGGTTTAATTACTAAAACGGGGTTTGACCAAGACAAACCCCCATTCACCATAAACAAACAATTTTTCCCTCTTGTGTGTTTTGCAGATCTTAGGTTAAAGAAAGATTAAAGATCTGTCAAAGGAGCAAAATTGCAAAAGTTGTCAACATTGTCGTCAAACCATGGAAACTCACTTTCAAAATTTATTTCCGAATTTTTGACCGTGAAACCCAGAGGAATTGTGAGTGCAAACATAGGACCCGAGGACTGTGAGAGTAGATTTTCAACCCTTGTAGCAAAACCCATTCACCCTTGGGCAAATGAGTCCCAAAAGGACACTCAACACAACCTTTTTATCACAAGTGCATAAAATCAAGCCCTTCTCAGATCTGCAATTGCTTTCTGGATTCTGTTAATTAAGGTTTAATTTAGAGGTTTCATGTGCTACATTGTATCATAACATTCATTTAGTATTTTTCATTCTTCTCCCAAAAGTGCAATTCAGGTTGATTTACCCCATCCTAAGTCATAAGGAAAACAATAAGATCTCCATCAAGGTTGACTCACCTAAAGGTTGAAAGTCAATCTTGCCCTAGGGGATCTCTTTTTTCTAATGAAATAAGGAAAGTGTAGGTGCATACCCCCATTCAAAATCCATCACCCACATTTTCCTTCATTTCAGAGGGTTTTCTTCAATAAGGGTTACAGGCTTTAGATCTGGAATCCGCTTTTGCTTTTTTTGCAAATTTTGGAGGTGGGTGAAATTTTGGTGCATCTAGAACCAAAATAAAGTCTTCCTTTAGATTCAAAGCTGTTGAGAAAGTTAGTTTTTCCTTTCCTTTGGGTTGATTTGGATTCCTGAGGTGAGATTTGCAAGGGTTTGGAGCAGTTTTTATTTTATTTTTTCAGATCTAGAGAGTAGTTGCGATTTCAGAGCATTTTGAGCTGATAAAAAACTTCACGGTTGTGTTTACGAGGCCGACTCAACGAATTTTGACTAGAAATTTGTCCAATTTGGCTGTCAAGAGCTTTTGAGGCAATTTTTTTTTGTCTCAGGGGCCATACAACCCTTGCACATAAATACAAAAAAATAGAAAAAAATATAAAAGTGGGCGCTTTTTTAAAGTGGTACCGCTATAATTAAGGGTGCCACCCGCGAAGCGAGGTCCCCAATGGGCTGCCTAGCAGTGGCTCTCGCCAAGCTAGCAACTGCAAAAAGTTCCCGACAAACTTTTTTGCTTTTCCTGGCGACTTGTCATTTTCCGATTGTTGATGTCATGCTCGGATTTTCGGGCCAACAAAAGAATATTCCAGTAATATTTTGTCATATTCCAACGCCAATTTTCTTGTTGAGGGGCTGATTTTTTTCGTCAACAACCATGAAATATTTCATTGACGTCAGCGGTATAGACGTTGGTAGGGGCCCCAAGACTCCTCTTTTGGCCCTAAGGGAGTAGTTTTTTTCTTTAGGCCATAACTTGGGTATACGATATCGAAATTGGGTGAATGAGATATTGTCGGAAAGCTAGTTCCACCAACTTTCCAGTGGTGTGGGTCTCATCACCATTTTTTGTTGCTGATGCATTCTATAGCTTGTTGAAATTAGAGGTGTTGTTTTCAATCCCAAGATCATAACTTTTGACTTGTTTCTCTATTTTTTGTGATTCTAGTGGCGTTGGGACGAACTTTCAAAGCTCTTCATAGCCCTCTATGCACTTTTTCCAAATTTCTCTCAAAGTATATTTTATTAAGTTTTTTGTATTTTTTATATTCTAGTGAATTACTTGGACGTCTTAACTCCTGGGAACTTTTCGTTTCCATGGGATGTTGGCTCTTTTTTATGTATTTCCAGTGTTCTGTCCTATTTGGGCATTGTAGACATCTTTTTTATGCACATTCTCTTTTGTACACACTGAGATAAATTGCCATTTTGGTGTATTCTTTTTGGGGATTTTGCACATCTTGTTGTCCTTTTTGTATTCACACTATGATATAAAGTGCCATGGGGGGTTGATGTTTGCTTTTGGTTTGCCATCACATGTAAGATGCCTACCTAAAATTGAAACACAAAATGCTTCCCAATGCACACCGCAATGATTCTTATTTAGAAAATGTAACATAAAATGCTACCGCACACAATCAAATATCTAAAACATATTTGCCGGAATTACAATTAGATAAACAAATTTTCAGATAGAGCAAATAATGTCATATACTGCAAATACCAATTTCTGGAAACTGGAATCCGCCTCATACAATGAGAAATACAGAGCTAATGTTAACTCCACACTGATGCTAAACAAATAATGATTACATCCAAATGACGCATCCAAAGAACAATCTCATGGTGGGAGATGTGCAAATGCCAGTCACCACAAATTCTCAGGTTATTTGGTATGGAATGAATGCCGTGATCATTAGAGGGACCGGCTCATGGAGTCTCAGGGAATTAATGCAAATCAAATATATCCCTCTGAAGTGTATGTGATCCAATGCAAGACTACCTGACAACAGTGATGAGAGAGAATAGCATCGGTCAATGCTAGAGATGGTATCCCGTGACTCGCCAAACAACGACAGAAGCAGGAGGATAGAATGCGTGCACTATGCCTTGGTCGTGTGAGTCATGTGACTGCTGCAATGACCATTGGAGATGCCCAATGGCGGGGTAGCCAAAGCCAATGGCTCGACCACACAAATGGCTAGATATCGCCTCCTTATGCTCTAAGATGATGTTGCCACCTACAAATGCAACTAATTGAGATCAAGACTGTTCGGCAGAAGGGAGGAATAAGACACAGGCACTAGCAGGGGGAACGTCCTACCAATTTGTGACCAGCTATGTGGTCGATGCTCAGTGTCTTCTTCCGTGATGAACAGTTTGTGCCACAAGATCCACATAAATACCAAGGCAAGGATGCCAACACAAGATGTCAGCCAGAGGAGAGAATTAAAATTCAAATATTCCTAAGGTGCCTTCCAAAGGGTCGACCGGGATTCTAATAAATTTAAATATTATTTCCAAAAATTTAAATTTTAAATTATTTATTATTATTATTTAATATTATTTTATTATTAAATTTAGAGGGAGTGTTAAAAAACACTATTTTGCCGCCTAGATTTGAACTAGGGCCTCGTCAAAGAGTGGGGACATGACAATCCTCTTCGCTCTGATGTTGCTTGCCCTCAAGCAACTTCCGATTTGGATCCTTGCAAGTCTTTGCTCTTGCCCTCGTCTTCTCCGTTGCCTTGTTCGAAACATTCTTAGGACCCGCCTTGGAGAATCCTTGAAGTATGACCTCTTTGCCATCAGCTTTGAACTTCAATTCCAGAGTTTGATAGTTTGTGGTGTACTCCCCAAGCGAGTGCAGCCATTGCACTCCCAAGACCACATCTGTCTCACCGATACCAACTATGTAGAAATCATCTCGCATCTTGTGTCCTCCTATGGTTAACACCATTTGTCGAATCCGGTGATTGCATCGAATAGTGTGCCCATCTACGACTGTCACATCAAATCCTTCAAAATCTTCTGCCCTTAGGCTCAACTTAGCTACTAGCCCTTCATCGATGAAATTATGGGTGGCCCCACTATCAATTAATATTGTTATCCTCTGTTTGTATAAGTCCCCTCTAATGCGGAGAGAATGATACTGAGGTGCTCCGGAAGGCGTTGCAAGAGTGCCTTTGGAATATCCTTCCTCCCATGTCACCTCAAGCTTATCCTCTTTGGTAATGCCATCGGGTTCACCTTCTTCATCTTCATGGGGGGCTACCTCGATGTAGTAAATGTATCATTTTCCTATACACCTGTGATCCTTTGTCCAATGCTCCTTACAAGTGTGGCATAACCCCTTCCTTAAGAGCTTGTCCCTAGATGTGTCCATCTTGTGTGATCGTGGTGGTGGGTTTGTCGGTTGAGGGGTAATCTCATGGAGTGCCTTCTTTGGCTGTCCTAATGGCACATTCTTGATCATAGGCTTACTTTTCACGGAGGAGTCCTCAAGGTTCAATGCTCTTCAAATAGCTTCTTCCAAAGATGTCGGCTCTAAAGCTCTTACCAAGCCATGATAAGTTTTTGATAGTCCTTCAATAAAGAGGAACATGAGTCTCATATTGGAAACATCGGGGACCATAATAGCTAGCCTTTGGAATTTTGAAACATAATCATCCACCTTACCAGGCTGCTTAACCCTTGTCAAATCTTGGAAGTACACCTCCGGATCCTTTCTATCAAACCTCTCCATAAGCTTTGGTGTGAAATCAACATATGTAGTAACAAGACCAAACCCCTGAGTCACAATACCATGGTGCCACCATTCGTGAGCTATCCCTTCCAAGAGCAAAACGACGAATTTGACAGCTTCATCTTCAATCATAGGGCTAAGAGAGAAATATGCATCCAACTTTTGCACCCATGCACGTGTAGTAACCTTCCCCGAGCCATCAAATGTAGGGAGTGAGAGCTTGCTAACTTTGTATTGAAGATCTTTATTCACTCGCTGCAAACGTTGACTCTTGTCACTTCCAAATCCTTTCCTAGCATTGTTGAACTAATCAAAGGGAATAAATGAAACACAAAATGCCTCCCAATACACACCCAATGATTTTTATTCAGAAAATGTAACATAAAATGCTACTACACACAATCAAATATCGGAAACATATTTGCCAGAATTACAATTAGATAAACAAATTTTCAGATAGAGAATGCCATATATTGCAAATACCGATTTCTGGAAATTGGAATCCACCTCATACAATGAGAAATACAGAGCCAATGTTAACTCCACACTAATGCCAAACAAAAAATGATTACATCCAAATGATGCATCTAGAGAACAATCCAGTGGCTGGAGATGCGCACATGCCAACCGCCATAGATTCTCGAGTTATCTGGTATGAAATGAATGCCGTGATCGTTAGAGGGACCGACTCATGGAGTCTCGTGGAATTAATGCAAATCGGATATATCCCTATGAAGTGTATGCAATCCAATGCAAGACTGATTCCTGACAACAGTGATGAGAGAGAATAACATCAATTAGTGCCAGAGATGGTATCCCATGACTCGTGAAATAGCAACGGAAGTAGGAGGATAGAATGCGTGTGCTATTCCTTGGTCACGTGAGTCATGTGACTGCCGCAATGATTGTTGGAGATGCCCGATGGCGGGGTGGCCAAAGCGAATGGCTCGGCCACACAAATGGCTAGATATCGCCTCCTTATGCTCTGTGATGATGTCGCCATCTGCAAATGCAACTAATCGAGATCAAGACTATTCGGCAGAAGGGAGGAATAAGAAACAAGCACTGGCAAGGGGAACGTCCTACCAACCCGTGACCAGCTACGCAGTTGATGCTCAATGTCTTCTCCCGTGATGAACAGTTTGTGCCACAGGATCCACATAAATACCAAGGCAAGGATGCCAACACAAGATGTCAACTAGAGGAGAGAATTAAAATTCAAATATTCCTGAGGCGCCTTCCAAAGGGTCGGCCTAGATTCTAATAAATTTAAATATTATTTCCAATAATTTAAATTTTATATTACTTATTATTATTATTTAATATTATTTTATTATTAAATTTAGAGGGAGTGTTAAAAACACTATTTTGCCTCCTAGATTTGAATTAGGGCCTCGTCAAAGAGCGGGGACATGACATCACACCTTTGTCAAGTGAATGTCCCTTCCATGACAGCAGTGAATCCTAGTGATGTTTGCCTCATGTGTGTGTGCCTTAGTTTGCACACCCTTTATTTGTAGGCATGTTTCTCCTACATGCACTTCTTGGTTTCACACAGTTTCAGTGTACTTGTCTTGGCTCTCCCTTTTTCAGCATTATGGAGGGGTTTCTACTGTTGGTGTTAATGCTTCCTTGGTTTCGCAGTTTGGAGTGATATATGTATTTAATTCTTGTTCCCATATTCTAGTCGGATGCAATGTACATCAATGACTGGTTACCCATGTATTTCGATGAGAAGGACCTTTTACCATATGGACACTCTTGCATTCTTGTTTTTGGAGGATATTCATTTCAGCACCATATGTAATGTCCCCATTTTTGCAAGCATCAAAGTTTGGTGGATTTAGCCTATTCCTGACCCTTGTAGGCTAATATGTCTGGATAGAGGGTCCCGTGTGGTAGTTACTTGGTGATTAGAGACATTACTCTTCAGCTGGATTTAGGTTTTGGCCTTTGCATAGGGGTTATTTGACTCAGATTGGCACACTTACTATTTATAGTAAGTTACTATTTTGGGAGAGTCAGGGTTCTTATTAATAGAAAGACACCTGAGCAGAGCATATTGGCAGTGTCGACCTTGATTGGGCCTTTGCAGCTGTTTCTAGATTTAGTTTCACATACTTACTATTTATAGTAAGTCACTATTCAAGGTTTCTATTTTTAGACGGGCATCCGATCACATGGAGAACAGGGAAAGTCGACTCCTGGCTCAAACGACTTAGCAATCAGACAAGTACATCAAGAGATATTAAATTTTAAGTGACTTAAGTGATTTATTTAATATTTTAATATTATTATAAAGTTATAAAGTAAATTTATAATAATAAAGTCACTTTAATATAATAAAGTGCGTTAAGTGAATAATTTAATGTGGGAATAAATCTTTTATCCCACATTGGCCAGCTTGGTGTTTGAGCTCTTCTAAGGAAAGAATAAAAAGAGAGGCAAGAGCTCATTCTCGATATCCAGTTGATGAATAATATTTCAATTGATTTTTACTTGTGGAGCCTAGGGCTTTCGCAGTTTTCTTCTTTGATCATAGGAAACGAAAACTTCCTATTGATAGCATAACTGAGGGAGTGAAAGATCTCTTGAAGGGTTGCAATTAAGGAGAGGATAATTCAGTCCTTTCAATTTGTGCTAAATTGGAGAAGAAATAATACAAGGAATACAAAGGTTTGATGCATATCCACTTGCAAATTATAAAGGCATTGAAGATTCATTGTGAAATATATTTATTGCTAGCTGCTACAGTAAATGCTACAGTACCCGCGTACAGTGATCGCTACAGTGACATGCTATTGTGGGTTATCAGATTGAAACTACATTGGAGTTTAGAAGGCTTAATTCAGCCTATAGAGTGGTGACTGAAGAAAGACAGGTTTGGTATGAGGATGCACATGTTCTGGAACCTCTTCTACAGCAGTTTGAGCCTCTAATCATATTGGCAAGTGTTCATTCCCAGATCAAAAAGTTAAATACAAATTTCCTTATGCATAGTGGATGACTTTAGCTTCATAATCTGCTACAAATCTGAACAACAACTACTGTTGTAACCTGTGAGTCTTGTTCATGAAAAGATCAGTCCTTCAGTTATTCATTTTAAGTGGTAAGGGTCTGATCTAATATATTCCTTCTTTAATTCTGAACATTCCTAAGTCTGCCATGAAATGAGGATATCAGTATTTGTATTGATTAGAGAGGCAATATGTTGAAATGTTCTATTAGAACTGAATGTTTAGATCTGATCACTGTCTTTTGAAGTTCTGAGAGCAAACGGTGCTGCTATAGTCTTTCGTGAGTCATGAAAAGTCTTCTTAATCATTGCATTTAATCTCAGTACTTTTATGTTCAATATGATTCAATTGACATGGTAATAAGCTGCATTTATAGTCAATAAAATAAGTGGAAGGAGATTGCATGCTATATGTTTGTTGAAATGTGCATTTGTTGTATAGCTACATTGGAAAGTTGTTATCAGACTTGATGTAGTGGCAATAAAATCATTTTTGAAGGGTTGAATGTTCATTATTTGTTTACGCATGACATTGGTTATCATTTCTATGTATTGGTATATGTTTTGAAATTGCAAATCATTCAAAAGCAAACAAAACAAACACATATACACTCAGAAAATCAGAACTCAAACCTTGCAATCTTCTTCACAGGAGATATGCAAAGTATCATCTAGTGGAGAGATTGGTTCACATGTTGATTTGTTTCCCTCCCTTGGAAGCAAATCAGTCATTTCATCCCATGCAGTTAATTATGATCGGCAGCTTGTTGAACCATTTCAAGAGTACGATTCAATTTATTGTTCCAGACATTTAGAGATGGATGATTTAGATCAACGTGGAGTGATTGTGCAGTTTGTGAATAATCCATTATTTGAGTTTGATGATGGTTCGATCTTATGATAATCCGCTCTTCGAGTTGGAAGCCGATCACACACCTGGTACTAGTTTAGAGTTGAGCGATAATCACAGTGTTTGGGATCTTTCCAGTGCATCGGGATTCCAAACAGGGTTCACGGAGGAGTTTTATAGTGTGTACACGGTGAGGAGCGCTTACAGTTTTTCCTTTGATCCACCTGTACATGATTCGTATTTGGTGCACAAATTTTGTGCGCATGATGATTCTCTTTGCGCAGTCGAGGGAAGCAAATCATTTATGTGCTCAGAGTTACCATCTGTAGAAGGTGAGACTAGAGGCTGCAAGTTCTCGACTGAGTTGTTTGCAGGGGATTACTTGCAGGATCAGAGGTTGGATTTTCATCATGCTGGTGTGTACTTGACAGAGTTTGCTACTTCTAGGTTTCATGGAGGTGGTAGTGGCAGTGGACATGATGGTTTGATTAGTAATCACATCCCTGGGACTTTTAGAGGGACTGCCGAGAGATGTTGTGTTGCGGATGCTTCCCGATATCCTTACTTCATTTTGATGGATGGATGTGAGTACCGTTTATATTGGGATCCAGGTGGCGACAGGATTGGTACTGTGTTTTGGATGGTTCCCAATGGATTGTTTCACCACTTCTGGCACGGTGAAGTTGAGATCAGAGTAGCGCAGAGGAAGTCAGAGGGTATTAGGCATGGCAGACTTCCATTCCGGGTTTGGGATCCAGGGATATTTTGCACAACTATGTTTATGTTGGTGCTACAGGAGGCAGTTAGAGATGTGTGGGACATTTCACAATTTTTCTTTTGGGCCTTCCGAGGACTGGAGTTTCTTTGCAGTGAAGATTGCTTGGGAACAAGCAATTTCAGGGAGGGCAGATTGTAATGTGCCCATTTTTGCAAGCATCAAAGTTTGGTGGATTTAGCCTATTCCTGACCCTTGTAGGCTAATATGTCTGGATAGAGGGTCCCGTGTGGCAGTTACTCGGTGATTAGAGACATTACTCTTCAGCTGGATTTAGGTTTTGGCCTTTGCATAGGTTATTTGACTCAGATTGGCACACTTACTATTTATAGTAAGTTACTATTTTGGGAGAGTCAGGGTTCCTATTAATAGAAAGACACCTGAGCAGAGCATATTGGCAGTGTCGACCTTGATTTGTGGAGCCTAGGGCTTTCACAGTTCTTTGCTCATAGGAAACGAAAACCTCCTATTGATAGCATAACTGAGGGAGTGAAAGATCTCTTGAAGGGTTGCAATTAAGGAGAGGATAATTCAGTCCTTTCAATTTGTGCTAAATTGGAGAAGAAATACAAGGAATACAAGGGTTTGATGCATATCCACTTGTAGATTATAAAGGCATTGAAGATTCATTGTGAAATATATTTATTGCTGGCTGCTACAGTAAACGCTACAGTACTCGCGTACAGTGATCGCTACAGTGACATGCTATTGTGGGTTATCAGATTGAGACTACGTTGGAGTTTAGAAGGCTTAATTCAGCGTGTAGAGTGGTGACTGAAGAAAGACAGGTTTGGTATGAGGATGCACATGTTCTGGAACCTCTTCTACAGCAGTTCGGGCCTCTAATCATATTGGCAAGTGTTCATTCCCAGATCAGAAAGTTAAATACAAATTTCCTTATACATAGTGGATGACTTTAGCTGCGTAATCTGCTACAAATCTGAGCAGCAACTACTGTTGTAATCTGTGAGTCTTGTTCATGAAAAGATAGTCCTTCAGTTATTCATTTTAAGTGGTAAGGGTCTGATCTGATAGATTCTTTCTTTATTTCTGAACATTCCTAAGTCTGCCATGAAATGAGGATATCAGTATTTGTATCGATTAGAGAGGCAATATGTTGAAATGTTCTGTTAGAACAGAATGTTCAGATCTGATCACTGTCTTTTGAAGTTCTGAGAACAAACGGTGCTGCTATAGTCTTTCGTGAGTCATGAAAAGTCTTCTTAATCATTGCATTTAATCTTAGTGCTTTTATGTTCAATATGATTCAATTGACATGGTAATAACCTGCATTTACAGTCAATAAAATAAGTGGAAGGCGATTGCATGCTATACGTTTGTTGAAATGTGCATTTTTTGTATAGCTACATTGGAAAGTTGTTATCAGACCTGATGTAGTGGCAATAAAATCATTTTTGAAGGGTTGAATGTTCATTATTTGTTTACGCACAATATTGGTTATCATTTCTATGTATTGGTATATGTTCTAAAATTGGAAATCATTCAAAAGCAAACAAAACAAACACATATACACTCAGAAAATCAGAACTCAAACATTGCATGCAAACTACTTGACGGAATGTTAGAAGGCCGAATTTGAGTTTCCGGAGCAGAACTTGTTAGAGTTCTCACACCATATCAGTAATCTTTCTATAGTTGTCTATAGTTTCTTTGTGCTTTAGTGATGTTCTACATCTTCCTCTTTTTTGGGACATTGTTTTGGTTGGAGGTTTTTTAGTCCTTCACTTTGATTTGGAGGCTTTTTCAGTCTTTCATTCACCTTTCTCTCTTTTGGAGAGGAGTTTTTCCCATCTGGTTTTCTCTTTTTCTCCAGTTTTAAGAGATCTTTTGTTTGTACATGGGTACCTCACCAAGCCTTGTTTTCTGAGACCATCATGCATTCTCTTTTTAGTGTTTTTAACTACTCCTTAAGTTCATCTTAAGGGGGGGGTGTGTTAGAGTAATCATGCATTAGCTAATAATTAATTAGTCTTTTTTAATTAATTATTAATCTAATTTATTCTCATGCACTTAAGCTAAACTTATGAGTGATTTACTATGTTAACTAGAGAGCTATTATTAGATCATTCTATCTCATTGCATGAGATGTTGACACTTGTCATGATCTAATCCATTTACCATTTAGGGTTGCTCCTATATAGCACTCAACCCTCGTTGTATTATCTCTCGAGCTTTCATACCATTTGATAGTCTCTTGCATTCTGTAGCTTTTTCTTGTTGAGGAATATAGCAATTCTTTGTTTGCAGATCTCTTGCGTGGAAGGTGTCTTTGTTTGTTGCTTGATCCTGTGGCTCTTTTTTCACAATTCTAACATGAACCTTATAGGAAAAAGCTTTGTCATCAACTCCATTGGCAAAGTCTTTCTGGCAGGAAAGGTCTTTTATCACCCTTGATCAGATTTCACTAAAAACACTAACAAGACATGAGTTCACAATGATTAAAAAAATTAAAAAAAAAATGTAAAAAATTTCAATGACTAGTGGTGACTTAAATATTTTTAACTAATTTGTTTTAGTATACAAAATTTTCATGTAAGTTTAGAAATGTGATCACTATGTTTTTTAATTTAGTCCTAATTGTACAGATTTTTGTATAAGATAGGGGGAAAGTTTATTAGAGACTTGCAATATTTATATATTATGGAGCTATTTATATATTTATAAGATAGGGGGAATTTATTAGACTTTGTTAATCAATCTATTGTTTAATGAATTAGAGTCATATATTAAAAATAAGGGGTGGCATGGAATCATGTCCAATAACCAAATCAACGAAGCTGGGAGATGAAGTATCCAGCCCCCAAAAGGAAGCAATTGCTGAAGTCACATGTTTGAAACTTTGAAGCTCATAAACATAAGCATAACAAAGATGAAAGAAATCTAAGCCACAAGTATTATAAAATCAGCACTAGGAGGGGCACCTCAGTCAATTGGGTATCCCACCTTCCATTACTCAAGTCTTTTCCATTGTCTATTGGCTTCCAACTTGTGAGAGTGGTGTTTTCTCTTTCTTTGAGGAATTCTTATGGTTAGGAATCTTACACACCTAGTGGAATTTGAGTATTGCTTGGCAGTGAGATGGCAAGCTCTAGACAAGAAAACTTACCCTGATTGTTTGGGGAGGAGTGGGCACCCATGCCTTTGAGAGGATGCTGAAGAGCAGTGAGTTGGCAGAAACCATCCACCCTAGTAGGAAATCCAACCAAAAGGCTGTCTAGTCAGTAGTGGATTGAAGCCTCTTTAGTGGCTTGAGAGTGGGCACTAAGAGGACTCTAAAAATGGCTGCACTGCTACCTACAGTGGGAGGATCTATCATGAGATGGTGAAGAGGGCTTGACCCTGGCAACAGTGCAGAGACCATTTCCCCAATGATCAAGTGGTTTTTAAGATGCTAATCTTCGAGTTCCAGTTTATTGGCTCTAATTTGTATCTACGTGAGCAAATTAGAAAATCATTAGTGATATGGAGTAATCAGAATCTACAACAAATTTACCAAATATAGCAGAATTCCTATCTTTCCATATGCAAAAAATGTTTGTCAATAGGAAAGCATGCCATAGTTGGGACCATCACTGAACATAACATTTTGCCAAGTAAACGACTTATGACATAGTAGGTAGAAAACATTATGAATCATTGCCAAGTCTTCCATGCAAGAGCACAAAACCAAAAAAGTTGCAACAAAATTTCTAGATGCCCACACAGCGAGCATCACAGATTGGAAACACCAAGACGTGTTAAACAATTGGCAATAGAAAGACACCTAGTAAAGCAAACACTAGACAAAGTGAGTAATCTTAGGCTCCACCACTGCTTTCAAGACCATTTGGAAGTGTTTGTCCTCCCAGACAGTGAGCAATCAATATTAGACTTATATTAAAATAATTGCCAATAGAATGGCCTTGGTAAGGCAAACACTAGGAAAACTGAATAATCTTGGGCTCCACCACCAATTTCAAAATCATTTGAAAGTGTTTGTGCTACTAGGAAAAGCAAGCGACCAATATTTTTCTTTTGTAGGCATTGGCTTGCAAAGTTTTGTTTTGCAAATCATGTTTCTTTTGTGCGTTGGAGGCAAGCTTTTCTTTATGTAGCAGCAGCTTTCAAATAGGTAGTGATGGGTTTTCGAGTATGGTTTGAATAGGGTGTAGGCAGGTTTTGAACAGGATTGGCAGTAAAGCAGCAAGCAACATTCCTCACATATTGAGGGGTCGTGTTTTGGGTGATGTGGACAAAATTGGGACCAACAGATCTATTTACTTGTCATTTTACTAAGGTGCAAGCAAGTGCAGTCGTTTATTCCTAGCTAGGGTTGCATGTTGATCCTTTTTTCCTCTAGTAGGGATCTCCAGGCATGTGCAGTCTTCTATTCATATCTATTATGAAATTATTTTTTTCTCTATATCTTATTCTTCTTTATCCACAATGGGAGACAAACAACCTCAAGACAAGCAAACTAAAATGAAATTGACAATAAAAACAAACACCTAGAAAGGCAACAAATAACCATGATGTAAACCACGATGTTTGTTACAAAACACTTAGAACCTAGGGAAAAGTGGTTGACCCAAACAAAAATAGCATTAAGAGACAAAAGAGGGAAATGAGTGGTGGTGAATACAAAGCAATACTGTGGGATAGTAAAGTATAGGTTATCTCACTTAAAATGGAGCAAGCAAACAAAAAGAAAACTATTGAGCAAGTGCACAAAGGATACAAATTCAAACAAAAAAGGTCACATTCCAAAGAGATGAAAAACAAGGGAAAGATGAGCAAGAGGAAGCGGAAGAGTTTTACAATCCTTCATCAACTTCCCTTGCTCAACACATCTATATGTGCAAGAGTTATTGAATGTCAAGAGCCAATTGGAACACAGAAGTTAGGGAGCAAGAAAATAATTGCAAGCTTTGCAGAATCACAGAAACAAACCAAAAATTAGTAGAGGAAAATAGAATGTTAAAGGAGCAAGTAGAAATGCTTCAAAAGACCTTAAAGTAAGGGAAAGATGAATGGCAAACCAGGAAACAAGCTTGGAAAACCGAATAAGAATTAGCCAAAACAGCATAAACCTGATAGATTGAAAAGTTGTAGGGAAGGAACACAAGTATCACAACAAGCAAACATGCAGAAAAATAAAGGTAAAAGAGAGTAATATGAGAAAGGATTCAAAGGAGGTAAAATTATGGGCCCTAGTTGTGGAAGATGCAATAGAAAAGACAGTAGAGGCAACTACAAATAAAATTAGAATACAAGAAAGAGAACAGAAAGAAAGATATGATAGATTAAAAAAATTAATTATTAGAGGGGTAAGGGAGTATGGTGAAGTTGAAAGAATATTCAATCTTACAAGAGACTTTCTCAGAGACAAACTACAATGGAAAGGACAATTTTCCAAGCAAGGAGGATTGGAAAGATAAGAAAGTACTATGCCTATTAAAGTTGTTACATGAAAATAGAGAAAAAAACCAAATTCTAAGCAATAGGAGTCTTTTGAAAGGTTCATGTTTTTATGTCAACGAAGACTTAATTGCAATGCAAGAAGAGGAGAGAAGGGGAGAATTGGTTAAAGGGAAGCAAGCAATGACGGTAATAGTTAAAAAATGGAAAAGTTTTCATTGCAAATCAAGTTCCTCAAAATACATCACTAAGGCAGCAAATGGAGATCAAAGAAAATAAAGGCAACAAGGAATGAAATTAAACAAACATGGGTAAAAAGAGGCAAGTCTTATGCTTCAAGTTATCAACTCAAAGGTGCATAGCGAGTAGCCCCCTTATAGGAGCATTTAAAATTAGTATGCTAGAACTATAGAGGTTACTCTTGGAGGACGGGACCTGGGTTACAACCTATCATAGAAGGAAGGAGTGTAATCTGTCTCATGGAAATCCATGAGCACAATGGCTGCTACAAGATTTCTATTTTTTAAGGATATAGGAAGATTGTAAAACTACAGGAAATGGAAAGGATATGGAGGAATAATGGTTTAAGTAAAACAAACTTGATTAAAAAGTATTCAGCTAGAAAAGAAGACTCAAATAAGTAATGTATTTGGATTAAAATAGCAAAAAATGGAAGACACATCAGAATTGCAGCTTGTTATGTTGTTCCGTAGGCTTAAAAAACCTAAAACAAATGTGGGATGGATGTTGAGAATTGCTGATGTGATTTTTGTGACCGCACCAACACAGAACGAAGTTTTCCAACGGCTACTCCATTCTCTCTTGATCAAAGTATTCCGCACGCTAAGATGGCGAGAGAGATCGTACGTTCAACTCCAAGGTTCCTTCAATGCAATGGAATACACTCAGTCAGCTCGTTGTGATTTGCTGTTTTCACGAGGGGACTTACACAATCGTTCACAAATACTTGGCAGTTGACAACATATTAATGATGAAAGGGGATTTTTCGTGTAATTCGGATGATTTGGCAATAAGGTATGTGTTTCCTATACTAACCAGAAATGTACTGAATTTAAATGAGTGCAAGGTTTAGAAGATCTAAGTTCTATCCTAAAGGTGGACGTGGGATCAATCTCAACAGACTTCAACCAAACTCTGCTTCGCCTCGCGTTGGACAACCTCTACAAAGCCGGTGCAATCTTCAAGGGAGTAGTAATGAGTGTTCAAGTTACCATTTAGCATAAAGACACCATCAAGACGACGCATGCCAAGACGTGAATCATAACCGAAGTTAAGCTGATAAAGTGTTTTAGTTGACCACACAAGGAAAACTTGCCGTCAGCAAGCTGCTAGTGGTATGGATTAAAACGAAACTTCCTTGATCAAACGCCACAATCCACAGCTAACATCTACTTGCATGAAAATGAAAATTACTCTAATCTAAACTACTTGAAGTAGAAGAGCGAAGAAATCTTGCTAGCTGCTCATAACAAAAGACAAATTCACCATCAATGAAAGCTCTTTTTAGTTTTCACAACAATCTCTTACAAAGTTCTCAAGGGAAAACTTTCCTTCTCCTTCAAACTATGCTATGCTAACAAGCTAAGCTATTACAACTATCAGTCTCTCCGCTCTATTCTCTAGTCTCTAATCTCTAATTCTAATCTCTACTAAATTACAAATGAGGGGGGAATGCCCCTTTTATAGTTGGCCTAGTCCAACAGACAGCTTAGATTCAATTACAATGAAGGGCTCAGATTGAGCCACATAAACCCTAACCCTAAAAACCGCCACCAAGAAGAGTGGGGGAATGCATGAGCAATTAATGTCCACCATCCTTCTAGAAGATTCCTGTCCATAGACGCGTTCGCATTGTTCTTGTTCTTTTTGACTACAAATTGGATGAGTCTGATGATCATGGCTTCTGTTTCTTGGACTGGTATGGCAAGTACGTTCTCGATCTGACTTCAAGGCGGCAACGTCTTTCTCCCGCTCGATGATGATTTTCTTCTCAGCTGACACTTTCTAACTCTGAATTGCATGAGGATGATTATTTCTCCACCCCTAATCCTGAAGGACTTTCTTATCTTGGACTCGAGCATTTCTTCCTCGCCATCTACCTCTCTGAATTGAGTGCATATTAGGTTATTCCAACACTTAGCCATTTCTTCCAACATGCAACTTTCCTTCTTTCGAGGTTGAAATGTAGTCCTGGAGTATTTGCTCCATCACTTCAATTCCTCCCACTCTGGTTCCAACGTTCATCCTGAAAGCAAAGGAAGAGCATTAAAACATTTTATAATATGAATCCATTTTGCTCACCTAATATCCATGTTTTGATCTCCAATGTTCGATTAATCTTTGGATCCGATAGAGTTCAACACTTTTCTTTAGCACAACTTTTTCCTTTAAATTCCTCATGCCTATTATCATTCATCCCCCTTAGGGCGCATATGGAGACTTGAGCTTCCATTTTCATTCCTTAGAGAATTTCACCCATCTTACACTCCTTGGGCGTACTTTGCTTCTTGTGAACCTTGAAGTTGTGCCTTAGAAACTTTTATCCAACCTGAGCCTTGAGAAATTTTATCTCCTTTTTTCCTTAGACAAATTTCCAACCCATCTGCCCTAGAAATAATTTATTTCCTCTAGAAAATTCATCAACCAGGCGCCCGAGTGAAATTTCCATCTTAAAGTCCTTGGCAAGGTGTGAAAAGTTTCAAAATCATCTCCTTGTCGAAGATATCCAGTACCTAGAAGAAAATTCCCTTCAGAAAGCATCAAATTCATGGGTTTACGAATGATGGGGTACATTTAATTTTTGAATTTTAACCTTAGAAAAAATATTTCTCACCAAAATTTGATTCATTACTCATCTCTGGGGCATATTTTCTTGCTTGGCCTAGAAATTCTTCTTCAATCTCATGAAGTTGGAGTATTCAGACTCCTTACCAATTAATCCGTGCCTCTGAAAATTCCATCCCCTCTATCAAACTCAGGCGTATTTTCCTCTAGGGCAGGAGAGACTTCAACACTTAGAAATTTTTTATCATCTTTCATGAGCATGGGTGCATATAGGGGGTCAAGGAGGAATTTTGAACATTTTAGACAATGTTTTTTTCAAGGAGCTAACACCTTCAACCTCCTTGGGTGCATTTTGCATATTGAGGAGGAATTAACACTCTAGAATATTTCCTAACTTCACCTCTATCATGGGCGCATTCAAGGGGTCAAGGAGGAATTTAACTCGTCACTTAATAAATTTCCTAGAGCCACTTTTGACTTGGGCGCATTTGGAGACCCCTGCAGGATTTTCACACTTAGAAAATTTTCATCCACCTAGCATCTTGGAGATGAGTGCATTTAGGGGGGGTGAAGGAAATTTCTCAGACTTAGACATTTATCTGGCTTGCTCGCTCCTGTTTTACTATATTTAGTAAGCCCTCTAATTTTCATACCTCTGAAGCTTGGATTGATCTGAAATTTCAACCACAGGATCTTCATGACCAAGTTGATCCGTTCACACTGCCATCTAGTGTTGACTTGCTATTTATAGCATGTTTCTGGAGGTGTTTTACTATTTATAGTAACTGCTTAGTTTCAGGACTTCCCCAACTCCGTTTAACTTGAAATTTGAATGATGTGATCCTCATAGGCTAACTTACCTGTTCACACTGGCGCCTGCTGCTGACTTACTATTTATAGCCTGTTTTTGGAGTGCCTTACTATAAATAGTAAGTGCTCAGATTGCCTTCAAATTTCACCAGTGGATAGCTTGAAAGATACTGATTGTAGTGGGATACACCGGTTATCGGAGATTCTGGCGTTTGACCCCTCATTTTGGGTTCCAAAGCTAGAAGCCCTAATCTGACTTGCATGTCGATCAAATGACCTCCATTTGACCCCATTTCTGTTGCATGTCATTCCATTTGTGATTTTGAAGTGCTTGGGGGGGGGGTGCCAGCGTGAATTTGCTAAAAATAGTAAGTCCCCGAAAAAGTGACCAACTCCGCTTGCATGTCACATCACTACGAAGCTCTTGAAAACCCATAAAGAATAACCTAACATGCATTGAAAAGTCCTACATGCAAACCCTAAAAATGGCCTCTGAAGATGGCTCCTGAAAAAAGTCTTGATCTTGGTTTGCATGTTATACCACTGCGAAGCTTTCGAAAAACCCACAAAGAATATCTAGACATGCGTAGAAAATTCCAACATGCAAACCCTAAAAATAGCCTCCGAAGGCTAAGTGCTGAAAGTCATCATCTCATCTTGCATGTTATATCATCGCGTAGGTCCCTGAAAACTCAAAAATATTCTCCAGACATGCATTGAAAAACTTTGCATGTAAGCCCTAAAATCAGCTCTTGAAGGTGATACTTGCTAAAAATAGAAAGTTGTCAGATTTGGCTCAAATTTTGCAGACAAGTAGTTTGACGTGTCCTGGATGCAGTGTAATGATCAAAACTTCAAAAGGTGCTGAGAAAACGTCCCAAATTAGGCACTTACTAAAAATAGTAAGTTATCAGAATTTAATGAAATTTTGCTGGGGACCTGTTGGAAGCATGTTGACTGTATTGCCAACCTCAGATTTCAATTCATTCACCCCATTTGACTTCAAACTGGCCAGAAGATTGCAAACCCTAATTCTACGGACTTAGCCAAATTTTCACGTTTAAGCTCACAGACGGGCACATCCCGGAAAGGTAGACAGTAGGAAGAGACAAAAAGAGAGAGACAAAACCAAAGCCAAAAGACGAGGAACAAAGCAAAAATTAGGGGGTCCCCATTTTGAATGGGGTGATGTGTGAAAAGGTCACAACAAGAATGCTTACGAAACCTTTATGAAAGATATCTCATTGTACTCTCAATGCTATGCCTTTGATATTAAAGTATACAAAGGGTTATGAGTAGTCGGCTTGTGGCTACCTTAACTCTTAATTAAGTCATATTATCATTATTATATTGTTATTTAATTATTTAGGTTGGCATAAGGCTTCTATAGGTTTATCTAGGTTGGCTTGGGTGATATCCTAGGCATAGGTAGGGTATATATAGAAGGTAGTGAGTTTTGTTTGATCATCAGATCGTGAATTGTGTTCTCATTGGAGATATTTGGAGGTTTGCCCCTTTGAAATGGTTTGTTATTCTTAGTTATTATCAAGTATTTGCAATATATTTCCTATCATGTTCTTCTATTGTGCAGGTTATTTCATTGCAAGTGGTATCAAAGCATGAGCTTGGCATCGTGAAGGCAAGACATTTTCTTAATATTGGAGGTCATTTTGGGAAGCGCATCTCTCAAATTTTTTTAATTTTTTTTAATTATTTCTGATTTTAAAGGGTTTTTTGAGAACATATTCAAGAAGCTATAGGCCAAATTTCAGAGGAATTGGAGCAGAATTCAGTGATTTATTGCAGAATTAGGGTTTTTGCCCAATTTATTTGAAAAATGTGTATCTCCCAAATCTTGTAGAATTGGTTCTTGATTTTTAGAGGGTTTTTTAAGAATTAAGAGAGGAGCCTACAATTCAAATTTCAAAGAAATTGGAGCAAAATCAAGTGATTTATTGCAAAATTATGATTTCCAACAAATTTGCTCTCAAGGTTGCAAATCCACTAATTTCTTGGAGATTTTTCTGGGTGGTACCTTGGACCAATTAAGTTATAGTAAAAATTTCAAAGCATTTGGATTTCATTTGTGTGATTTATTTCAAAATTATTGGTTTCCATCATAACAGGGGCCTCAAACAAGAGGCAAAAAGAATGATGTCACATCGGGAAAATCTCCTGATAAGGATAAGGCAATATTTGAGGATATTACTCTCAATGCAGAAATCACCAAGATTAAGGAAGAAATTTCATTAGTGAAGATGGAGATGAGGGGGGATATGGATCGATTACAAGGAGATATACTTTGCCTAAGAGGAGATATATCAAACATATGTAGCATGTTAAATGCTTATATAAATGCACTAAGAAAGGATGTCTCAAGCAACCAAGGTGAATCATCCAGGTCAAATAATGATTCAAATGTTAATATTCATATGGGATCTAGGAACTTGGTACTAGAGGTGGATATGCACAAGTTTGATGGCAAGGACCCACTAACATAGATAAACCAAATGGATTTTTTTTTGATGTACATCAAATTCCAAGAGGACAAAAGGTCACAATGGCGTCCCTATATCTAGAACCAAATCAATTCATTTGGTATTGATGGCTTTGTAGTCATTGATAGAGAAAAGGTCTCACTGTCTCATGGTTAATTTTTACAAATTAGATACAATCACAGTATAGCAATAGTGTGACAGACAACTTCGGCTAGCGAGCTAACTTCAAAAGCAAGATCAGTCAAGGATTATATTCAACAATTCCAAAATCTATCCTTAAGATTGGATACAATTATAGAGAACTTGAATGATTTATTTTTGGGTGGTCTCAAGGATCACATTCAACATGAGGTACGCATGTTTAGTCCTAGCTCTATATCTAAGTCTTTTATCTTAGCACACAAGGTAGAGGAGAAGCATTTGATTCCTAGAAGGCAAGAGGTTGACATGATAAGAGAGAAAGGATATTCAACACCTCTTCCTTAACCTACTAGATTAACACTGCAACAAATTGAGAAGTGAGAAAAAGGGTTATGTTTCAATTGTGATAGCAAATATATTCAAGGACATAAATGCAATGAAATAAATTGTTTTATATTGAAGATCCGAGTGAGGAAGAAGAGGAGGAACCAATATTAGAGGGTGATATGGAATCAAATGAGGAATCACAAGATTCCCAACTAATCATTTCTTGTCATGCACTCTTAGGTTTTACCGCACCACAAATTCTCAAGGTAGTGGGTGTTTTAAAGAAGTAGAGAGCAATAGTGTTAATAGACTCAAGTAGTACTCTTTATTTTATCAACAAAAAGTTGGCTACTCGTCTAAACTGTATTATATATCCAACTCCAAAGTTTTGGGTTTTGATTGTGGATGGTGGTACTATTAGTCGTTCTAGGAAATGCCATAGCATTAACTTATCCATGGGAGATTATCATCTTGATAGCCCAATGTTTGCTATCTCCATGGGTGCAATAGCTATTGTTTTGGGAGTACAATGGCTCACTACTTTGGGAACAATTGAGATGAACTTTCAAGAGCTATTCATGAGATTTCAATCAGAAGAAAGGAAATGGAGGTAAGGGGGTTGTGTGCAAAGTCCCCATAGATGGTAAGCTCTCATCAAATGCAAAAGTTGCTTAAGAAAGGAGTTGAGGGATTTTTGGGCCAATTATGTTCATTGAAAACCTGTCACTCCAATGCTCTTGCCCATCTTGATTTACAAGCAATTATAGATCGTCATTCAATGGTTTTTGGAGATATACCTAAAGGACTTCCTCATAAGAGGGATCATGATCATGCCATACAACTAGTTCTACAGAGCCAACCTCCCAACATCAGATCTTACAGGTACCCATATATAGAAAAAAGTGAGATTGAAAAGATTGTGTAGGAGATGCTAGAGGAAGGAATTATCAGGCATATTCAAAACGCTTACTTGTCACTCGTGGTGGTGATGCGTAAGAAGGGTGAAACTTGGTGCATGTGCCCATACTATAGACTTAGAGTGCACAACATGTACACCATCAAAGATTAAGTTTCCTATTCCAGTCATTGGTGATCTACTAGATGAATTGAATGGAGCTATGTATTTTACAAAGTTAGATCTTAGATTAGGTTATCGCCAAATTCAAAAATTAAGGTAGAAGATATTTCTAAGACAACATTTAAGACTCATGAGGGTCATTATAAATTTTTGGTGATGCATTATGGTCTTACCAATGAACCACCTACATTTCAAAGTTTGATGAACTCCATCTTTAAGAAATTCTTGAGGAAGTTTGTATTAGTGTTCTTTGATGATATATTGATTTATAGCAAGACATGGGAAGAACACTTGCAACATGTAGATCAAGCATTACAAGTTTTCAAAGATCATCAACTCTATCCTAAGCCATCCAAGTGTGCTTTTGGTCTCAGCAAGGTTGAGTACTTGGGACATATAGTTTTGCATGGAGTAAAGGTGGATCCTAACAAAATTGAGGCTATCATGGAATGGCCTATTCCCAAAAACATTAAGCAATTGAGGGGTTTCTTTGGATTGACTAGATACTATAGAAGATTTATGAAGAATTATGACGGTAGAGCAACACTCCTCACAACTTTGTTGAAGAAGGATTCTATTCACTGGAATGAGTCTACTAATGCAACATTTGAGAGATTGAAGAAGGCTATGTACACGACTCCAATACTTGCCACTCTAGACTTCACCAAGGATTTTATTGTGAAAAATGATGCTTTAGGAAATGGTATAGGAGCAGTTCTCATGTAGGAGGGTTGTACCATTGCTTTTGAGAGTCGTCAATTAAAGGGTAAGAATCAAATCAAACCTATTTATGAGAAGGAAATGCTAGCTATTCTTCATGCAGTAAAACAACGGAGACCTCATCTAATGTATAGACATTTCAAGGTTAAGATAGATCATGGACCTAATAGATATTTTGAAACAAAGATTATCTTTTGAAGAACAACAAAAATGGGTTACTAAGATGTTGGAATGACTTTGAGATTGTATATAAGAAAGGGAAGGAAAATGTTGTGGCAGATGCACTATCTAAGAACGATGAAGCTTTATCGTGTGCCATTTCAATATTACAAGCAGATTGGGTAGTAGAAGCCAAAGCCAAAGCAGAGTGGTTGAATGATGTTGCTACAAGTAATCTTATTCATCAGTTACAAAGTGATCTCAATACTTCAGATAAGTTTTGTTGGAAGGGAGATGCATTGTGTTATAAAGAGCAATTGTATCTCTACAAGAATTTCACTCTCAAATAAAATATTCTCATAGAGCTTCATGAGTCTCTAGTGGGTGGTCATTTAGGACTTTTGAAGACTTATCATTGAGTCAAGCAAGACTTCTTTTGGGAAGGGCTAAAAGGTGATGTTCAAAATTTATGGCTAAATGTTTGGTTTGTCAAAGAAACGGGGAGACAATTAAGACGCTTGGTCTATTGCAGCCCTTAGTTATTCCTAGCCAATGTTGGGAAGAGGTATCTATTGACTTTATCACAAGGCTTCCAAGATCTAAAGGTAAGAATGTCAACATGGCAGTAGTGGATCACCTCACTAAATTTGCAAATTTAATTGCATTATCACATCCTTTTACAACAAGTATAGTGGCAAAAACTTTCTTGGAGAATATACAAAAGCTACATGGTACACTATAATATCCCCTTCTAGTATGTATGGTATTTATGTGATTGTTTGAGTTTGATAGATGTATCATTTTATCAAACTCATTCCATAACACTGTAAATATTGAACATAGATATTAAATGAAATACATTTCAGGTGCATAAATCAACATTACACTTCAATCTTTCATACTGAGCTGTCATACAATGATATATTTGCAAACATTCAACTCCAATCTAATATGAAACCTTTCTGGGCAGTAAAATGAAGCATCTATGCATACATTATCACACAAAAAATTTGCTACAGCAGGGTACACATTTCAAATGCTATTATTCTAAGTTTTAGCATTGGATGGCTAAACAAGATAGATGTATTTTCTGACTGGTAAAAGGAAACAACTTGCAGCTTCAGAAATACGCATACATATTAGAGAAATACTCAGATTAAATACCTGGATGACCTCCAAACATGGCGAATAGACTGAGCTTGGAAATAGCAGCACCTGGAACTGTTTGTAGGGTCTGATAATGAGCAACAGTAACCTGTAGGATGTCTGAAACCTTGAAACAAGCTCACATTCAGCTTCTATGAACCCATATGACCCCCACACCAGCAATATATGTTCTCAAGACCCCACGTGAAGGAGATGCAAGGCCACATATTGAGTAAACTGCTGCGCCTAGGTCTTAAATGCTCATGCCAATCGCTAACCAACTCACACACCTTGATATAGGGTTTCCATGACCTGTCCTTTAATCCTTGGAAACATTCACGCTTAGGGTTTGAGGAGATTCACGACCTCCTTGCAGATTCGCTCAGCAATAACAATCAGAAACAACCTTTAGATATATAGATTATGGCATCCCAATCTGATATGCAATTTCCTTTCAAACCTGGATGCTAGATACAACCATGAAACTCTGAAAATCTCAAAAAATAATGATCTCCAAGAAAACAATGAAGCCCTGTAATAACCTCCGTATGAGATTGTCTCTCAAAACTCCCTTGGGTGATCTTCCACACCTGTAGAAATTGTTCTCTCTGAGGGTTTTCGTCCTCAAAAAGCTTCAATCTTCAAAACCAGCAAACCCTTTCTTAGTTTCTTCAATTTGCACAAGTTTCAAGAAAATAAACAATGATAATTAAAAAACAAATGCTTTTTGGCTTTTATACTCCAAATCCCCACTTGGCCAAATAATTAAATAAAATAAAAATTTGCTTTTGATGCATTTGGCTTTTTAAAATAATAAATTAATAAAACATCATTAAATATAACACTTTATTAATTTCCATTTAACCCCCTTATATCACCTTTTAATAAGTCATCATTAAATATTAATATTATTAAAGTCAAATAACTTTAATTATATAAATAAATCATTAATCCTCAATAATTACCCAACACTAACTCAGAAGAGTGATCCCAACATATTTTCTAGATGTGAGCATGATGATGACTGATTCGGATATGACTTACTATAAATAGTAAGTATATGCGATATGACCAAGTGACTTACTATAAATAGTAAGTGTGAGAGAAATCGACCAGAATGACCTCCAAAAGGTCCACCACTAAAACACTGAGTCATTGAGTAGGAGAAGATAAACATCGGAAAGCCAATTGAGGAATCAGTGAACACCTTCGAAAGGGTCCCCTGAACATCCCATTAGCCTATGGGGACCAGATAGTAGGCTAACCATTGCAAGGATACAAAACCCGAGAAAAAGGGGACATTACTATCCGCCCTCCCCAAGATTGTTTGTCCCCAAGCAATCCTCACTTGAACAACCAGGCCCGTCTTGAATGCTGGGATCCCAAACCAGTTTGTACAATGCTCTACCCAAACTCCATTGCAACTGCTGGAGAAAGAAAGAGCTAAACTCGGCAGCCTTGTCAATCATTGTTTGAAGAAGCAAACTACCAAGCATAGTAGATCCCAAAGCCTGCAACCCAACCAAAAGCCCGCCATACTCATCACCTACTGACCTTCGTTGCGCAACTCTGATATAATCATCACCAAGCTGAGAGTGGTGATGCATCTTGACCAGATCAAGTCAAACTAATGTGCCAAGCCTGTTACCTTCTAGATCCTAACTCACTAGATCCTCACATCCATCAAACATGAGAAGATGGAAGTAACTTGAAGTGCTAGCATCACAATGCTTTACTCCACTCCAACCTCTACAAAACTCTTGTGGATGTGATGAGTATCCCTCATAGGTTTCGAAAAAGGTGTAACAACTCTTAGGTTGTTGATATAGGACTGATCAACACCCTCAAGATTGTATGGTTGACCTAAAGTGAACTCATTGCCACAAGATGAGAGTTCTGCTGCTGTCCTAACTTGCAAACTGTGATTCTTGCATGGAGGGCAGCCCTTTATTCTTGATTCCCAATGGCTTAATAGAGCCTCCGAATCCCATACTCTTATGTGTAGCCATGCATGGATTCCTTCACCTTTCTTCTGATGCTTCCTTTGATGAAAACAACTTTGTGATGACATATTACAAAGCATCAATCCTTTGCACTCTTGATTACCTTCATGCATTGGGTTATAATCCAGAAGACAATCAAATTGCTTACCTTCAATTGTTGATTTGAGAATTGCAACAAGCTCAAACCAAACATTTTGCTCAAGTGAACATTCCTCAAAAAAACTTTTTTGTAAATCAAACCTGTATGTTTCATGAATTGAAACACTCTATTCATAGGTTGCATTAACATTATCTGAATGATTGAAAGGTTTATCAATAGTTGTTGTTTTGAAATTTTCAACATGCTCCAAACCATCATTCAAATCAAGTGGGGCATCTTCCTCATGCACATCCTCGAACTCCACCTCGTAAAGTGGGTTATCATAAGGTGTCTTTGCTTCCATCTCAAAAAGTGGATTATTGTAAAATTGAAAATTATTCCCAACATTTTGTTTAGGCCATTCATCCCCATGGTCTAACTCTCCTTCACAAGGAGGTTCTATGTCATCTTCTTCAAGAGGACTCGAGTACTCTTCCTCTACAACTGGTTTAGAAATTTCAGCTTCATCATCATTTGTTTTTGGTTCTAGCATCTTCTTTTCTAACACTTCCTTTGTGTTAGTTTCCTCATATAATCCATTTTCAAGATCACTTGAGTTCTTTGATGTGGAGCCTTTTGCTCATCTTATTTCACAATTCGTTTTATATGTTTGGATTTTACCACTGTCGTACAGTACGCCTTGATGTTCGAGTCCTTCATAAGTTTGGAGAGTCCTATAAACTCGGAAATACTTACTAGAAGTGTTCATCTTTCCACTGTCTATTGTGCCACACTCAAAACTCCACAGGATGTTAGGTTCTTAATCTCTGATACCACTATAATATCCCCTTCCGGTATGTATGGTATTTATGCGATTGTTTCAGTTTGATAGATGTATCATTTTATTAAACTCATTCCATAACATTGCAAATATTGAACATAGATATTAAATGAAATACATTTCAGGCGCATAAATCAACATTACACTTCAATCTTTCATAGTGAGGTGAGTTGTCATACAATGATATATTTGCAAACATTCAACTCCAATCTAATACAAAACCTTTCTGGGCAGTAAAATGAAGCATCTATGCATACATTGTCACACATAAATTTGCTACAGCATGGTACACATTTCAATATGCTATTATTTTGAGTTTTAGCATTGGATGGCTAAACAAGAAAGATGTATTTTATGACTGGTAAAAGGAAACAACAACTTGCAGCTTCAGAAATACACACACTTATCAGAGAAATACTCAGATTAAATGCCCAGATGACCTCCAAACATGGCGAATAGACTGAGCTTGGAAATAGCAGCACCTGGAACTGTTCGTAGGGTTTGATAATGAACAACAGTAATTTGTAGGATGTCTGAAACCTTGAAACAGGCTCACATTCAGCTTCTATGAACCCATATGACCCCCACACCAACAATATATGTTCTCAAGATCCCACGTGAAGGAGATGCAAGGCCACAGATTGAGTAAACTGCTGCACCTACGTCTTAAATGCTCACGCCAGTCTCTAACCAACTCACACGCCTTGATATAGGGTTTCCACAACCTGCCCTTTAATCCGTAGAAAGTAGAAACATTCACACCTAGGGTTTGAGGAGATTCACGAACTCCTTGCAAATTCACCCAACAATAACAATCACAAACAACCTTTAGATATATAGATTATGGCGTCCCAATCTGATATGCAATTTCCTTTCAGACTTGGATGCCAGATACAACCTTGAAACTCTTAAAATATTAGAAAATAATGATCTCAAGGAAACCAATGAATCCCTGTAATAACCTCTGTATGAGATTATCTCTCAAAATGCCCTTGGGTGATCTTCCACACCTGTAGACATTGTTTTCTTTGAGGGTTTTCCTCCTCAAAAAGCTTCAATATTCAAAACCAGCAAACCCTTGCCCGGTTTTTCCAATTTGCACAAGTTTCAAGAAAATAAACAATGATAATGAAAAAGAAAATACTTTTTGGCTTTTATACTCCAAATCCCCACTTGGCAAAATAATTAAATAAAATAAATATTGGCTTTTGATGCATTTGGTTTAAAATAATAAAGTAATAAAGCATCATTAAATATAACACTTTATTAATTTCCATTTAACCCCCTTATATCATCTTTTAATAAGTCATCATTAAATATTAATATTATTAAATTCAAATAACTTTGATAATATAAATAAATCATTAATCCTCAGTAAATACCCAACACCAGATTAGAAGAGTGATCCAAACATGTTTTTCAGATGTGAGCATGATGACGACTGATCCAAAAATGACTCACTATAAATAGTAAGTGTGAGAAATCGACCAAAATGACCTCTAGAAGGTCCACCACCAAAACACTGAGTTAGTGAGCAGGAGAAAACTGAGATAAACATCGGAAAACCAGCTGAGGAATCACTGAACACCCTCAAAAGGGTCCCCTGAATATCCCATTAGCCTATGAGGACCAGATAGTAGGCTAACCACTGCAAGGATATAAAACCCGGAAAAAAGGGGACATTACATACACATAAAGTTATTGTCAATGATTGCGATCCTGTCTTTACTAGTCACTTTTGGACAGATTTATTCTCATGTTTGAGTACTTAATTGGCTCATGGTTCTTCATACCATCCTCAATCTGATGGGAAAAATGAGGGTGTTAGTAAGTGTTTGGAAGGATATCTACGTTGCTTCACTTCAGATAAACAAACTCAATGGGTAGATTGGCTATCACTAGCAGAATGGTGGTATAACACTTCCTTTCATAGTTCATCAAAATGTCTCCACTTATGGCACTATATGGATATCGGCCTCCTTCCATCACTTCATCATTGAAGGTGTCATCAAGAGTTCAAGTCGTGGAGGACCACATGCTTCATCAACAACAAGTACTTTCAAGACTTAAGGAGAATCTAGCCATGGCACAAAATCGAATGAAGCAACAAGTGGACCAACACCGTAGTGAAAGAAGTTTTGAAGTTGGGGATTGGGTTTTCTGGAGATTGCAACCTTACAAGCAAATTTCATTGAAGCATCAAACAAAGAACAAGAAGTAGCCCCCAAAATATTATGGCCCCTACCAAATCATGCAAAAGATAGATAGTGTTTCCTATAAGCTTGATTTTTTGCCAACAACAAAGATACATCTAGTTTTTCATGTTTGCTATTTGAAGAAGGTAATTGGGCATAATATCCCTACTCAAACAATATTACTAGAGCTTGATGAAAAAGGAAGAATCATATTGGAACCATAGTTCATTCATCAAACATGCACAAAGAAGCTAAGGACTAGAACACTCATCGAGTATCTTATCCAATGGAAGAATTTACTAGTTGAAGATGCCACATGGGAGGATGAAGAGTTCATTCAAAAACATCCACACTTGATTAGCATTGAGGACAATGCTTTTCTAAAGAAGGGTAAAATGCTATGCCCTTAATATTAGAGTATACATAGGGTTATAAGTAGTCGGCTTGTGGCTACCTTAAATCTTAATTAAGTCATATCATCATTATTATATTGTTATTTAGTTATTTAGGTCGGCCTAAGGCTTCTATAGGGTTATCTAGGTTGGCTTGGGTGATACCTAGGCATAAGTAGGGTATACATAGGAGGTAGTGAGTCTTGTTTGATCATCAAATTGTGAATTGTGTTCTCATTGGAGATATTTGGAGGCTTTCTCTCTCGAAGTGGCTTGTTATTCTTAGTTATTATCAAGTATTTGCAGCATATTTCCTATCATATTCTTCTATTGTGCAAGTTATTTCATTACACTCAACATGGAGAAGTATTTCTTTCAGGAGATTTCAATGCAAGGACAACAAATCAGCAAACCAGAATTTTATGCAGCAAGGAAGATAACAATCCTTATCTCTTGCCAAAGAGAAAAACCATCAATGGTTAAGATATTCAAAGGATAAAGGATACATTAATTATTCTGGTGAAGAATTACTAATTTTATGTGGCATATATGGTTTGATTATTTGCAATGGAATGGGTAGGTGGAAGAAATTTGGACATTATACAAGCAATACTTACCATGGAGCAAGCAATGTTGATTATGTCATTTGCTTACAAATCTGATAAAAAAATAACAAAGGTACTAATTAAAGATGCTTCTATGTAATTAAAATCAGACCATAGCCCAGTTATCCATAAAGCTGTCATGCCAGGAAAGAAATCAGCAACGTTTAAAAGTGCAGCTGAGTCAACAATCTACAACATAAGGAAACATTGTTGTAACCCAACAGAATTGTTTAATCTTCAAGGAGGCATTAAAGAAAATAATCAAGGAGGGGAAAAGAAGAAAAATATAAGTTTTGAAAGCCACAAGCTAACAAATATAATTCAAGAGGCACTTGAAAGATGCAAAAGGGCAAAAAGTAGGAAGAAGAAATAAGTTTTTGGCAAATGGTTGGTATGATGAAGATTGCAAGGTTGCAAAGAAAGCTTTAAAAGAGCCAGGTGAAGAGGAGACCAACAAAAATTTGTATAAGTAGATATCAAAATAAAAAAAAGAAGAAATTGTAAACACAAAGAGAGAAGAACCAATATATTTAGGGAAGAATAATCCACAATTATTTTAAAGGGAATTTCAAATAAAAAACCAAACTGAGAATAGCATTACAACTACCCAATTGCTTGAATATGGGAAGGAATTGTATGAACAAGAGTCCACGGAAGAGGCACTTGCCATGGTCAATTCAACAACAAAATTATTCACTTATCATGATGTGAAGGAATGTATTAAGAAGATGGGTATAGGTAAAGCTTGCGACATGGATGGGATATAAGAAAATTACTCAACATGGAGAATGAGAAACCTTTCCTCTCACATTAATCAAATATTCAACAACATCATTGAATAGGGGTTTCCAAGAGATTGGACAACTAGTCTAGCAATACCTCTCTTCAAGATTGGAGATGTAAACAATCCCTCCAATTGTTGAACCATCATGATCAATCCTTTGGTTGCAAATTTGTTTGGAAGCATAGTTGATCATGGAATCAACAAGTCAGTAGAAGGAAAAGATTAGAGAGCAAAAGGGCTAGTAAGTTTCAAACCAAAACACTCAACAGTAGATCATCACATTACATTGAGGCATATCATTGAAATAGTATGGAACAAAAAAGAGGAAGCTTATTGTTGTTTAGTGGACTTCAAGAAAGCTTTTGACACAATTCTTAATATAAGTTATGGAGTAGAATGATGGATCTTGGCATACTAGAGTAGTATAGAGTGGCAGTCCATGGACTTTATGAGGAGATTCAAGAAAAATCAAAACTCAAGCAAGCCTTTCAAAAATTTATAGGCGTGACATTGGAGTGAAGCAAGGATGCCCATTATTCGCTACCCTATTTGGCTTATATATCAACAAGCTAGAAGAATGGTTTTATTTGCAAGGAAGGAATGTTGTTCTTTTGGAAGAGTATGTTGTGAGGCTTCTTTTGTACATTGATGATCTCATTTCGATTGCAAGGTCTGATCAAAGGTTGCAAGAACACTTAAATACTTGAGACTTGAGAGCCTTGGTTTTTCCTAGGGTCTTGCACAGGCACCTCAAGTTCGTTGTGGTTCCAAACCCAAGGGGACCCAAGGGTTGACCAAAAAAAAAAACCATTTAAAAAAAATAGTTTTACTAATGAAAATGTGCCAAATAACTCATAAGTGATAACATTGTAAAAAGCAATGTGCCATGAAGTCTTATGTGGTTTCAAAGGCCTTAATTTGGGCTTGGTGGTGGGGGATTTGCCCCTCAACCCCACCTTGTACTGTGATAGGGGTATTTCCCCTAGACCTCATGAGGGGTGCTACCCCCAGATTCTCATGAGGGGCGTTGCCCCTCAATCCCATTGGGGTCTCCACTCCTAGATTCCCACTAGTTATTGGGATCTCCTATCACATGAGAAACTTGATTACAATGAGGGGGTTTAGGAGTGGAGACCAAAACTGGTAACTTAGACAATTATCTTTATCACTATCATTGATCAATGAAAAGTATCATACTATCAAATATTCAAATGTCATTATTATTATAAAATCCATAGTTCGCGGACTCTTGCGGACTCGGGAGTCCGTTGGTGAGCCGAGTTGACTTGCCACAGACTCAGGAGTCGAGTCTAGGAGAGTCTTGGGTTGGGACTCCCGAGTCCAACCTCAGGACTCGACCGAGTCTTGAGGTCAGACTCGGAAGTCCCGACCCAGGACTCTCCTGTGCGGCTGGGAGTGAAAAAGGGTTAAAAACCCATGTTTTTTTTTAACTTCTTTTATTTTAACACTCAAGGTTGTGAAATACAGGTCTGCAAATTGATTTGGGGTTGAAAAAAGCCAGGAGAACGAGCTAAAAATATCAAAATAGACCCAGGTAAGTGATCTAACAATTCTTTTTTTTTGTTTTCTTGCATTCAAAATCAAAAAAATCAAGGAAAATAAGGGGAAATGTTGCCAATTTTTTTTCTATTTGCCTTAATAGCTTAGTTCCTACTATTTCTAGCTTGGTTTTGCATTCTTTTTTTTTTTTGCAAATGTTTGAAACTTTGAATTACATTTATTTGCTGATTTTTTTTTTTTCATGTTGAACTTGAAACAACAATGTCATCTTCAAATCCAAAGGGAACGAGAAAAGACCTTGCATGGAAGTATGAAATACCAGGAAATAAAAAAGGTGAAGTGACATGTACTGAATGCCAGAAATGGATGACATGAGGAGGAAATAGATTAAAATACAACCTTGCAAGAATACTTGGGAAAAATGTGGAGGGATGCACTAAGACTACTCCTAAGATTATTAGAGGGATGAAGGCCCTTCTTGCTGATTATGAGCTAAAAAAAGATGAAAGACAAGAAACAAAGGATGCACTAGCAATAGCGATGAGTGGATCCCATTCTACACCATTTATGCCCCATGGTACTGCAAGTCTAAGCATCCTTGGTCCACATTCATCTTTTGGTGAGAGTTCTAAGGGTTTCTTTTCTATTGCTAGTGCTGGCCACGGTCATTCATCAGGACTAAATTATTTTATTCCATGAATTTTTCAGGAGCACAACCTTCACTTGAAGGTACCGGTTGGAATAAGGAAAAGCATCATGAAGCTAGGATGGCAACAACAAACTTTTGGTACTACAATAATCTACCTTTCAATGTGGCAAGCAGCCCATATTGGGAAGGTTTGGTGAATGCCCTTACAGTTGTAGGAAAGGGGTTTAAGACCCCATCAGCTAAAGATTTGAGTGGGCCATTGCTAGAGGAAGCCGTAAAGAATACACGGCTTGTGGTTGATGAGCAAAAGAAATTTTGGCGAAGAAAAGGTTGTAGCATTTTATTTGATGGGTGGACAGATGGACGAAATAGAACTCTCCTAAACTTTTTAGTGGCCTCTAATGGTGGATTGGTGTTCCTAAAATCAATAGATGCCTCCCATGAAGTAAAAAATGTTGAGACTTTATGCAATCTATTAGATGGGATGGTCCAGAAGGTTGGAGTTGATAATGTTGTCCAAATTATCACGAACAACGCAGCTACATATGTAGTTGCAGGTAGACTACTTATGGAGAGGTATCCCACAATTGCATGGTCTACGTGTGCTGCACATTGCTTGGACCTGTTGCTAGAGGACATTGGGAAGATTTCATGGATCAAAAGTGTGGTTGAAGATGCAAAAAGTGTTACAAAATTTATCTACAACCATACTTGGGTGCTCTCTTTGATGAGGAAATTCACAAATGTCAAGGACCTTGTGCGACCTGGAGTGACACGATTTGCTAGCCACTTCCTCACATTGCAAAGCATTCTTGGTGCCATTGGTCATCTCAAGAAAATGTTTGTGTCCGATGCTTGGAAGGAGTCCTCATTTTCCACTAGACCTGAAGGAGAGAGGATTGTTGCCATAGTTTTTGATGAGACATTCATAAAAAATGGAGAGGAGTTGATGGGGGTAAGTAGCAATCACAAAAAAAATAAAATTATACATGATAATCTATTTGCTGTTTTTATTTTTTGAGGGGTTAATTTTGTTATAATTTAATATTTGTTTTCATTTTTTTAGGTGACAGAACCATTGGTGAGGGTTCTTTGTATGGTGGATGGAGAGGGCATGCCAATGGGTTTCATCTATGAGGCCATGGATAGGGCCAAAGAGGCCATATCACATTACTATGGCGGCAACAAAAGGAAATATGATATCATATGGCGCATCATTGATCGGAGATGGACAAACCAACTCCACCAACCGATTCATGCCTTTGCCTACTTTTTGAATCCGAAGTTCTACTTCTCAGACACATTTAAGGCGGATGAGGAGGTCATGGAAGGTCTTGTCACATGCATTGATAGGATGGTGCCTGATCGTGAGCTGAGAGATAAGGTGCTTGATGAGTTGGAGGTGAGATATGTTACATCTTATTTATGAATTTGCAATGTTGAGCCTTGACTATCTATGAATTTTTTGTATTTGATTTACTCTTTCTTTTATCTATTCAAGGTCTACAAGGGTGAAGAGGGGAGACTCTTTTCCTCCCCACAAGCAATTGAAAGGAGAGGAAAACGACCAAGTAAAAAATGAAATTAGAAACTTGATTCTTACATATAGATTTTTTACTTTATTCTTATTTCTTAATACTTATATTTTTTAAACATGTTTTTGTAGATCTATGGTGGGAGAACTATGGTGCTAGCACACCAAATCTTCAAAAGCTATCCATATGTGTCTTGTTGCAGCCATGCAATGCTTCTGGGTGTGAACGCAATTGGAGTTTATTTGAGAACATTGACACAAAGAAGAGAAACAGGTTGACTCAGCAGCGCCTAAATGATTTAGTTATTGTTCGGTACAACCTTCGCCTTCGAACTAGAAAGGTGGAGGGTGTTTCACACGATTCCATCGACTTGGATGACATTGATCCATATGGTGAATGGACTATTGATGAACAAAATGATGAGGCTGATGTCTTCCTTATTGATGAGGATCTTGCTGAATTAGAGAGAGCAGCAGCAAAAGAAGAAGAAGCAGCAAGATTGGATGCCATGGAGGAGGACGAAGACACATTTGAATATCAAGAAACCACTGCTCAATCTCCTAGTCCTTGTTTGGATACTATAGCATGAGCACGTTCTAGTTCTAGGCCTTCAAAATTGAGTACCATTGGGAGGGGAAAGAGGAAGATGTAGATTACATGTGGTTGTTAATGTTTTCCTCTTTTTGACATGATTATATGTAAACATTTATAAACTTATGATGCTGTTATACATTGAAACTATGAATATTTGATGACTATGAATGATTAAATTTCAATTATTGAGTGTTTGATGATCATATGACTTGTGTAATCTTTGAAGTATGAGTGTTTGATAATCAAATTAGGCTCTTATGTTTTATAAATGCATTAATTTGTTCTTGTGTTTTTGTAAAACTAGGTTTTTTTTTACCGAGTCCTAGCCGAGTTTTTTCCCGAGTCCGTGACGAGTCCTGAGTCTGAGTCATATTTTTGGGCTGCCGAGTCCGCGGCGAGTCTGTGTTTTCTAACTATGATAAAATCTAATATTATATGATCAAATGTAGTATCTTTGTATATTTTTCAAATTGTTTGCATATATATATATATATTGCAGCTGAACCCAACTGTACTATACCCAAGATTTTTTTATTTGTATTAGCATACCAGAATTTTGTACCCATACCTCTAACCCTATATCAAACTGGCAACTTAGCTTAGAGCCCTTTAGCAAGAGGTAGGTAAGTTAACATCAACAAGAGAAAGATCACGGTCTTTTCCAACCAAAAGAAAAAAATCAGCTTAATTTTTATTTTAATGGGGGTATTGTAGAAGAATTAATGAAGTACAAGTATCTTGGGATTGATTCAACAGCATAGTTTGGAAACTTGCAAAAGGAAGAGAACTTTGGGAGGTTGGAGAGCACTTTTTGTATTACAAAACAGAAGCAAACAGGCTGAGTTTTGGGATTAGAAAACCCTTTGGATTCTATTTAGGCTATTAGTAATTTTGGTGGTGCTTTATGGATGTGATTGTGGCCTAGCAGCACTTAAGAAATAAAATGGGAACAAATTCAAAATAAAATCTTTGGTTCCTTATGAGGTTCTTCTAGCACAATTAGGTACCTTTCCTATTCAGGCAATCGCTATGGTTTGTCTTAGGATATTTAAAAAACTGAATAGATTGCCTAAGGTTTTCACCAAAGAAGTTTTGAATGAATGAAAGGAGACTCGGATGAAATAAAACATCAAATAGATGAACAAATGGAACATCAACTTGAATGCATGTCCAAATAATAACAAAGAAATAGAGACATTTATTATGGACAAATTCGACCAGTCTATGTGGGAAAGGACATTAGGAAGAAAGAGGAAATATTATCATGATGAATTTAATACCATGTATGATCATCACCAAAAAGGGCTATATAGAGGCAAATATCCCTTGGAGAGTAAAGATACTCATAGCCCAATTGAGGACTAATTCACATCATCTTCAGGGTGAAACAGGTAGATGGAAGAGGCTAAAAGAAGAATGGGAGGAGAGGGTATGTGCCTTTTGCACAACTAGAACAACTGAGTCAAAGAAACACTTTATTTTAGAGTGCAAAGCTTACAATGACACTCGGACCAAATACTCAAGTACTTCAGCAGTAGTTTCTTTGTAGGATCTATTTGAAGAGGATAAAGTTGAAAAAATAAGGTAGCTCATCATCAAAGTAAACAGCAGAAGATCAGTGATACAAAGAGCTAAATGACTGGGTCAGCGGTCCCTTAGGCTGTCCTTGGCCTTGTGGAAATTAAAAACCTTCTCTGTCATACAAATTTTTTCAGTGTCCATAATTTCTGAAATATAATCAGTTGATCTATGAGATTAATTTTAGAATATTATACTTCACAATATCACAATATTTCTGCTACAATTTTTAACACTATAGCAAAAACACCTCCGATTTAAAGAAAAACCAAGTATATTCTTTTGTTTTGGCCATATGCTTGTTTTTTAAGAATGGGCCATTAACATATATTCTCTACTTTTACAGCCCTTAGGCCTAAACTGGAACTTATATATAATGGAACTATTTAGAGACTGCACGCTCTAAGATATATGCTGGAAAACAATTGTCTTTTTTCCTTTGTCTTTCCCTATTTTTTTTGGTTCAAACACATTTTGTGTTCTTATAAAGCCTCTTATAGTTTTCTTTTGACAAACACGCCCAATATTTTTTATAATATTATAATCCTTTTCTAAGACTCACTTAGTTTGGTAAAATACTGTCACCAAAGTTTACTGATATAATATATCAGCTTTTTGAATACCATAAAGAGAAGGGTAACATAATATTCTTTTATTTTTTTCAGCATGTCCAGTGGGTCCTTTTCAAATACATAAAGCCTGCTACTTAAATGAACTGCGGGGCTTGTCCTGTAGGCCATTAGGACCCCAGAGGGTGAAATCCTTATCCATTTGTTTAAGGGATGAAGGAATTTTTTTTAGATTATCGCAGCCTCTTAAATCTAGCATTTTTAAAGATTTTAGCTCGCTAAGATTGGAAGGCAATTCTTCCAATTTAAAGCAAGCAAATAATTTTAAATCCTCTAAAGATGCAAGCTGCCCAAAACTTGATGGCAAACTTTTCAATTTTGTGCAACATGTTAATTCCAAATTTGTTAAAGACTTGAGATGCCCAAAGCTTGAAGGCAATTCTGTCAATTCCACACAGTTGCAGCTTAATTCTGTTAAATTGTTGAGTTGCCCGAAATTGGAAGGCAGTTCTTTCAGCTGATCTGATCTTAGACTTAGTTTTTTCAAAGAGCTGAGTTGCCCAAAGGTCAAAGGCAATGCTTGCAATTTCCAGCAGCCTTTTAAATTCAAAACCTCTAAAGATCTCAACTTACCAAAGCTAGAGGGTAATCCTTTCAATTCTATGCATTCTTCTAAATTCAAATCCTTTAAAGAGTGGAGTTTTCCAAAGCTTGAGGGCAATTCTTTCAATGTCCTGCAACCTGTTAAATTCAGCTCCTTTAAAGAGCTTAGTTGACCAATCAGCTCTGGCAAATACCTTAACAAAGCACCATTACAGATACTCAATTTTCTCAATGAAGGCAGGTCACATACTTGCCTGGGTAACTCCTCCATTTTATCCCAGTCATCTAATATCAGAGTCTGCAAGGAAATTAACTGATCAAGACCAGCTGGTAATCTCTGCAAATTTTTCAGTTCTTTCAAATCCAGTTCTTTCAAGGAAGAATTTTTGTGTATTTGCATTGATTTGGATGCCTGTGAATGTGTGTATGTGTTCCAATCAGACTGCTCCATGGCTTTCACCACTCGTAATGTATTTGGTAACTGCATGTATATTCCAAGCACATTATTGAGGATTGCTTACCATAAATAAAAATGTGCAAATGAAATATATGTGTAGAACAGATGCCTTACCTGGTACAAACTAAAACCTTCTATGAAGATGGGGCCATGGAACACAGCCAATCGGTCCAGTTTCTGTAAATTCATGGGTAGACAAGGAATGTTGCCACCTATTTTAAGGAATCTTAGTTCTTTAAAATTTTGCTGGCTTTGTCTGCTGACTCTGATCTGATTTCCCAAGGCAAGTACTCTTAATGAATCCTTCATTGAATTTAAGCGACTTTCTTGAAGTAAGTATGCAGACTTATCCTCCATGAGCCAGACTCCTTTGATTTCTTTGAGATTCTACAACATAAAAAGAAAACATTATAAATTACTAAATTAGTTTATTGGAAATAGCCACCCCAGCCTAGCTAAATATAAAATGAGATCTAATAGTTTACATAGAGATAAATCTAATATAAATGACAGCTAAACTGCTTTTGAGATTGATTTAAACTATGTAAAAGTTAAATTCTATTGTAGCTTATTCCATTCCGACATTCTCCTAGAGACATTAATAAGAATATTTAACTATGCTATAGAATGTTAAATTTACTGCTTTAGTAAGAAAGAATTAAAACGTACTGGGCGATCATTTTCTGATAGAGATTGTTGATCCATGATTCTGTTAGACTGAGACATGTTACGTCCTTTGGCCATGATTACATCATGAACATTCAACTTGTTTTCATCAAATGAATTGACCAATGCTGCTTCTTCTAGGGATGTCAACTCCTCTGCCCCAACAATATATTGTACATGGTGGATGTCCCAGTTATTAAAGAAAGAGCAGATGTCTAAAAATGCCTCCTGAGTAGAAGCTTCAAACTCCTTGTATACAAAATCAACTAAACGGCCGCTGAGGTTATCTTCTTTAATATCCTTTCCTTTTTCCAGTGCTTCAAGTATTTGAGAACATTTCTCAGCCTTGTATCCCTGCTTCTTCAAACGGACACCAACAATTTTTAGAACTAGTGGGATTCCATTGCAAATCCGCACAATTCTGTCCATGTCATTTTTGTTGCAAAGAAGTTTTGAGGGATCCTCACACAAGATTTTCTTTGAATTGTCAGGGGAGAGAGTATTGACACAGTACTTGCGCCGCTCAAGGCCACGTTCTACAAGGACATCTGCTATGCCCAAATTTCTTGTTGTAATGAGCATTCTGCTGTGCTGGGGAAGGCATTTCAAGTTTTCAGGCAGAAGCACTTTCAGGTAGTCTGCACGGAGAACATTATCTATATAAATAAATGCAGGTTTATTTGCTTCACTTTTAAAAGCTTCCATAAGATGATACCGACCATCTGCACAATCTCTTAATATTACTTGTTTGCCATAATAATTTGGGAAAGCATCATTCAGGATTTTCTGTTGTAGGCTCTTAAAATCATTCTTGAAAGGCTCTTCATTTATTTCAACTCCACAATAGTTGTAATCTTTCAGACTTGTTTTGGATTTGGCAACAACAGCTTTAGCAAGTGTTGTCTTTCCAATGCCTCCGAAACCATAAATAACCACAGCCCATGATGTCTTTTCCCTTGTGGTCATGTCCAGCAACTGCATTACTTGGTGTATCTGCTGTTCGATCCCAACTGCAAGGAAGAAAAATTGCAAGCACTGGTTAGTTAATGATTTGAACTACTTGGAAGTCATTAAAAACTCAATTGTATTTATAACTTATAAATGAGATTCGTGTGTTGAAAAGAGGGTTACAGTATACCTGAAAGCTCTTTATGCTATTCAGAATAGATGCATTTGAATTAACATATCAAGTTAAAACATAGAAACTATATATTTGGAATACTGCTGAAGGAAATTGTAGTTAAACTGGAATTCATGTGTTGAAAAGAATGTTGTGGGAGCTATGGGAGTTCTTTCTGTGGGAAAATGCAGCTGAATTCACTTATCAAGTTAAAACTTAGAAAATGCCTATGTCGAATGTTGCTGCATGTAGGGGCCAAGTTTTCAAAATGACTTTGGGAAAAGTTCAATTTTTACAAAGAACAGGAAATAGGTGTATATATATTATGCCATGTAGATAGCAGAAACAAGCATGCTTCTATAATATTAATTAGACTACCAAATTATGCAATGCTTTCCCCTCGTGACATAGAATGGTACCAAAATAGGCTTAAAATAAAATATATTGACAAATGAAGATTTGAAGAAGCCAATTTGGCAAGAGAACTAATAGCTAACAGACGTCTGGTAAGAATGAAGCTACTAGAAAATTAATGAAAGAAACCCAACGATAGAAAGAGATACTATCAACTAGAGCTCTCAATCAGTGATCACCTACAAAGAATAGCAATTCAAGAAAGGATTTTTTTACAGAAGAGACATCTAATTTGTCAGCTCAGAGTAGCTCATTTCACATAGTAATCAAAGCTAGCAAAAGCGGCACATCATTCATGTTTGTTTGCTATAAGTCAAGGAGAAATCAAAAAATTTGAGACACTAAATTATGTGCCATGATACGAACAAGTTAAAGGATCTTCTTAGCTTGTCCCTAAAACTGTTTGGGTTGTTATGTTTAAGATATTCTAGAACAATTTCAAGTAATTCTGGAACAGAAAGGGGGAAATGTACCAACATTATGACTCAAATTCAATTGTGTAATCCCATAGATCTCATAAAATCTCTTGTTAATTTTAAAGGAAAAAAAAAAAAAACTTATTTCATCTCAATATGCCATGACAAATAGTTGAAAATGAAATCAAACAAAGCAAATAAATTTGATTTTCAACGTATTCAAAGAGGTGTAAACCTAGGTATCTATCACCATACCAACGCAAAATTGGAAATTGTATAGCTAATGTAATAAGGATATTGTACTTTATTTACCTGCATAAGATGGATAAAGAGGCTGTGCTGGAGATGCAATGCTAGGCAGTTGGTGATTTAATGCTATTACAGCAGTCAAAGTGAGGTCCTGATAGAGCTGATTTATTTTTGACCGAAGATCACCCAAGCTCTTTGAGTTCACAGAAGACTTCAAAAAGCTGTTAAACATTAAAAAATGGAATTAAGGTTCGAAAAAAAATGAAAAATTAATGAAGCATAATTTACAGAACCTTGGTTTGCTTCAATTTTGCATTAAAGATAAATATTCTAACCAGAAGAGTGCTTTGGAATTCAATTGAGAGGCACACATCATTGATCCTTCAACAATCAAGAAAATTGCCTCACTGAATTTCTTCTCGTATTGTGGCATGTCATAGTTTAGTTGTCTGATATGACCCGCAAGCTTTAACATTTGCCGCATTAGCTCCAAGCATTCTGTTCTATTTTCCTGCATTTGATCAATTTGGTCTAACAAATATGCTACAATAGATAGTCCTCCTATTATCCAGTGCATCTTACCAACAGCTTGTAATATTTCTGTAACAGGTTTTCTTGTTTCACTAAGCTGATAAATGAAGTCTCCCTGTACAAACAACACCACAAATTGGAACTTTCTGAAACTAATTTGAACACAATTTTTAGCTATTGTTGGTGGGAAGTGAAGGGTTATACAATTAGCAATCACCTTCTCCTGGCCTCTCTGAATATGCCTATTGACAAATTCGAGAAATGCACTACCACTGTTTAAAAGGGGCCTCCACAAGCTACTATTTTCTGTTGTTTTTGACTCCACAATGATCTGCCGCTTATCTTTTTTTGACTGCAATTACAAGCAATACACATTACTTAGAAAATAAACGTACTATAAATATGTTCCTTCAAGTCTCCTCTTTTTTGTTTTTGTTTGAAGTGGGATGAAGGGGGAAGGGTTTACTTTGAGAATAAAAAGGAGGGTACATTCAAAAGAAACCTCAAAAATCTAGGAACGATATTAGATATCTAAATAGGAAGATAGCCCGGAGCTAGGGAACAGAGGGGTGAAGATGCACCTCTAGAACAAATTTATTGCAGGAAAAGCTTGAGTATTATACTCACCTTATTTTCAATAGCGTCCAAGAGCTTGTTAATGGCATCAATCACATTCTTTGCATCGCCTGCATTGTGGACCGTTTTGAAGAGGTTGATACAATAGGCAAGTGTCGGTGATGGGTCTTCTGGAGCTTTTGGTGATTGAACAGGAACTAGTGGAATTTTTGAAGAGATCGAACGGGAACTACTGGAATTGCCCATAGCTAATCTTGCTGATTTTCCTATCTTAATGCTGACATGGTAAGCCTCGATTTCAAGTTCAGTTGCAGAGAAATCCGATAATTTACAAAACCAAATGTACGCTATTTGTTGATGCCAAGCAATTCTGGTGACCTGAGGATTGGACCAGCCTGCTTAGATCGGCCTTAAATTTAAAATTTTGTATGAAGAATATATCTCCCTGCCAAAGCAAGAAGTATTCTGTCTCCCTCCCAGTTTACAAATCCCAATTGAAGGAGTAAATTTCTTTTATCACTGATTTCAACTAGACATGACAACCTGGGTATATATCCCCGCATCTTTGCCAGCATACATTATCCACATTAATTTTTAAAAATGGTTTGGATGTACTTGGTGAAAAAGCATTATCTGGTATTTACTGGTTATTCCAAGTTTAACATGTTCAGAAGCTAAGAGTCTGGATCCTCACTCGTAAAGAAAGCATTATTCGTGTTACTAAAAGCTAAAAAAATATTGATTGAAAATTCAACATTATGTTGCGGAGGAATACTTTTGAAGGATTCATTGGGCCACAACATCGATCAGCCAATGACCAGGATTAGCTTTCTACATCCAAGAAGCGAATAAGAAAAGCTTTGCGGCAGTGGAATGTAAGATTAGAATATAACCCTTCCTTTAAACAAAAAGTTTTATTCTTTAAATTATTATGATCTATATGCTACCATTGTCCACCTATTCTGGTATTCGCCATGCATGAACACAGGGATCAATTCTTGTACGTAAACAGAGAAAGCAGCGAACAAAAGATTATAGATTATTACATTATTCATCTACATTATATAATTGTATTTTTTAAAATTCACACTTTTTAAAATGTGATTGTAGATATTCTATATGAGTATATATTATAAGGTTATTAATATTATCTCTAATAAATAGGTTATTAAGATTGATTGATTATTTTGATAATAGTAAAATTTATGAAGCAGAGGAGGAAGAATTTGTTACGCATTACCACACTTTAAAAAACTAAAACTTCAATTATTTTATATTTTAGTATATAATCTTTATGTTAAGGTTTTTTTCATAAAATTTTAAAAAAGTATTGCAAAAAATAATTTTTCGTTAGCCCATTTTTATTGTTAAGGTGGATTTAAAAGGATTTTGTTAATCATTTTATTCTTTTCAAATGGAAGTTATTGTAATGTCCCCGTTTTAGCTGACGTTGTTTATTGAGGAGTGAGCCTATCAATCAAATCCTCGTAGGCTGGCAGAAGTGTTTAGAGGATCACTTGTGGCAGTTATCCAAAGTTTCGAGACATTACTCCACTAGTTGTTTCAGGTTTGGGCCTTTGCAGGGACTCACAGAGTGATATTCAGACACTTACTATTTATAGTAAGTCAGGCAGACATGGGTTACTATTTCTGGCAGGGCATCTGGTTTAGTTGGTCATCTCAGTTTCGACCTAGTTTGACGGTTTGATGAGCAAACGGTGAATAAGGGGAGCATTTAATAATAATTAAATAATTATTATTATGACTTTATATTATAAAGTCACTTCAAGTGAAATATTAAAGTTATTAATTATTAATGGCGAATTATAAAGTATTTAATACTTTATAATAAAGGGATAATATTAATATTAAATGAGTATTCATTACTCATTTGATTAAATATGCCATTTATTAATTAAATTGCCTAAGTCAAGAGGGGTGAATTTAATTAATTTTTCAAATGCTCATTTAATTGCTTTTTGAGAAGGGTCGAATTTTTGAGAGAGGTATTTATTTCTCAAAGACAAAATAGAACTCATTATGATATGATTATTCGAATTTTGTCTTTTCTCACTGAGAACAATTTGGAGTTGGAGAAACAAGGGTTTCTGCAATCAGGTTTTGGAGAATGTCAACTCTTCAGAATCAGACATACTGAGGCTGTGAAATACCAGTTGAAACTTGTCCATCAAAGTGGCTTTATTCAAAAGTCACAACAAAGCTTATTGGTGAAGATTTTTATTGGGGTTTGAATCGATTTTCTTCCAGAAGGAAATCTTTTTTAGTGGCCATTCATTATCCATCATCTGGCACACATTCCTAGGTGGTACAGATTTATTCATTGTTGTTTTAGGGCCGTACTTCTTCTACAGGCAAAAACGCCTTGCCTTTTTGCATTATGACTTCACAGTTTGGGGCGCCTAGGTTTCCAGAAGCTTCTGCCATCATTTGTTGGTGAGGAAAGTCTATCTTCTTGATTGGCTGTACTATTTCATGCCCTTCATAGGCGGCTACAATCAGAAATTAGGTTCTTCAAATAATATATATTGCTTTGCCTTTTGTCTGAATGTTTCAGATTCAGTGTTGTAATCTTTTATCTACCATAATACAGCTATACGCCTTCAATATAGAAGTTATTTGCTTCAGTATTTCATATTGTTGTCTTTTAATATATTTTACAAGCATTTATTATCAAAATCGCAAAAACCCTTACTGCACAAAAATACACAAAAAACGTCAAACACAAACAAAACTTGCATTTCCGTCAGTCACTGGGGTTGAGAGACACCTGGTTTCTTACAGTTATGTAAAGAGAAGGTATGAAGGGGAAGATGAGAAGAGGAAAAAGAAATGAGTAGTTGATATCAATGAGAGAATTGTTGATACATATTTGACATGTTAACTTGTTCTTCTTAAAAAGGGGGAAACATGTCTTCCATGGCTTGAGACACTTGTTAAACAATGGTTAATTCCAAAGGTGTCTAAATTTGTTTATGTTTGAAGGGTTGGTGTTTGCTAAGTTATTGTATTTGTAATAGTAGCAAAAGGTCCTATCAAATGGCCAATATGTGCAAATATTAATAGTTTTGTTAGCCAAACGTTGCACATTTATATGTTTTTAAGAGTTATTATGTGGAGTGTTAGGTCAACAAGATCGTAAACATTTATTTCTATTGACCATTTGATAGTACTTTTAGGTGGTACTAGTTTTTTAGGATGCATTATGTATTAAACCATGTTAAAAATGCATTACTATTAGAAATTGAAAAGAACCATAGACTTGTCTATTTGTTTATATCATACACATTGCTAGATGTATTGAATTGTTTATTGAATGCATTTGAATGTTTAATTTTTCTTATCACAATATGCTTTTATACAATTGCAATATGTTTACAATGAAAATACTAGATGCATAAAATTTGACCAAGACATTAAAATAAATAGTAAAAGGTGTATAACTAGCATATATATTTTTAAAAATATATATAAAATATGTCGAGATATCCATCTCAAGGTGCCTATTGCACTTTTATATGAGAAATTGTTAGAAAAATAGGCGCCTCAAGAAGGTTATCTCTCAGATAGACACAAAATAGGTGCCTCGAGAAGGTTATTTCTACACACACAGAGAGACACACACACACAAACACACACACACACACACACACACACACATCTCGACACACACACACACACATATCTCTCGACACACACACACACACACACATCTCTCGACACTTACACACACATATCTCTCGACACACACACACACACACACACATATCTCTCGACACACACACACACACACATCTCTCGACACTTACACACACATATCTCTCGACACACACACACACACAAATAGGTGCCTCGAGAAGGTTATCTCTCAGACAAACACAAAATAGGTGCCTCGAGAAGGTTATCTCTTGACACACACACACACACACACACACACACACACACACACACACACACATCTCTCGACACACACACACACACAGAGTGGTGGAGTTATTGAGAGGCTCTTCTTCATTATCAATAGAACATAAATAAAATTTGTATTGAATATCTATCTTTCTTGTGAAAAGAAAATATTCTTATTATATACATATATATGCTAGTAGCATTTGCAACACAACATGCAAGACATTAAATTAATTAGGGTTAGGGTTAAGGATGGGGTTAGCATTCAAATTAGGGTTACGATTATGATTTAGATTAGAGATAAAGTCAATATTAAGGTTAGGGTTAGGATTAGGCTTGGAGATAGGATTATGATTAGGGTTGGGGTTTGTGTTAGGATTAGGTGGGGTTAGAGATAGGGTCAAGATTAGGGTTAGGGTTAGAGATATAATTAGGATTAGGGTTAGAGATAAGGTCAAGATCAGGGTTAGGGTTAGAGATAAAATTAGGGTTAGGGTTAGGATTGGAAAGAGGGTCAAGATTAGGGTTATGGCTAGGGTTAGAGAGAGATAGAATTAGGATGAAGGTTAGGATTAGGGTTGGGGTTAGCATTAAAATTAGGATTAGGATTAGAGAGGAGTAAGGATTAGGGTTAGAGATAGAGTTAGGATTAGGGTTAGGGTTAGAGATAGAATTAGGATAAGGGTTGGGGTTAGCATTAGGATTAGGGTTAGGGTTAGAGAAATAGTGAGGATTAGGGTTTGGGTTAGGACTAGGGTTGGGGTTAACATCAGGATTAGGGTTAGGGTTAGAGATAAGGCCAAGATTAGGGTTGGGGTTGACATTAGGATTAGGGTTAAGCTTAGGGTTAGGATTAGAGAGAGGGTAAGGATTGAGGTTAGGGTTAGAGATAGGATTAAGGTTGGGGCTTGTGTTAGGGTTAGGGTTAGGGTTAAGGACATGGTCAAGATCAGGGTTAGGGTTAGGGTTAGATATAATATTAGGATTAGGGCTAGAGATATAATTAGGATTAGGGGTAGGGTTAGGGTTAGGTTTAAAGATAGAGTTAGGATTAGGGTTAGGGTTGGGGTTTGGGCTAAAGATAGAATTATGGTTGGGGTTAGCATCATGATCAAGGTTAAGGCTAGATATAGAATTAGGATTAGGGGTCGGATTAAGGTTAGAGACAACAAATTAGGATTAGCGATACAAGTAGGGTTAGCGTTAAGATTAAGGATAGGGTTAGAGGTAGAATTATGGTTAGGGTTAAGGTTAGAGATATAAATAGAATTAGGGTTGGGGTTAGTGTTAGGATCAAGGTTAGGGTTAGAGATAAAATTAGGATTATGGGTACAATTAAGGTTAGAGATAGAATTAGGATTAGGGGAAGGGTTAGGATTAGGGTTAGGGTTAAGATTAGGATAAGATTAGGGTTAGAGATAGAATAAGGGCTAGGTTTAGGGTTCAAGATAGAATTAGGATTAGGGTTAGGGTTATGGATAAAATTAGGGTTGACAATAGAGTTAGGTTTGGGGTTATGATTTCTTTCAACATATTTTATATAGATTTTGAAATATATATGCTAGTAGCATCCATAACTACATGCAAGAAATTAAATAAATTCATATTAAGTAAATTCTCATTGTAAGTATAAAATAAATAAAATAATGTTATATTATAATTGAACCCGAACTCTAACCCTAACCTTGACCTTGACCCCAATATTTATCTTAGAACTCTAACCCTAACCCTAATTGAAACTTAATCCTAACTTGACCTTAACCTTAACCCTAATTTAACATGAATCCTAATCCTAACCTAACTCCAACCATACCCATAATTTTAACGTGAATCTTAACCCTAATCTTAACCCCAACCATAACTATAATTCTAACCTATTTGTTATCTTAATTCTAACCCTAATACTAATGGAAACATTAATTCTAATTATAACTATAATTGAACCCTAACCTTAATTAAACTATAACCCTATTTGAACTATATCAATAATTAAAGCCTAACCCTAATTAAGCCCTAATGTAATTGAACCCTAACCCTAATTAAACTCTAATTTATTGTAAAGCCTTATCCTTAACCCTAAACCTAATACTAATTGCAACTCTAATTGAATCCTAACCCTAATTAAACCCTAATGCTAATCCTTACACTAATTCTATCCTTGACCCCTATCCTAATTCTAACCTTAACCCTTATCCTAATTCTAAATAACCCTAATTCTAATTCTAACCTAACCATAATTATAACCATATTTGTAATCTTAATTCCAACACTAACCTTAATTATAATGACAATCTTAATTCTAAATGTAACCCTAATTGAATCCTAACGCTAACTCTAATTAAGCCATAACCATAATTGAACCCTAATGAAACTCTAATTAAACTTTAACACTTCCCTAATTGAACCTTAACCCTAATTTAACACTAACCTTAATTAAACTCTAATTTATTGTGCAACTTTATCCTTAACCCTAAACCTAATAATAACTACAACCCTAATTAAACTCTAATTAAATTGTAAATAAACCTTAACCCTAATCATGACTCTATTTCTAAGCCTAACCCTTATCTTAATTCTAACCCTCACCCTAACTATAACCCTAATTCTAACCATATTCATAATTTAATTCTAACACTGACCCTAATTATAATGACGACCCTAATTCTAATTGTAACCCTAATTAAATCCTAACCCCAACCCTAATACTAACACTAACCCTAATTGAACCATAACCATAATCCTAATTGAACCCTAACCCTAATTTAACACTAGCAATAATCTTAACCCTAATTGAACTCTAATTTATTGTAAAACCTTATCCTTAACTTTGAACATAATATTAATTGCAACCTTAATTGAACCTTAACCCTAATTAAACTAATTAAAATTGTAATTAAACCCTAACCCTAACCCTAACGCTAATTATAACCCTAACTCTAATTCAAACCTAACCATAATTTTAACCATATTTATAATCTTAATTCTAGCACTAACCCTAATTATAATGACAACCCTAATTCTAAACATAACACTAATTGAATCCTAACCCAAACTAAAATTAAACCCTAACTCTAATATTAACACTAATCTTAATTGAACCCTAATAAAACTCTAACCCTCCCCTAATTGAACTTTTACCCTAGTTGAATCCTAATCTTAATCTTAATTAAACTCTAATGTAATTGAACCCTAACCCTAATCTTAGTTAAACCCTAATGTAATTGAATCCTAACCTTAATCTTAATTGCACCCTAACCTTAATTTAATACTAACACTTGTAAGAGTTGTTATAAAATACTCTACACCATGCAAGATTTGGTTGAAGATTATAGCCACCCAAGATCTAGGAACTTCATGAAAGCACAAGAGAGATCAACTATGAAAGAATAATGTTATTCTATCAAAGGATGCAAATGATGTTATATTCGCATGATTGATCAATGGATTGTTATGAATTGATGTACACATTAGACCACTTGGTTATATAGCTAGGTGACACAGGATTAAACATGATTATGACAAGTGTTTTAATCCTATGTCATGAGACAACTAACTCAACTTTATTAAATGAACTAGGAGAAAAGCATTAAATGAAAGGCAACTAGATAAGATATGATAAGATCTTATCTAGACAACTAAGGCTTCTAGAAAAAAACAACTAGGACCTAAGTAAACATGTAAATAAGATCCACTAATGACTAGATAGGTGAAACACCTATTTACACCAACAACCCTAACCCTAATATTATCTTAAACCTAACGCTAATCCTAAGATTTATCTTAGAAACTAAACTCTAATTGAACCTTAGCTCTAACACTAACCTTGACACCAAGCTTTATCTTAGAACCTTAACCCTAACCCTAATTAAACCCTAACACTAATTCTAACTCCAACCCTAACCCTAACCCTAATTAAACTCTAATTCTATCCATAACCTTGACCCCAAGTTTTATCTTATAACCCTAACCCTAACCTTAACACTAACCCTAATTAAACCCTATTTGAACACTAACCCTATTCTAACCATGTAATATATTAATTGAATTCCATGGGTGACAACATTGACAAATGTAACCCTAATCCTAACCCTAACTCTAGCCCTAATTGAACCCTAACCCTAATTGAATCAAAATTCTAACACTAACCATAATTACATAACCCTAACCCTAGTTGAACTTTAGCCCCAACACTAACTTAATCCTAACCCTAACTCTAATTGAATTTGAACCCTACCCTTAACCCTAATTGAATCTTACCCCAACCCTAATCCTAATTAAACCTTAACACTAAATCTAATCCCAATTAAATCCTAACCTCAACAATAATTATAACCTTGATTCACCTCAAGTCTACCCTAATTCTAATTATAATCATAATTCTAATCATAACCCTAACTCTAACCCTACTATTCATTCTAATACTAACCCTAACCTTAATTATAACTATAATCTTTCATCTAAGCCTACTTCTAATAGTTAAGATTTAGGATTACTATTAGAATTACGGTTAGAGAAAAATATTCCATAAAATCAATCCTAATCCTAGCCATAGCCTTAACCCAAACCCTAATTCTAATTATAGTAAGTTTTAGAGTTATAATTAACTTTGAATAAAGATATTAATTATAATTAAAATTATAGTTAAAAACCTAATAATAACTTCTAGTTCTAATTATTTATAATTAATTATTATTAATGTATTGTAAATTAAGTATAACCCAATAATTATAAGAAATTGTTAATATAGTTAATTATAATAACAAGTTAACCCTAATCCTAACTATAATTATAATAAGTTAACATATATTAAAAAGAGATTTTATTTCCTTACAAAGAGTACAATATTGATGAATAAGAAAGCTTCCATGTATTCTCCACTACACCATTGCATCAATAGAGGGATCAATTAAACATGTTTGCTATTTTGATTCCATGGAGAAAATAACAAAATAGGTTTCAATGCTTGCATCAAATATCAATATGATAAATGATTGCGAAGTACAAAGAAAATACATCGAGTGGTGACACATCGTACATTCAAGACTTGGTCAGAAAGAGCACCAAATAGATTTGCAATCATTTAATATTGCTATGTGTAGCCAACTTTATATACAGATGATCTAAGCTAAGCATACAATGATCATTAAAATACCAAACACCTTAAACCTTTACATTCCCACTTTAAAATTTTAAAGATCATTAAGCACTAGGCCCAATAGTAGCCTCTATACCATCACCCTCTGACGCTCTTGCTCTGATTTAGTTGGAAGTTATTCTCTCGCTCTTCCGAACGGATGTCTCCATCTTCGACCAACTTTTCCAAGAGTACGCTCACCTTTCTTGCAAGTTCAATGCCTCTTTCAAGCCTTGCTTTATTGAAATAGTCTGCTCACTACTTTGTGTATTTTAGTATCACATCCAGAGCTTCTAACAGACAGGAAAAAATGACATGGCCCACCAACTTGCATATCCTTGCACCCATTCATCAATTCTGATTAAGGGACTGCTGAACATTTCTTCACCTAACCTATTAAGGCATCTAAGAATTTTTTCTACTCTTGCCCGCTCTTCTGTTGTAAGCACTCGCTCTACTCTCTCTCACTTTTCTTGAAGAGATGCGCCCAAGCCCTGCTTCAACTTTTTCTCCACACCGTACATTTTTTCTTTGTAAACCATACTCTCAAAGGACATGAAATCAAATGCGCCAAAGATGTTGAGGGGGTTCGCAACCATGTTGTTTGGTCGGTCCAAATTTACTGGACTCCCCACATTGTAGATGTGCGTATGTGGAGATCTAATCGAGGTAATACCTGATGAAATTGCACAGGATCCAATTTTATGCAATCAGAATGTCATTACAGATTGATCACACACCCGCTGCAATCCTTAGATTCGTAATGGTTGCTGCTATTGAGAAATGTTGTGGTTTCCACTATTCTCCTCGTGTGACTATGAATAGAGAAATGTGATGGATTCCTTTATTTTAAAGAAACTACGAGTGGAGAGCTAAAGCGATCAAATGCTTGACCTTTTGTTACATGAGAGAGACCACTCTTCCACGACCATCTAACGATCAAATGCTTCATCTTTTAACGTCAATTTAAATCACACTTAGTTTTTATTGGTATAGGTTTCTGTTGCTACTATAAAACATCTCTCGATGTAATAATAATGTGGATAATATGAATTGCACTGTCGCATACATACTATTGATTATGATTGGCATACTCGCTTATCAAATGAGGAAATTTCTTTCTCTAATATTTCATGTGTTATAGCTATCCATTGCTTCTATGCCTTTGATAATTGTATTTCCCCACTCACCAATGTAAGTAATATTTCATGTGTTATAGCTATCCATTGCTTCTATGCCTTTGATAATTGTATTTCCCCTACTCCCCAATGTAAGTATTGCAAACGCTACAAATAATCAAAATTTAATGCCATAAATATAATAGTATCCACACTACATAATGTAAATCTAAACAAAATTGCCACATATCTAATTGAAAACTTTCAAAATTAGAGTACATTAAAATTACGATACATTTAAGTAAAAACCATTTTCAATCTCACATAAGATAAAGAATGTATATAGCTTAAATCATTTTCCTTCTCTATATTGAGACATATAAATATTCCAAAACATAAGACCTTGTTCTCAAATAAAATATCTTTAAGCTGTGAAAAGAAAATGTTCATAATATATTTTTTAAACTATATCACATATTTGTTATGAGACTAAATAACTAACTAATAGCATCCATTGGTCTACTTAACAAATAATTCCAATTTTATTAAGAATTAAAATGAATTGATATTTACTTATTGACAATTATTCAGGAAGACAATTCATTCTAAAACATATATGAACAAGAGTTATAGTGCAACTTAATCCTTGCTAAATATTTTCAACATGGTTTTGCAATAAGTCTAGAAAGCATTAAGAGAGCTACAATTCATTGTATCACAAGTGTGATGATAGTCATAAATTGATTGTCATGCTTTTAATTTTTTCATCTGTTTGGAACTAGATGTTGCAATCTCTATACCTCCCAAAGATAATATTAAATCCACTAATATGTTTTAAAGAAATGTTTAGCTCCTATTAAAGCAAATCAAACACACTTATAGTAATTCAAATAATCATAAATTGATTGTTGTGTTTTCAATTTTTTCATCTATTTGGGACTAGATTTTGCAACCTCTGTACCTCCCAAGGGTAAAAGCAAGTAGTTGGGTCCATGAAGAGGGGAATTTTTGGCCCAAAAAAATGTCGCACAAAACATGTACACACTTTAAAAAAAAGGGTACCCGCTTAGGAATGAACTCCCTAGCCTAAATCCAAACTGGTACCTGTTATGCTTCGGGTACCTGCTAATAGCGGGTACATGTTATCAAATGAGTACCTGTTATGCTTCGAGTACCCACTAATAATAGGTACACGTTATGAAATGGGTACCCCTTAATAACATATATGCATTATGAAATGGCTACTCGTTTCAAAAAGGTACAGTTAATTTTAAAATAAATGACCTTCGCCTCATTTTTTCTTACAAATTTGGAGGCGACTGAGAGTGACAGAGATCAATTCATATGTGCTTCTAAGGACCTATACCACCCCAAATTTCAACTGCCACCTCCTCCCATTGACATAAGTGACCTCAACGACCTTTAGGTTGGTTAAATTTTTTATTTTTAGCTTTATATTTGGCATTTTTTGTTTGTAGTTGTAGTTTAGGGCTTGTTTATTTTGGTTGTAATTAGCTTGCTCAATTTATAGTTTTTAAATTGTATTTGCAAACAAAGTCATCAACATAAACTAAAAACTTTAAATTCTAAATTGAAAACCACAAAATCTATACCTAATTTAACTAAAACCCTAAACCACACAAACCACAAAACCTAGACTTAGAAACTAAAACATTAAACCCTAAGTTCCACAAAACATAGACCTAAAAACTAAAACCCTTAACTCTTAACCCTAAACCATAAACCATAAAACCTAAACCTAAAACCCTAAACCCTAAAATTGATATTTAATTCATCCCATAATTAATTATCAAATATCTTTTATAAGACATTAATGTCTTAATCATGCATAAATTCTACAATATCTGAGATCATTAATGAATCATTCTAATGGTGGTTTCTCCAACCCATCCTCCTATTCCAACCTTGAATTTATACCTATTTCATGGATACGACCACCTTTCCCATTAACTTTACTCCCTCATATGGCCTACCAAATGGTTACATTCCTTTCCTTATGAATACTACTAGTGCTTTCATTCCTTCTAGAATTGTGCCCACACCTAAGATCCTACCACTTTTATAACCACTATGTTGCCACAACATCTACTCATATATTTCTACTATCCCTTCATCTCATCCCATGATCAATACTTATCATAATGTGTCCAATCCATTCATAACTATTTTCTTAACTCTTACATCACAACACTAATATAGCTCCACTATTTCACATAATCCTAATACTACTCAAGTCTCCATCAACACCTTGTACATGTACACTAATACAAAAACTAGAAACTTTGAAGTACAAACTCGAGGATATGAAGAAGTATCATATTGACTACAATCCTTTGTATTTCACACCTTTGTCTTTTAACCTGTTTATTAGATATCCATGTAGTTAAGGTCAAAGGCCCTCTAATAGGGGATTATCCAACTAGAAATTTCAAACCTAAACATTTTTTTTGATAGGCAAGAGGTAAGTTTTATAGTAATGCGAGAATTTAGCTTGGCCCGCACCAGGAGAGACCATAGAAGAGGGATCTCATCCTCATGTATTTTAGATTACATTTGTATTATTCAACCATGGTAAAAAAAGGACCATTTAGATCACTTCCTACTTATACCTATCGACACTACTAGAAACCATAACTATCCTTAAAACTATATGAGTGAAGTGAAACATATACTCTACATAAATAGTCTTAATCATCTATCAAAGCAAACCAATTTATTTAGCCAGATCCAAGTTACAATTGCCTACCTGATAACTTCAAATTTAATTTGAGATTGTAATTTGTTCTTGATTTCCATGAATTTTAGGATAGCATTTTCTTTTTTTCTTCACTGAAGGCCCCTCATCTCCCCCAAATGATTTTGTTTCTCAGAATCTGTTCTATTGTAGGCTTCCCTGCTTTGGCTTGGATTTCTTTTCTTTTTTGTTATTGTTATCCATTCGCTTCCCTTATCCCCATCATTATACACAAATTGAGATGGAACCATATGGAGGGAGCATTCAACACCCTAGTTGTGAGAACCCACACCAGATACAATAGATCCTATGCATTGTTTGACTGTTGAAGTCGAAGAGGCCTTGGGAGATGGACATTGAGAGGTAGTATTGCTACCAACAACATAATCGGAATTGTAAGAGTCTCTCAAAGGAGGTGTTTTTTGTTCATTCTTTGATTCTGAAAAGGGCTCATCAATCTTCCCCTTATTTTTGCTACATGCCTTATTCTTTGTAGAACCACAACTCTGAGGGAGTTCATAACAGAGTAATGTTTAGGAGAGGTATCTTTCCACCAAGTAGCCTCCCATTTTATTTGAGATTTAACATTTGGGAAATTTGCTACTACATGCCCAGTTTTGTAACATCTTTTGCATCTAAAATTTAAGCCTTCATAATCCAAGGGCTACAACCAACTATGTCCATTTGCACTCAAGATGATTTTTGTTGGGCGAGCTTTGGAGGTGTCCAACTCTACCAAAATCCTGGTAAAATTTGTGTGGATGAAGTCACTTGTATTTGCATCTATGTGTATAAAATTTCCAAGAGAGTTTCAAATGGCTGCAAAACATGACTCAAATTAATAGTGAAGGGGAAGCCTTGGAAGATGAACCCAAATCAACATAATTGAGAAAGATTCAATGGTCGGGTTAAAATTTCTAGATCAACATAACTAAGAAAGATTCAATGGTTGAGTTAAAATTTGGGTGCCAAGATTTTAACATCAGTATGCTCACACCCCACAACCATGTGTAACTGAGTATGGCATTTTTGTCTTTCTTGTTGTCAAAAACTAGAATAAAGAAATCCCTTGCACTTGGGTAAATCTCTAAATTGTTCTCCATTAAAGAGAGCCATGATTTTAAGATCCAATCATGAAGCTTTGGCAGGCTTGGAAAAAAATGACTAAATCTATCGATTAATCCATTATCAGAGAAAAAGCTTTGTTTTCTTGCAGTTCTTTCAATAAAACATCATTAAAATCCAATTTCAATAGTTTTTCTAAGCAATGGACAACCTACCTATTGATTATACTTGGATTTATGAAACCCCATGAGACATCAGATGGGCCAAACCCAGATCTGAAGAAGTTCAATGGACAGCCAGATTGAGAATCATCCCAAGGTTGAGCATTTTTCCCCTCCCACTAGTGACAACATCTAAAAAGGGGTCTTATTGACTGATCCATCCTCAGGAAACTCGTTATTAGAGGCCTTGAAAGGATGCAGGAACCCCAGATACTCGAATTAGGAAAGCCTCCCCCAATGCAACTTGACTATTGAAGCCCCCAAAAGTAGATGGAGGTGTGACATTGAAAGGAGCCTTCCTGTGAGCCTGAGCGCGTGTACCCTCATCCAAGCCATTTCGCCTGAGATTGCAGATTGAAACATCATTTCCCCTGTGCAAAACCCCATCGACCACCATAGCATCTACAAATCTAGTGCCAATTTTTTTTAGCAACGACACCATTTGAGGATCCAAAATATATTTCAAATCTAAACTTTATTTTTCAAGACATAATAATTTAATTAGTAAAAATATAATGTATGTAGAGGGAGTCGGCTAACTACTAGATAAAAAGAACCTATGTACAATAAAAAACACATGAAAAACATACATAAAAACATACATGGAAACATACATAACATGACGAGATGTCGTAGTGTGGGGCCCGCCAGACGAGCAATCACCAAGTAAAGCAGCAGACGGGATGAGACATCCGACGATGGTTAGGTAGGAGTTAACGACACCATAAGTTGGGTTTTCCCACCTGTTGCTCGAGGAAAAAAGTGGGAAAATAAGCTTTCTCAACAAGTTTCTTTTGACTGGCGTGAGAAAAGTGGAAAGGAATGAATGACGTGGGCCTTTTCGGAGCCTTTTCTATTTCAAGAAAGAAAGGTGAAAAAACTATTTGTTTACAGTCTGCATGTTCAAAGGGAAAGCTGAAGGTCTAAGTGCACGTGGATGACTTGGAGGAGAATAACAACCAAATTGAGGTTATAAGCTAAAGTGTGGAGTGCACGTGGAGGAGTTGGAGGAGAATACTGATCAAATCGAGGTGAGGGGGTCATTCGGTTGCAAGCAGAGGGTTTTACAAGATCCTTTAATTTGAAATTTGGGAAACACAATGTGGAGTATTTCAGTTTCTTGAATGTCCTTGTTTAAATGTATGAATGTCTTCAAAATCACACATGCCATTGTTGTGTTTAAATTTTAGTTGATTGAAAAAAAAGTGCACAAAATAATTGTGAATGAGAAACACAGTGCTGGGTTTCAGTTATTTGAATCTCCTTGTTTAAATGTAAAGGGTTGTCTCATGGTGGGTTGCTTGCTTCTTAACACCCATGGTTTTGCAACATGGAATGTTACAAAATAATATGAATGTCTTCAAAATCACACATTCCATTGTTGTGTTTAAATTTCAATTGATTGAAAAAAAAAGTGCACAAAATAATTGTGAATGGGAAAAACAATGCTAGGTTTCAGTTATTTGAATCTCCTTGTTAAATGTAAAGTGTTGTCTCATAGTGGGTTGCTTATTTCTTAACACCCACGGTTTTGCAACATGGAATGTTACAAAACAATATGAAAGTCTTCAAATTCACACATTCCATTGTTGTGTTTAAATTTTAAATGATTGAAAAAAAAAAGTGCACAAAATAATTGTGAATGGGAAACACAGTGTTGGGATTCAATTATTTGAATCTCCTTGTTTAAATGTAAAGGGTTGTCTCATGGTGGGTTCCTTGCTTCTTAACACCCACGGTTTTTCAACATGGAATGTTACAAAACAGTATGAATATCTTCAAATTCACACATTCCATTGTTGTGTTTAAATTTCAGTTCATTGGAAAAAAAAGTGTACAAAACAATTGTGAATGGGAAGCACAATGATGGGTTTCAGTTATTTGAATCTCCTTGTTTAAATGTAAAGGGTTGTCTCATGGTGGGTTGCTTGCTTTTTAACACCCACGGTTTTGTAACACGGAATGTTACAAAATAGTATGAATGTCTTCAAATTCACACATTCCATTGTTGTTTTTTAATTTCAGTTGATTGAAAAAAGAAGCGCACAAAATAATTGTAAATGGGAAACACAGTGCTGGGTTTTAGTTATTTGAATCTTCTTGTTTAAATGTAAAGGGTTGTATTATGGTGGGTTGCTTGCTTCTTAACACCCACGGTTTTGTAACATGGAATGTTACAAAACAATATGAATGTCTTCAAATTCACACATTCCATTGTTGTGTTTAAATTTCAGTTGATTGAAAGAAAAGTGCACAAAATAATTGTGAATGGGAAACACAGTGTTGGGTTTTAGTTATTTAAATCTCCTTGTTTAAATTTAAAGGGTTGTCTCATGGTGGGTTTCTTGCTTCTTAACACCCACAATTTTGCAACATGGAATGTTACAAAACAGTATGAATGTCTTCAAATTCACACATTCCATTATTGTGTTTAAATTTCAGTTGATTGAAAAAAGTACAAAGTAATTGTGAGGGAAACGATCCTAGGGTTTGATTATTTGAATCTCCTTGTTTAAATGTGAATGTGCTCTGGTGGGTAGCTTGCTTCTTAACACTCCGGTTTTGCAACATGGAATGTTACAAAATAGTATGAATGTCTTCAAATTCACACATTCCATTGTTGTGTTTTAATTTCAGTCGATTGAAAAAAGAAGTGCACAAAATAATTGTAAATGGGAAACACAGTGTTGGGTTTCAATTATTTGAATCTCCCTATTTAAATGTAAAGGGTTGTCTCATGATGGGTTGCTTGCTTCTTAACACCCATGGTTTTGCAACATGGAATGTTACAAAATAATATAAATGTCTTCCAAATCACACATTCCATTGTTGTGTTTAAATTTTAGTCAATTGAAAAAAGAAGTGCACAAAATAATTGTAATTGAGAAACACAGTGTTGGGTTTTAGTTATTTGAATCTCATTGTTTAAATGTAAAGTTTGTCTCATGGTGGGTTGCTTGCTTCTTAAAACCCACGGTTTTGCAACATGGCATGTTACAAAACACTATAAATGTGTTCAAAATCACATATTCCATTGTTGTGTTTAAATTTTGCATGATTGAAAGTGCAAAAAGTAATTATAATTGGGAAAACACAATGTTGGGTTTCAGTTATTTGAATTTCCTTGTTTAAATGTAAATGGTTGTCTCATGGTGGGTTGCTTGATTCTTAACACCCACGGTTTTGCAGCATGGAATGTTACAAGACAGTATGAATGTCTTTGGAATCACACATTCGATTGTTGTGTTTAAATTTCGCACCATTGAAAAAAAAATGTGCACAAAATAATTGTAAATGGGAAACACAGTGTTGGGTTTAAGTTATTTGAATCTCCCTGTTTAAATGTAAAGGGTTGTCTCATGGTGGGTTGCTTCATTCTTAACACCGATGGTTTTACATGGAATGTTACAAGATAGTATGAATGTCTTCAAAATCACACATTCCATTGTTGTGTTTAAATTTTGCACCATTGAAAGAAAAAGGTGCACAAAATAATTGCAATTGGGAAAACACAGTTTTGGGTTTCAGTTATTTGAATCTCCCTATTCAAATGTAAAGGGTTGTCTCGTGGTAGGTTGCTTGATTCTTAACACCTACGGTTTTGCAACATGGAAAGTTACAAGACAGTATGAATGTCTTCAAAATCAAACATTTCATTGTTGTGTTTAACTTTCACATGATTAAAAAAATCAAGTGCGATAAATAATTATGATTTGGAAAACACAGTGTCGGGTTTCAATTATTTGAATCTCCTTTTTTAAATGTAAATGGTTGTCTCATGGTGGGTTTCTTGCTTCTTAACACCCATGGTTTTGTAACATGAAATGTTACAAGACATTATGAATGTCTTTGAAATCACATATTCCGTTGTTTTGTTTAAATGTTGCACATGATTGAAAAAAAAGTGCAAAAAATAATTGTAATCGGGAAAACACAATGTTGGGTTTCAGTTGTTTGAATCTCCCTGTTTTAATGTAAAGGGTTGGCTCATGGTGGGATACTTGCTTCTTAACACCCACGATTTTGCAACATGGAATGTTACAAAACAATATAAATGTCTTCCAAATCACACATTCCATTGTTGTGTTTAAATTTTACTTGATAAAAAACAAAGTGCACAAAATAATTGTAAATGGAAAACAGAGTGTTGGGTTTCAGTTATTTGAATCTCTCTGTTTAAATGTAAAGGGTTGTCTCATGGTGGGTTGCTTGCTTCTTCACACCCACAATTTTGCAAAGCATTAACCTATTTCATGGATACGACCACCTTTCCCATTAACTTTACTCCCTCATATGGCCTACCCCATGGTTACATTCCTTTCCTTATGAATACTACGAGTGCTTTCATTCCTTCTAGAATTGTGCAAACACCTAAGATCCTACCACTTTTATAACCACTATGTTGCCACAACATCTACTCATATATTTCTACTATCCCTTCATCTCATCCCATGATCAATACTTATCATAATGTGTCCAATCCATTCATAACTATTTTCTTAGCTCTTACATCACAACACTAATATAGCTCCACTATTTCACATACTCCTAATACTGCTCAAGTCTACATCAACACCTTGTACATACACTAATACAAAAACTAGAAACTTTGAAGTGAAAACTCAAGGATATGAAGAAGTATCATATTGACTGCAATCCTTTGTATTTCACACCTTTGTCTTTTAACTTGTTTATTAGATATCCATGTATTTAAGGTCAAAGGCCCTCCAATAGGGGATTATCCAACTAGAAATTTCAAATCTAAACATTTGTTTTTGATAGGTAAGAGGTAAGTTTTATAGTAATGTGAGAATTTAGCTTGGCCCACACCAGGAGAGACCATAGAAGAGGGATCTCATCCTCATGTATTTCAGATTACATTTGTATTATTCAACCATGGTAAAAAAAGGACCATTTAGATCACTGCCTACTTATACCTATTGACACTACTAGAAACCATAACTATCCTTAAAACTATATTAGTGAAGCAGAACATATACTCTACATAAATAGTCTTAATCATCCACCAAAGCAAACCAATTTATTTAGCCAGATCCAAGTTACAATTTTTCCTACCGGATAACTTCATTTTTATTTTGAGATTGTAATTTGTTCTTGATTTCCATGAATTTTAGGATAGCATTTTCTTTTTTCTGCACTAAAGGCCCCTCATCTCCCCCCAAATGATTTTGTTTCTCAGAATCTGTTCTATTATAGGCTTCCCTACTTTGGCTTGGATTTATTTTCTTTTTTGTTATTGTTATCCATTCGCTTCCCTTATCCACATCATTAGAAGCAACTTGAGATGGAGCCATATGGAGGGAGCATTCAACCCCCTAGTTGTGAGAACCCACACCAGATACAATAGCTCCTATGCATTGTTTGACTGTTGAAATAAAAGAGGCCTTGGGAGATGAACATTGAGACATAGTATCACTACGAACAACATAATCAAAATTGTAAGAGTCTCTCAAAGGAGGTGTTTTTTGTTCATTCTTTGATTCTAAAAAAAAGGCTCATCAATCCTCCCCTCATATTTGCTACAAGCCTTATTCTTTGTAGAACCACAACTCTTGAGGGAGTTTGAAACTGAGTAATGTTTAGGAGAGGCATCTTTCCACCAAGTAGCCTCCCATTTTATTTGAGATTTAACATTTGGGAAATTTGCTACTACATGCCCAGTTTTGTAACATTTTCTGCACCTAAAATTTAAACCTTCATAATCCAAGGGCTGCAACCAATTGTGTCCATTTGCAATCAAGATGATTTCTACCGGGCGAGCTTTAGAGGTGTCCAACTCTATCAAAATCTTGGAAAATTTTGTGTGGATGAAGTCTCTTGTATTTGCATCTATGTGTATAAAATTTCCAAGAGAGTTTCAAATGGCTGCAAAACATGACTCAAACTAATAGTGAAGGGGAAGCCTTGGAAGGTGAACCTAGATTAGCATAACTGAGAAAGACTCAATGGTCAAGTCAAAATTTCTAGATCAACATAACTAAGAAAGATTCAATGGTTGAGTTAAAATTTGGGTGCCAAGATTTTAACATCAGTATGCTTGCACCCCACAACCATGTGTAACTAGTATGACATTTTTGTCTTTCTTGTTGTAAAAAACTAGAATAAAGAAATCCCTTGCACTTGGGTAAATCTCCAAATTATTCTCCATTAAAGAGAGCCATGATTTTAAGATCCAATCATGAAGCTTTGGCAGGCTTGACAAAAAATGACTAAATCTATCGATTAATCCATTATCAGAGAAAAAAGCTTCGTTTTCTTGCAATTCTTTCAATAAAACAGTATTAAAATCCAATTTCAACAATTTTTTTGAGCAATGGACAACCTGCCTATTGATTATACTTGGATTTTTGAAACCCCATGAGACGTCGGATGGGCCAAACCCATATCTGAAGAAGTTTGATGGAGAGCCAGATTGAGATTCATCCCAAGGTTGAGCATTTTTCCCCCTTGCACTAGTGACAACATCCAAAAAGGGGTCTTATTGACTGATCCATCCTCAGGAAACTCATTATTGGAGGCCTTGAAAGGATGTAGGAACCGTAACTCAAATCAGGAAAGCCTCCCCCAATGCAACTTGACTATTGAAGCTCCCACAAGCAGAGGGAGGCGCGACATTGAAAGGAGCCTTCCAATGAGCCTGAGCGCATGTACCCTCATCCAAGCCATTTCGCCTGAGATTGCAGACTGAAACATCATTTCCCCCGTGCAAAACCCCATCAACCACTGTAGCATCTACAACCCTAGTGCCAAAATTTTTTAGCAACGACACCATTCGAGGATCTGAAATATATTTCAAATCTATTTTTTTTTTAAAGACACAATAATTTAATTAGTAAAAAGATCATGTATGTAGAGGGAGTCGGCTAACTACTAGAAAAAAAGCACCCATGTACATACAAAAATGCATGAAAAACATACATAACAACATACATGGAAACATACATAACATGACAAGACGTCGTAGTGTGGGGCCCTCTAGATGAGCGATCATTGAGTAGACAAGATGAGACATTCGATGATGGTTAGGTAGGAGTTAACGACGCCATCAATTGGGTTTTCCCGCTTGTTGCCGGGGAAAAAGGTGGGCGGATAAGCTTTCTCGACAAGTTTCTTTTGTCTAGCACAAGAAAAGTGGAAAGGAATGAATGACGTGGGCATTTTTAGAGCCTTTTCTGTTTCGAGAAAGAAAGGTGAAAATACTAATTGTTTATAGTCTACACATTGAAAGGGAAAGTTGAAGGTCTGAGTGCACATGGACGACTTGGAGGAGAATACCGACCAAATCGAGGTTGTAAGCTGAAGTGTGGAGTGCACATGGAGGAGTTGAAGGAGAATACAGACCAAATCGAGGTGAGGGATAATTCGGTTGCAAGTAGAGGGTTTTACAAGATCCTTTAATTTGAAATTTGGGAAACACATTGTGGAGTATTTTAGTTTCTTGAATGTACTTGTTTAAATGTATGAATGTCTTCAAAATCACACATTTCATTGTTGTGTTTAAATTTCATTTGATTGAAAAAAAAAGTGCACAAAATAATTGTGAATGGGAAACACAGTGCTATGTTTTAGTTATTTGAATCTCCTTGTTTAAATGTAAAGGGTTGTCTCATAGTGAGTTGCTTGATTCTTAACAACCACGTTTTTGCAACATGGAATGCTACAAAATAGTACGAATGTCTTCAAAATCACACATTCCAGTGTTGTGCTTAAATTTCAGTTGATTGAAAAAAAAAAGTGCACAAAATAATTGTGAATGGGAAACACAGTGTTGGGTTTCAGTTATTTGAATCTCCTTGTTTAAATGTAAAGTTTCATGGTGGGTTACTTGCTTCTTAACACCCACGGTTTTACAACATGGAATGTTACAAAACAGTATGAATGTCTTCAAATTTACACATTCCATTGTTGTGTTTAAATTTTAGTTGATTGAAAAAAAAAGTGCACAAAATAATTGTGAATGGGAAACACATCGCTGGCTTTCAGTTATTTAAATCTCCCTGTTTAAATGTAAAGGGTTGTCTCATGGTGGGTTGCTTGCTTCTTAACACCAACGGTTTTGCAACATAGAATGTTACAAAACAATATGAATGTCTTCAAATTCACACATTCCATTGTTGTGTTTAAATTTCGATTGATTGAAAAAAAAAGTGCACAAAATAATTGTGAATGGGAAACATAGTGTTGGGTTTCAGTTATTTAAATCTCCTTGTTTAAATATAAAGGGTTGTCTCATGGTGGGTTGATTGCTTCTTAACACCCACGGTTTTGTAACATGGAATGTTACAAAACAGTGTGAATGTCTTCAAATTCACACATTCTATTGTTGGGTTTTAATTTCAGTAGATTGAAAAAGAAGTGCACAAAATAATTGTAAATGGGAAATATAGTGTTGGGTTTCAATTATTTAAATCTCCCTATTTAAATGTAAAGGGTTGTCTTATGGTGGGTTGCTTGCTTCTTAACACCCATGGTTTTGCAACATGGAATATTACAAAAAAATATGAATGTCTTCAAATTCACACATTCCATTGTTGTGTTTAAATTTTAGTTGATTGAAAAAAAAGGGGCACAAAATAATTGTGAATGGGAAACACAGTGTTGGGTTTCAGTTATTTAAATCTCCTTGTTTAAATATAAAGGGTTGTATCATGGTGGGTTTCTTGCTTCTTAACACCCACAGTTTTGCAACATGGAATGTTACAAAACAGTATGAATGTCTTCAAATTCACACATTCCATCATTGTGTTTAAATTTTAGTTGATTGAAAAAAAAGTGCACAAAATAATTGTGAATGGGAAACACAGTGTCGGGTTTCAGTTATTTGAATCTCCTTGTTTAAATGTAAAGGGTTGTCTCATAGTGGGTTGCTTGCTTCTTAACACCCACAGTTTTGCAACATGGAATGTTACAAAACAGTATGAGTGTCTTCAAATTCACACATTCCATTGTTGTGCTTTAATTTCAGTGGATTGAAAAAAGAAGTGCACAAAATAATTGTAAATGGGAAACACAATGCTGGGTTTCAATTATTTGAATCTCCCTGTTTAAATGTAAAGGGTTGTCTCATGATGGGTTGCTTGCCTCTTAACACCCACGATTTTGCAACATGGAATGTTACAAAACAATATGAATGTCTTCCAAATCACACATTCCATTGTTGTGTCTAAATTTTAGTCGATTGAAAAAAGAAGTGCTCAAAATAATTGTAAATGGGAAACATAGTGTTGGGTTTTAGTTATTTGAATCTTCTTGTTTAATTGTAAAGGTTGTCTCATGGTGGGTTGCTTGCTTCTTAAAACCCACGGTTTTGGAACATGGCATGTTACAAAATACTATAAATGTGTTCAAAATCACATATTCCATTGTTGTGCTTAAATTTTGCATGATTGAAAGAAAAGTGCAGAAAATAATTATAATTGGGAAAACACAATGTTGGGTTTCAGTTACTTGAATCTCCTTGTTTAAATGTAAATGGTTGTCTCATGGTGGGTTGCTTGATTCTTAACACCCATGGTTTTGCAACATGGAATGTTACAAGACAGTATGAATGTCTTCGAAATCACACATTCGATTGATGTGTTTAAATTTCACACCATTGAAAAAAAATATTTACAAAATAATTGTAAATGGGAAACATAGTGTTGGGTTTCAGTTATTTGAATCCCCCTGTTTAAATGTAAAGGGTTGTCTCATGGTGGGTTGCTTCATTCTTAACACCCATGGTTTTGCAAAATGGAATGTTACAAGACAGTATGGATGTCTTCAAAATCATACATCCCATTGTTGTGTTTAAATTTCGCACCATTGAAAGAAAAAAGTGCGCAAAATAATTGCAATTGGGAAAACACAGTGTTGGGTTTCAGTTATTTGAATCTCCCTGTTCAAATGTAAAGGGTTTTCTCATGGTAGGTTGTTTGATTCTTAACACCTATGGTTTTGCAACATGAAATGTTACAAGACAATATGAATGTCTTTAAAATCACACATTCCATTGGTTTGTTGAACTTTTGCATGATTGTAAAAATCAAGTGCAATAAATAATTATGATTTGGAAAACACAATGTCAGGTTTCAGTTATTTGAATCTCCTTGTTTAAATGTAAATGGTTGTCTCATGGTGCGTTGCTTGCTTCTTAACACCCACAGTTTTGCAACATAAAATGTTACAAGACATTATGAATGTCTTCGAAATCACATATTCAATTGTTCTGTTTAAATATTGCATGATTGAAAAAAAAGTGCAAAAAATAATTGTAATTGGGAAAACACAATGTTGGGTTTCAGTTATTTGAATCTCCATGTTTTAATGTAAAGGGTTCACTCATGGTGGGATACTTGCTTCTTAACACCCATGGTTTTGCAACATGGAATGTTAAAAAATAGTATGAATGTCTTCCAAATCACACATTCCATTGTTGTGTTTAAATTTCACTTGATAAAAAAATAAGTGCACAAAATAATTGTAAATGAGAAACAGAGTGTTGGGTTTCAGTTATTTGAATCTCTCTGTTTAAATGTAAAGGGTTGTCTCATGGTGGGTTGCTTGCTTCTTCAAACCCACAATTTTGCAACAAGGAATGTTACGAGACAGTATGAATGGCTTCCAAATCACACATTTCATTGTTGTGTTTAACTTTTGCATCATTGAAAAAAAAAGTCCACAAAATAATTGCAATTGGGAAAATATGGTGTTGGGTTTTAGTTATATGAATCTCCTAGTTCAAATGTAAAGAGTTGTCTCATGGTTGCTTGCTTGCTTCTTAACATCCATAGTTTTGTAACATGGCATGCTACAAAACACTATAAATGTTTTCAAAATCACACATTCCATTGTTGTGTTGAACTTTCGCATGATTGAAAAAATCAAGTGCAAAAAATAATTGTGATTTGGAAAACACACTGTTGGGTTTCAATTATTTAAATCTCCTTGATTAAATGTAAATGGTTGTCTCATGGTGGGTTGCTTGCTTCTTAACACCCATAGTTTTGCTATATGGAATGTTAGAAGACAGTATGAATTTCTTCCAAATCACACATTCCATTGTTGTGTTTAAATTTCACTCGATTGAAAAAAAAAGAGCACAAAATAATTGTAAATGGGAAACACAGTGTTGGGTTTCAGTTATTTGAATCTCCCTTTTTAAGTGTAAAGGGTTGTCTTATGGTGGGTTGCTTGCTTCTTAACACCCATGACTTTGCAACATGGAATGTTACAAGATAGTATGAATGTCTTCCAAATCACACATTCCATTGTTGTGTTTAAATTTTAGTCGATTGAAAAAAAAATGCACAAAATAATAGTAAATGGGAAAACAAAGTGTTTGAGTTTCAGTTATTTGAATCTCCTTGTTCAAATGTGAAGGGTTGTCTCATGGTTGGTTGCTTGATTCTTAACAACCATGGTTTTGCAATATGGCATGTTATGAAACATTATAAATGTGTTCAAAATCACATATTCCATTGTTCTTTTTAAATTTTGCATGATTGAAAAAAGTGCAAAAAATAATTGTAATTGGGAAAACACAATGTTGGGTTTCAGTTATTTGAATCTCCCTATTTAAATGTAAAGGGTTGTCTCATGGTGGGTTTCTTGCTTCTTAACACCCATGATTTTGCAACATGAAATGTTACAAAACATTATGAATGTCTTCCAAATCACACATTCCATTGTTGTGTTTAAATTTCAGTCGATTGAAAAAAAAAGTGCACAAAATAATTGTGATTTAGAAAACATAGTGTTGGGTTTCAGTTATGTGAATATCCTTGTTTAAATGTCAAGGGTTGTGTCATGGTGGGTTGCTTGCTAATTAACACCTGCAGTTTTGCAAAATGAAATGTTACAAAACTGTATGAATGTCTTTAAAATCACACATTCCACTGTTGTGTTTAAATTCCACTGGATTGAAAAAAAAGTGTAGAAAATAATTGTAAATGGGAAACATAGTGTTGGGTTTCAATTATTTGAATCTCCCTATTTAAATGTAAAGGGTTGTCTTATGGTGGGTTGTTTGCTTCTTAATAGCCACGATTTTGCAACATGGCATGTTACAAAATAGTATAAATGTGTTCAAAATCACATATTCCATTGTTCTTTTTAAATTTTGCATGATTGAAAAAAAGTGCAAAAAATAATTGTAATTGGAAAAACACAATGTTGGGTTTCAGTTATTTGAATCTCCCTGTTTAAATGTAAAGGGTTGTCTCATGGTGGGTTGCTTGCTTCTTAACACCCACGGTTCCATAACAAAACAATATGAAAGTCTTCCAAATCACAGCTTCCATTGTTGTGTTTTAATTTTAGTCGATTGAAAAAAAAAAGTTCACAAAATAATTGTGATTTGGAAAACACAGTGTTGGGTTTCAGTTATGTGAATCTCCTTGTTTAAATGTCAAGGGTCGTGTCATAGTGGGTTGCTTACTACTTAACACCTACAGTTTTGCAACATGGAATGTTACAAAACCGTATGAATGTCTTTAATATCACACATTCCACTGTTGTGTTTAAATTTCAATTAATTGAAAAAAAAAGTGCAAAAAAAATTGTAAATGGGAAACATAGTGTTGGGTTTCAGTTATTTGAATCTCCTTGTTTAAATGTAAAGGGTTGTCTCATGGTGTGTTGCTTGCTTCTTAACGCCCACGGTTTTGCAACATGGAATGTTACAAAATAGTATGAATTTCTTCCAAATCACACATTCCATTGTTGTGTTTAAATTTCAGTCGATTGAAAAAAAAAGTGCATAAAATAATTGTAAATGGGAAACATAGTGTTGGGTTTCAGTTATTTAAATCTCCATGTTTAAATGTAAAGGGTTGTCTCATGGTGGGTTGCTTGCTTCTTAACACCCACAATTTTGCAACATGGAATGTTACACAACAGTATGGATGTCTTCCAAATCACACCTTCCATTGTTGTGTTGAAATTTTGGACCATTGAAAAAAAAAAGTGCACAAAATAATTGCAATTGGGAAAACACTGTGTTGGGTTTCAGTTATTTGAATCTCCCTGTTCAAATGTAAAGGGTTGTCTCATTGTAGGTTGCTTGATTTTTAACACCTATGGTTTTGCAACATGAAATGTTACAAGACAATATGAATGTCTTCAAAATCACACATTCCATTGTTGTGTTGAAATTTCGCACGTGATTGAAAAAATCAAGTGCAAAAAATAATTGTGATTTGGAAAACACCCTGTTGGGTTTCAGTTATTTGAATCTCCTTGTTTAAATGTAAATAGTTGTCTCATGGTGGGTTGCTTGCTTCTTAACACCCATGGTTTTGTGACATGGAATGTTAGAAGACAGTATGCATTTCTTCCAAATCACATGTTCCATTGTTGTGTTTAAATTTCACTCGTTTGAAAAAAAAAGGTGCACAAAATAATTGTAAATGGGAAACACAGTGTTGCATTTTAGTTATTTGAATTTTCTTGTTTAAATGTAAAGGGTTGTCTCATGGTTGGTTGCTTGCTTCTTAACACCCACAGTTTTGCAACATGGAATGTTACAAAATAGTATGAATGTCTTCCAAATTGCAAATTCCATTGTTGTGCTTCAATTTTGCACCATTGAAAAAAAAAGTGCACAAAATAATTGCAATTGGGAAAACACAATGTTGGGTTTCAATTATTTGAATCTCCCTATTCAAATTTAAAGGGTTGTCTCATGGTGGGTGGCTTGATTCTTAAAACCCACGGTTTTGCAACATGGAATATTACAAGACAGTATGAATGTCTTTGAAATCACACATTCCATTGTTGTGTTGAACTTTCGCATGATTGAAAAAATCAAGTGTAAAAAATAATTATGATTTGGAAAACATAGTGTTGGGTTTTGGTTATTTGAATCTCCTTGTTTAAATGTAAATGGTTTTCTAATGGTGGGTTGCTTTCTTCTTAACACCCATGGTTTTGCGACATGGAATGTTACAAGACAGTATGAATGTCTTCAAAATCATACATTCCATTGTTGTGTTTAAAATTTTGCATGATTGAAAAAAAGTGCACAAAATAATTGTAATTAGGAAAACACACTATTGGGTTTCAGTTATTTGAATCTCCTAGTTGAAATGTCAAGGGTTGTGTCACAGTGGATTGGTTGCTTCTTAACACCTATGGTTTTGCAACGTGGAATGTTACAAAACCATATGAATGTCTTCAAAATCATACATTCCATTGTTTTGTTTAACTTTCGCATGATTGAAAAAATCAAGTGCAAAAAAGAAATGTGATTTGGAAAACACAATGTTGGGTTTCAGTTATTTCAATGTCCTTGTTTAAATGTGAAGGGTTGTCTCATGGTGGGTTGCTTGCTTCTTAACACCTACGGTTTTGGAACATGGAATGCTACAAAACCATATGAAAAATTCAAAATTACACATTCCATTGTTGTGTTTGAATTTTGCATGATTGAAAGAAAATTGCACAAAATAATTGTGATTTGGAAAACACAGTGTTGGGTTGCAGTTATTTGAATCTCCTTGTTTAAATGTGAAGGGTTGTGTGATGGTGGGTTGCTTGCTTCTTAACACCCATAGTTTTACAACATGGAATGTTACAAAACCGTATGAATGTCTTTAAAATCACACATTCCATTATTGTGTTTAAATTTCACTTGATTGAAAAAAAAAGTGCACAAAATAATTGTAAATGGGAAACACAGTGTTGGGTTTCAGTAATTTGAATCTCCCTGTTTAAATGTAAAGGGTTGTCTCATGGTGGGTTGCTTGCTTCTTAACACCCATGGTTTTGCAACATGGAATGTTACAAAATAGTATGAATGTCTTCCAAATCAAAAATTCTATTGTTGTGTTTAAATTTTCTTATGATTAAAAAAAAGTACATTTTATTTGTTACTTTGGAGCAACTACTTCCTTATCAACCCTTAGGACATCAACGTCCATTTTTGGATAGAGTTTTGAATGTATTCAATACTTGTTTGTAGCTTTGCATCTGCTCTTTGGTTAGCTTTGAGAGTGTCTTTCTCATTAGAAAATGTAGAGGTTTTCTGTTTGATAAGTTATTTACAAAACTTGTCTACCTTTTCACACATGGCTTTCATGTCTCCAACCAACTGTTTCTCTTTTGTGGAATGAAATCCTTTTCTTGTTTACGCAATACAAATGTAATGAAAGTAACATCTTCAAAATATAAAACAAGTCACAACTAGACTATAAATTGCATTTGAACTTTCTCTAATTAATAAGCTATAGGCATGTTGGAAAACACTGTGGGTTGTAGTTTCTATATGTTTGCTTGCTATAAGCTGAAGGGTGGAATTTTTTGCTTTTGTGCTTGATGTTCTTTTGTTGGGAATGTTTATTTTTATGTTCATAGATGTTTGATTTCATTGAATCATTTTTTTTTATCACCAGATGCAAAGATTGTGTTTTTTTCTTTTCACATTGTTGGCAGCCATAAAAGTAATTACATATTATTCACATTAGGCTTATAGGCTACATAAAAAGTTACAGGTTGGACTTCCCATCATATTGTTCAACCTACACTTTTTTAGTTCATGAATTTTCATATACGCTTTTGTTGGTCATGTTAACTCACCCCAAATGGAAGGGTTGATATCACAACATGCCTACTCAAGTAAAATAGGTTTGTACACCCCATATTCTCTCAAATATTTTTTATATTTACATGTAGGGTTGCGGTCTTTATGTCAGCGTGGAAGTTCATCTACATGCTGTGTTTTCTAACCTGCATTCGCTTACATCATGTTTGATAGAAAATTTTACACCTTTATACCTTTCCTAATTCTGTCAATTACTAATTCATCTTTTTTTCAATAGATGCAAGAAACATGTTATCATTTTGGTGTTGCTTGCAGCAATGGATGCACTTATTCTTTTTACATACAAGGTTGTCATCAAAGGTTTTGCTTTCCCTCTAAACCTTCCTCTCCTTTGACACTTACACACACAACACAACCAACATATCTTCCCATGATAATACATCTGTTGTTGCTATTGTATAAGTAATTACATATTGTGATGCATGTTACACTCCTACGCCACATACAAAGTTCTAGGTTCAACCTTCACTGTTTATTTCGTTAATTGCTAGATGTGCTTTTTCTCCTCACGTTAAGTCACACAAAATGGAAGGATGAATATCACAACATGCCTCCTCAGGTAAAAGAGGTTTGTACACCCCATATTCTCTCAAATATTTCTTATATTTACATGCGGGGTTGCGGTCTTTATGTCGATGTGGAGCCTCATCTACACGCTATGTTATCCAATCTGCATTTGCTTACATCATGGTTCATAGAAAATTTTGCAGCTTTATACCTTTCCTCATACTCTCCATTACTGATTCATTTTTTTTCAACAGATGCAACAAACATGTTATCATTTTGCCATTGCTCACAACAATGGATGCACTTTTTTATTATTTTCTTTTGCATACAAGGATGTCATCAAAGGTTTTTCTTGTCATTTTTTGTTGTCATTGTCTATGTCCACTTGTATGTTGAGATGGACTGTGCAATTTCTAGCCTGTGTTTGTGTTATATTTTATGCATAGCTTGATTGAATCTATCACCTTTAATTTTCCTCAATTGAAGCCAACAACCTCCTATTGGTTTCATGTGGGTGACAGTAATGCAAGCACATTTTATCTATGTTTAGTGAATGATATCTTTCTATTTTCTTGAAATAATCCACACTAATTTTAAATATTTGTCCAATTTTGTCATTTCATAGAATGGGAAGAGGTTTGAAATGGAAGAAGCAAGATGAATTATAGGTGCAAGATGTACAAAATGGAGGCTCTCCTTTTTCATCTTCCGATTTGGAATGGGCTACTATTTTCGTCAACAAGGATAAGGTCCCTGACCTTGTTGCAACAATTCCTCTTACAAGACTTGATCATTTCTTTCACAATGAAATGTCCGCTGAAGGTATAGAAACCAAATTTGTGGACAAGAAAACAAGAGAACCTACCACCTCATCTCCCGTCAATGACAAAACTGATGGAAAAATAATTTTCTATCAAAGGTTTGTATATTTCAACATTTATTTCTATGGCTAAATGATATTTTACTTTCTCTTGGTTCAACATGATGAGATGATGCCTTTCTAATAGCTATTGGTGTCAATACGGTCCTCAAGACAACATATACCAGCCTCCACTAGAGAAGAAACCACATAAGACATTTATACAAATGCGAGGTTGTCAATACCACTTCATGGTAAAGGTTATGAATGGAAAACCTGATGTTTCCTATATTATCTACAAATAAATGTTCCACGTTGATAAAAACGGTCAATTTTTCCATGGTATTCACTACACAAGTGGAGAGAATCATTCTATGTTTTCCACTAATCTATCCGCGGAGTGAAAAAGCTATATTGAAATACTTTTGCTCATGGACATCAGTGTCAATGCAATAATGGATAGACACATCAACAATCCTGTCTTATGTGGCATGATGTCCAAGAGAGATCAATTCCTTACAAGAAAGGATGTAATGAATGCCTGGTGAAAGGTGTGTTCTACTCATGCACAGAAACACAAAGTCAATTCGACAAGTATCCTACTTTGGAGTGGACAGGACTTTAAAAATTCTTCTACTTTGAACGGCCAAATGGGAACAATACACCTTTTGTTATCGGGGTTTAGATGCCATGGATGTTGGATAGAATGGTTGGTTGCTCACACAATTTAGTCTTCTCGATGGATTCCACATTTGCAACTAAAAAATATGGGGTGAGGCCTTACAAACATTGACAAATAGTTCTTCATGTTTTTAATGATCTTGCTAGCTATAAACTTGACAATGCTCATGCTGAGTTGTTCTGTCTACAGTATCCATTGTATATTGTCCTCGTTTTCAATGAGCAACAGAGTGGTGTGTCGGTTGGGTGGGTAGTCTCCTCAAAAAACAAGATTGAGGACATCTCTACGTGGCTACGCGTATTGCATGACCATGGAAGAAGAGTCAAGCCCGACTAGAGAATCAATGCATTTTTGACCGATGATGCAACTATAGAAATCCAAGCCATATAGTATGTGCATCCCTTTCTTCATTTGTGTACCTTTCTCATTTGGTATTCATTTTCAATGCCACTTTCTCATGCTGTTGAGTAGTAAACAATATCATTTGTATTTTCTATTAGGGTTGTCTTTCAATGTCATGTGCTTCTATGCCTTTGGCATGTCAAAAGGGCTTGGATAAAGAATGTATATAAGTATGATGCCAAGGAAAGGGCAATGGACATCTTCTGCAGTCTTGGCATGATCATGATGGCAATCGGTGATAATGAAGATTGCGTCACTCAGCTATTGAACTCTTTCTTTTAGGAGCTCAATGATCAGCCCCGATTCTTAGAGTACTTCAACAAGCCCTGGTGCAAAGGAGAAGGTCGAATTGGTGAGTTGACAATTTTCGTCACCTCATAGGATTCACACCATTCAAATTCTTTGATGTTACCTCTAATACGTTGTGGTTTACTTCACTATTGAATTTTTTTTCCCAGCCATGTGGGCAAAAAATTACAGACTATTCCCACATGCCAACTAGGATCCGAATGCAACCATTGAGTCATACCATTGCGCACTTAAAACTCAGTACTTGTGTGATTGTTCAAAAAAATGCACTAGGAGAATGGACTATTTGTATTACACACGCTTATAAAATGGAACCATTCTATAGGCAAAAGGAAAATTTGCAACATTATGGTTTTTTGACAAACCAAAAGTGTTTAATTATGTGATCTAGTGTGAAGTGGACCAAGGCAATTCTAGACGATGACTATATTCCCGATGAAATAGATCCTGGATGGTACTGGGTGGAAAAGTCAAAGTAGGTCAATGCACTACCTTGTTCGAAAATTTGGGGAGAACCTTTTTGTTTGTGACTACCCTTGGAGTTTGTAGGGGAACACTTGCAAACATGTCCTCAAGGTTGCTGACTTGATTAAAATATTATCTATCATTGAAGGGGTGGTCCACGGTAAGTGAATTTCAATTCAAATTGTGTTACTTTATGGGAGCCAATTGTGTTTTGCATTTTCTACTGCCTAATACAAATTTCTTCTATGTGGTCATTTAGACAAGGGAGGTCAACCAATTGATACAGGGATAGATTTGAATGAGACATTGTCAAAGGGGGCCATAGAAGAAAACAATCCTAATGTTATGACCCCTATGCAAGATCCTTCTATGACTCATGTATATGATGAACATGTGGTGATAATGTCTCTTTGGAATGACACAAAAGAACTTTTGAACAAAGTGATGCGTACACCGCCACAATCTCTACAACAAGTGCAATCATACACAAAATGCATGGACAGGTTTCTAGAGGACCTACAACAATCAAATGCATTTCTATTTGAATTCATTTTGGATCCTGATCAAGCTACAACTACCACCGTTTGCATGCGTCCATGGTTTAGTGCAAGCAAGGAATGTCGTTGACGTCCAACCCGATGTACGAAGTATTCCACACAATAGTCAGATCATTGAACCCCTCTAGATGACTCCTTTCCCTTGTCTACGAACAATAGTTTGAATCTAAATGTCAATATGCAATGTGAGACTTCAGGCACTATTATCATGGAATCTAGCAGCGCTCGATTCATGGATAACCCCCTATGAAACTTGTCTGTTTCCTAGGTTTGTGAAGTTCAAGCATGCAAAACGAGGTGATTTTCAATCCACCTCGAAGTGCATTCCAAAGCCTCAAACAATCAATTTGAGCATCCCCCTATGTTCACCTTGCAAAGACCTTTGAAACGAGCTCCTTCGCGAAGTCTCACTGATCATACTTAGTTAAATTGTGAAAGATGCAGTTGTGCCAAAAAAGTGTGCTCTAACTCATCCAAATTTTTGGCTAAGTGTTGAAAGTGTAGGGGCACCAAAAGTCAATGACCCTGCATAAAAAGTGATTTTCCAAAAATCTGTAGAAGCGCTAAAAAAGTGCTCTCTTACACATTGTTTCCTAACTCATCCAAATTTTTGGCTAAGTATTGAAAGTGCAGGGGCACCAAAAATCAACGACCCTGCATAAAAAGTGATTTTCCAAAAATGTGTAGAAGTGCTAAAAAAGTGCGCTTTTGTAGTTTTCTTCCAGACTTAGCCAATTTTTGACTATGGCATTATTTTTAGCACCTTTGCACTTTTTCCAGACTTAGTCTTTTTTGTGCAATGGTGTTGATTTTTAGCACCTTTGTACTTTTCTTCCAGAATTAGCCAATTTTTGCAATGGTGCTAATTTTTAGCACCTTTGCATTTTTTCCAGACTTAGTCTTTTTTGTGCAATGGTGCTGATTTTTAGCACCTTTGCACTTTTTCCACACTTCTTTTTTTTGTGCAATGGTGCTGATTTTTAGCACCTTTGTACTTTTTCCAGACTTAGTCATTTTTTGTGCAATGGTGTTGAATTTTAGCACCTTTACACTTTTGTCAATTTTTAACTTAGTCTCTTCAAACTTGCTCTATTTCTATTTCGGACCCCATTTCTTCGCTCCTGCATCATTTTTCATGCCTAGTTGCTTGTTTCACGCTTGCTCAACATAGTTTCTCGCTTCACACTTCCCAATGCTACTTTTTCTACTAACATCTATTGATTCACCATCCTTGCAATTTCTCTCCAAATTTCATCAAGTGATCCTAAAGGTGACATCTTCTGATCCAGTGAACTATCCCAGATCTAGAAAGAATCCGTTATGCAGTAAGTTGAGGATGACAGTTTTTCCCAAAGCCTCAATACATATCATTTTCGATATACGACTGACACTTGATAATCTCAAGACGCATCTTCGTGGGTGCAAGAAAATCTTTTCATTTGCTAGAGGTTCGATCACAAGAGCTCACACCCTTGTAGATTACATAGTTGGCCCATATGATGCATTCATACAGGAGACCAAGAAGAAGTATGAAGACTCCGTGCCCAAAGCAAGGAACCATGAAGATTCTTGATCTCCGATGTTGAACATTTTGATGCTTCCCTTTATGCATCTTGTAAATATTTTTTGACATCTTAAATGTCATTTTGCAAAATGTAATTACACTAATATCCGAGATGTAGTTTCATGAAAACAAATTACATTTTGAATTTAGTCAAAGTTAGGTGATATTTTCCTAAATTAGCTCACCTAACTTTCCTAGATTTACTCTTCCCTCTCTTTTATAATGAGAGGGATTTCTATTGTAAAGTTGATCCTTTAGTATTTTGCAATGAAGTGCTACCCTTTTTGAAGCAGAATTGTGAAACTTTGCGTTCATACTTTGTGAATGAAATTTGATCAATAAAGAAGAGGATTGCAAACCAGACTCTGCGTTGGATTCAATACTTTTATGAATTGATCTCATTTGGTGGTGATTAGCTTATGGAATCTGAAGGACTCTAAGTAATTCATGTAAACTTTGTGTTACATCCTAGATTTTCATTTGTGTTTTGTTTATCTTTGGTTGAATGATCTACAAGACTTTGTGCTTGTAATTGTTCATGCTCTTTGGATACTTTGGTTGAATGATCTACAAGACTTTGTGCTTGTAATTGTTCATGCTCTTTGGATACTTTGGTTGGATAATCTACAAGACTTTGCACTTATAATTGTTCATGTTGTTCGAGGAATTGCTACGTCTAAGAAGACTTTATGCTTCTAACGTGACAAATGACACACTTTTCACAGATCCACCATTGATAAAGCTACGGAACGACTTTGTGCCTTTGTGAGCTTTCCCTTTTATTTTACTAGTTTATTGTTAATCACTTCTGGTACCTCTACGCTTTGCTTTGACAAGATAGAGGTATTGGCATTACTGCTCGTTGTTAGTTTAAAGTTATTGTGAATGAAGAACTTCCAATAGTGAAGCATTGTAAACATCTTCTCTGAAAAAAGAGAGAAGGATGAATGTAACACACCCCCCCACTTCGTAAGTATTGTGTACATTTTTTAATTACTTTGTTTTACTATCGCTTCTGTCAGCAATAAGAAGGGCGCCTCCCCTTTCTGAGAGGAGAGATTCACATCTCACATAGCTGTGGCTGAAGTCCTAGTTGTGTAATCTATCGAAAAGCTGATTACATAATTTTCACCCAATAGGCACAACTGCTATGGATTTGGTAGAGGATACAACATCTAATATGGGTGGCTATGAGAAAACCCATTTCAATTTATATATTATTATAGGAAATGGTATTGTAGATTTCCTTTTTCTAGTATGTGCTTGTACCATGTCATAAACTTTCTTATTTCTTTTTTTGGCTTTTTTTGTTCACTTCAACATTCAAATTTGGGGAAAGGAGTCCTCGTCAATGACTGTCTTTCGCGAGTGTAAACCCAATGGAAGGCATGGTTTGAATTTAATAACTTTGCTTACATAAGTGCAATTTTTGGTATGACATTATGCAATACCATGCTTCCTTATAAAAATTTGGTTACGGTGATAGGTTGATGTCGACTAACGTGCCTTCACTTTGTTGCTTCTTCAAGTCTTACTAAGGATTGCACAAGCATATTTCAATAAACCTTCATTTGTAGGTAAGCATATTTGTTTTGTTTACTTAGTTCAATGGGTGTGTAATCCATTTGAGGTATTTAGAAGAGGTTGAATGAAATTTAGAAGTGTAAAGAGCAAGAAATTCAAAATATGCCTGTGAACCCTTAACAAGGGGTTTTGAGAGTCTTGTGAGGTTTTAGACCTCCATCCCACCGATGCAAATTTAGAGGAGCAGTGGGATGGATTGTAATGGGTGTAATTTAAGAAGTGTATCTGTTGAATCATGTAGGGGAAGGAAACCATTCAATTTTTGGTTACTAATCTTTAGAAAATATAGAAGTTTTCCAATGAAAAAGGATGCGTACAAGTTGGTAATTTAGGAAAGTGCATTCAATGGGGCTGAAAATTTGTTCCTAAAGCATGGGAAGACATTTCTAAACATGTTTCATAGGGTGGAAGAGCATGGGAAGGTTTGGAATACAATATTCTATTAAACCCTCATTTGTTAGAGCTTTTTTTGTGCATAAAGGGTTTAGTAGATTAGCATTTGCTTGAGCCTTTGTATTCCTAAAAGTAGATGATTCCTAAGTTTTGAGACTTGTTAAATGATTGTTTGAAGTTGCTAGGTGTTTTTATGATGATTTAAGACCTCCTCATTTGTAAATTTGGGCTAATTGAGTGCATTTCCAACAGTAAGTCATGTTTTCAACTATTCTTTTCAAAACAATAGCATTTGAATTTGTGATATGTAAAAATTGGCACAAATGGGTTTTTGGAACAAAAAATACTTCATGGGGTTTCAATGTAGTTTTGATGGAATGCTCGCTTTTTCTAAGTTGCAATGCTACTAGGGTTGGAGTCTTCAATGCATGAAATTATGAATATGATAAAATAAAGTTGGGAGGCAGAATATTTGGATTGTTACTATTACTGTAAGCTTGGTTAAACCTATTTCAAGGCTTCATAAGGGTTTCCAATTAAGAATTAGTGATTGGTAAGTTTTTTGGTTTATCTTCTCAGTTGTTGTTTGGGTCTGCAGACCTATTTGCTCAAATTTACACACAGATAACTTACTCAATCACCCAACTCTTCACACTTTGAAACACCTTTTATGCCCAACTCAAACATACTACAAAAATTCAACATGTTCTTTTGGAACAAACACTTCAAACAAGCTCTTCTTCACTGTCTTAGACCCCAAAATAGGCCTATTTTACAAAGAGACACATTTTAAATCTTCCCAAACCTGAAATTTTAATGGGGCAGCATTAACTAGTGATTGAAACCAACAAATCCATAATTACTTTTGGAAGATATGCTTCCCAAGACACTATTTCACTAAACCCTCATTTTGAGCCATTTTTCATGAGGTTTTTATGGAAGTCAATGTTCCCAAGCTTCCCACTCTACAAACACTCTTCAAACATGAATAATTAAGCGTGAAAAAACTCAATCTTACCTTAAAATTTTCTACCCCCAATTTTGATAGACATTCACATACTAAACCCACCATATTTCACCTAAAAGTTTCCTTATGAAAGATGTGCGATGCAATGGATGTAATTAGCAATATGAATGTAATAAGGGATGTGATCTTTGTGGCTCAGGGAATGATTCTGATAGGTTAGGTTTTGTTGCTGGGATGATGCTTTTGTGAAGTGAGAAATGAATTAGATGATTTGAGTTGTTGTCCCTATAGATTGTGAGTGGAAAAGAGCATGACAAGTGAGGTTTAAGGTTAGGGTTTCATCAAAAAGGTGAGGGAAGTGATATCCCTTGTTATTTTAAGCATGTACAGGCTTGAATAAAGGTGTTTAATTTTGTTTGAAGATTTTAGAAAGAGTGGAATATAGTTTTCCAAGTTACCCTCATGTCAATGGCTTGAAACAAGGGTTTCATGAATAGGCATTTGGGAAAGATAGTATTTGCAAAACAAGGGTGGATTTGGTGGTTTTGAGGGCTGGTGAGAGCTTCCCCATTGGTTTCCTAGGCTGGTTGTACGATTAGAGCGGCGTGTCTTTGTAAATTTGGTGTAATTGGCCTTGTGGACAACGTTATTTCTTGTTTTTGTGTAAGTTGTTCCAAAAGAGTCATATGTGGGTTTCAAGTATGTTGAGGGGGGCTGAAATGGGTCTCTAAAATGATGATTATTTCCAAGGGTTGTTAAGAGTTTGAGATAGTTAAGTTGAAAATTTTGAGTCTACTGACCTTCAATGAAAAACATTCATTTCTTACAGCTTGCATAAAATAAGTGAGTCACAACCCACTATGTTTTCCATCCTGCAACTATGATGTGCATTTTGTGTTCGTAATAAATGAACAAATATTGAAATGGAGTGTTTTGCTAAAGGTAAGGGTTGTCATAAAACAAGAAGGTGAACTTCAAAACATTATTTTGTTACAGTCTGCTTAAAATAAGAAGTGAATCACAACCCAATGTGTTCTCCATCATGCAACTGTTATGTGTATTTTTTGCTTGAAACATATGAAGACATATTGAAATGAAATGTTTGGTGAAAGTAATGGTTGCCACAAAACAAGAAGGTGAACTTGAAAACGTTGTTTTTTTACAGTCTGCAAAAAATAAAATGTGAGTCACAACCCACTGTGTTTTCCATCCTGCAACTGTGGTGTGCATTTTGTGTTCGTAACATATGAAAAAATATTGAAATGGAGTGTTTTCCTAAAAGTAAGGGTTGTCATAAAACAAGAAGGTGAACTTCAAAACATTGTTTTGTTATAGTCTACATAAAATCAAAAGTGACTCACAACCCAATGTGTTTTCCACCATGAAACTATTATGTGCATTTTTTGTTCGAAACATATGAACAAATATTCAAATGGAATGTTTGGTGAAAGTAAGGGTCGCCATAAAAGAAGAAGGTGAGCTTGAAAAAATTATTTTGTTATAGTCTGCATAAAATAGGAAGTAAGTCATAACCCACTATATTTTTCATCATGCAACTGTTATGTGCATTTTCTATTGGAAACATATGAACAAATAGTGAAATGGAATGTTTGGTGAAAGTAAAGGTTATCATGTATCAACATATTATTTTTAGTTGTGCAATGGGAAGCAATGATTTGAGTTAGAAAGATACATAATTGCAATGAATATAATCAACGATATGAATATAAACTACAAAAATATATTTTCTACAATTCATTAGTTCAACTCATTTGATTGCAACAAATAGAATGCTCACATTATTTTCCATGCTAGAAAGGGAACTTTCTGTACACAGTTAGTTCGTTATGAAAAGTTTTATTTCACTTTAATTTTTTTTAGCAACTATTTCATGCGTTTCTAATTAGATAATGTTGTTGTATGTGCTGAATTTTTTGTTCTTTTTCCTTTCAAGTATTGTTCTTCCTACTATTCGACTCATGCGTTGCCATATGCCCATTGGAGATACTCCACGTACTGCCTCATTCAATTCCAAACAATAGGTACAATCTCTTTAGTGCTAACATTATCTATATCTTCCACTTTTCTCACTTATTTTTCATTGTTTCCATTGCATTGACAATGTCTTTCTAATTAGAGAATGCAGGTGTACTTTCTAAAAAAGTTGTTTTGTCTTTCATTTTAGGAATTTTAGTACCTACTATTGTAGTTCTATAGAAGATGTCCCATAGTTCTTGAGCATGGGTGGCTAGTTGGTTGACCAACTACCACTCGTATCTACCATGCAATATTCTTGCTTGAATTAAGGAATTGAGCCTCTTGTACAGGTTGTAGGAAAATATGTTAAGGAGAATTAATAGAAAAGGGCCAAACGACACAAATTTGCACTATGATAATTATGCTTACTTCTTCAACATATTTGGTGTATGGGCACATATGGGCATTGACATTCAATATTACAATCTACAAATAGAGATTGCCAATTTATGTGATTGGTCGATGTCTCTTTACCAAGAAATTTGAGACCTTTTCCTAGCTAGATGCATTTGGAAGGTGTGCATTAGACCAACAATTATCATACACAAGCACAATCTTACGAACTAGATGAGCATGAGGTTTATGAGATTCCTCAAGGGGGAATCTCTAATTAGCAATCACATAGGTCCTATAGAGGAATGGTTGTTGGATGTGTTCAAATTCAACCACATTGTCAGGTTTGAGATCCATCGTGTCAGGCCCTCCTTCAGGTTGCTACATAAGAATTACGGGGTGCCAACATTGTATGCTATCAATTCCACCTTGACAATCAAAGTGTAGCAAATGCTTCTAGATGCTCAGAATGCAGAGATTATACTATTCATAAATGGTTGACATAGTTATCAGTGTTAGTAGTATTAAATGTGAATTGTAATTTTCTTCAAATTGTATAATATTGACTCGAAATGTTTTTATATTTCACTGTGTGATGTACATTGTTCTTATAAAATTTGAAGGTGAACTTGAATACACTATTTTGTTACAATCTGCATAACATACACTATTGTCTTTCAAGAAGAATTGAGAAGTGAGGGACAACCCTTTGTGTTTTCCATTCTGCAACTTTTCTTGTGCATCTTCTCTTCGAAACGTATAAGGATATTCAAATGGAATGTCTACTATAAGTAATGGGTTCTTAGAAAATATGAAGGTGAACGTTAATACATTTTTTTGTTATAGTCCGCATAACAGAAACTGTTCTCTTAGAACAAGATTTCAGAGGTGAGGGACAACCCTACGTGTTTTCCATTCTGCAACTTTTTTCAGCATGTTGTGTTCCCAACATATAAGGAAATTGAAATGGAATGTTTGCTGCAAGGGTTGTAATAAAACATGAAGGTGAAATTAAATACACTATTTTGTTACACTCTACATAATAGAAAGTGTTGTATTTGATGCAATAGTGAAAAAATCAATGACACACTTTGTTTTTCAGTTATTTTCCTACATTGTCTATGTTTGAGGCCATAGTACGACCATATTCTAGGGATAAATTGTCTCCTCCTCTATTGCACATGATAGCTTTGTGAGTCTACTTTATGATTCATTTGGTTTCATATAAATCCATTTACAATTCTCAGAGATATTGAAGTTTTTCTCTAGGCAGCTAAAATCATGTGTTAGGGTAAATAGTGTATAATAAAAATTGTGTTTTTCAAATTTACACTATTGGAATCTCCTGAAAATTGGTGAGAGGAATTTTTTATAAGTATTCTAAATGATGTGAAGGTTGAAGAGTGTGGTAAGGTGGTTTTGGGTAGTTATCATGAAGCCCAAGGTCTGGAAAATGCATAAAATTTGTAAATGTCTCTGTACATTGGTGACTTGATGAGTTTTGTTTGTGGAATATGAGTCGTTGTTGTGTAATTTTGTTTTGCAAAGGTTTTTGGGTATAGGTGACTCCATTCCAAGATAGGGATTGGTGAATTTATGAGTATTTGGTGACCATTTATTCACTATCCTGTCAGGACAAAGTTGTCAAAAGGCGTAGATTGAACAGTATTTGGAGTGTTTGGAATTTCCTTGAAAGGCCAAAAAGACATTGAAGAGTCATTCAAACAAAGTATTGGGTAAAAGTACAAAGTTGTGTCACACTTTTATAAAGGAAACAACCAACACTGATCTAAATTTTAAACTTGAATCACTAGAAAGTGGCATATATTTTTTGAATTTTGAAATGATGTAAACTAATAAAATGTGTATTTTTTAGTATATTTTATGTTTGTATTTTTTTGAAAAAATTAAAAAATATTTGAATATAGTTTTTTATAAATTAACACTATAATTTAGTTGTTGATAAAATGCTGAAAAATGATGTTCCACTCGACGTCAAGCTTTATATAGTAAATTTTCTTTTTTTCCTTCAATTTTTTTTTGTATATTTATAATTTCAAACTTTAGGGCATAGAAATTTTGTTTTACAATTTTAATAAATATATATTTTTAAATAAATATTTAAATGTGTGTGTATTAAAACACGACTATTTCCACTCAATGTCAACTTTTATATTGAATTTGTTATCTAAAATAGAAAACAAATTATACTATCTTAATCTAGATTCTTTTATCTAGGGCATCATATTTTTTTAAAAAAAAATTAATAAGTTTTAATATTTTTCTTAACATGGTAATCAACCTAATATTTTTGTGTTAATAACCTAATTTTAGTAAAAAATAAAAAATAAAATAAAAATAATAATTCAACTATTAAAATAAGTATATATTTGAAAACTACACTTATGGATCTACAAAAGGGTATTTTTACATTTTTAAAATATGTTATTTATATGAGTAGGAGTTGTTGAAACATTAAATTTTTCATTTTTTTTCATTTTTTTAGTAAATTGGCCTCAAAGTGGTACTACATATGCATTTAGCCAACAATTTGAGTTGGAAAAGTTGTGGACATATTTAACTTATCTAGAATGAATCTTAATAGATCATATGTTTGACCAAAATTGATTTTTAGTTATAAATACTAAAATTCATTGGTGCTGATAAGTTGGCCAAAAGTGTGACACAACTTTGTACTTTTACCCTATTTTACATGCCATGGAACTAAGTTAAGAGTATAAGAGAGTCTTTTGTTGTTGTTTGTCAAATTGAATGATTAAAGTAATCCTAATTAGGCCAGTTAAGGACAGTCTATTTTGAAAGTTCACATATTGAGATGGTTAAGTTGGGGATTGCTTTATGTCAGTCATTTGTTGTTGGTTAAAGTGTTTTGAGGAATCTACCAGAGGTTTTTGGGCATGGTTTTCAGTTTGGGTATTTTCAAACAAGGGTTTTCTGAAGGAAAGTTTCCTGAAAGGCAGAGTTTTCCAATTTAGTGATCTGAGTTGTTTTCAATAGCATAGCGAGTTGAGTTGTTTGACCCCTACATTGTCATCAAACGTTTCTTGCAAGCAATAAAAATATGAAGGTGAACTTCAATACATTGTGTTCTTATGGTGTGCATAATAGTGACTATTGTCTTTCAAGAAGATTTGAAAAGTGAGGGACAACCCTGTGTGTTTTCCATCCTGCAACTTTTTTTGGGCATCTTGTGTTCTGAATGTATAACGATATTGAAATGGAATGTTTGCTACAAGTAAGGGTGGTTATAAAATATGAAGGTGAACTTCAATACATTGTCTTCTTATGGTGTGCATAACACTAACTGTTGTCTTTCAACAAGATATCAAAAGTGTGGGACAACCCTATGTGTTTTCCATCCTGCAATTTTTTTTTGTGCATCTTGTCTTCCAAATGTATAACGATATTGAAAGGGAATGTTTGCTGCATGTAAGGGTTGTTATAAAATATGAAGGTGAACTTCAATACATTGTGTTGTTACAGTCTGCATAATAGAAATTGTTGTCTTTCAAGAAGAATTGGGAAGCCCTCTGTGTTTTCCATCCTACAACTTTTTTTTTTGGGTGTGGAACATTTGCTGCAAGCAAGGGAAGTTACAGAATATGAAGGTGAACTTCAATACACTATGTTCTTACGGTGTGCATAATAGTAACTATTGTCTTTCAATAAGATTTGAAAAGTGAGGGACAACCCTACGTGTTTTACATCCTACAACTTTTTTTTGTGGATCTTGTGTTCCGAATGTATAACGATATTGAAATGGAATGTTTGTTGCAAGTAAGGGTGGTTATAAAATATGAAGGTGAACTTCAATACACTGTGTTCTTACAGTCTGCATAACAGTAAGTGTTGTCTTTGAAGAATTGAGAAGGGACAGACAACCCTCTGTGTTTTCCATCCTGCAATTTTTTTTTTTATGGAACTTTTGTTGCAAGCAAGGGAAGTTATAAAATATGAAGGTGAACTTCAATACATTGTCTTCTTACAGTGTGCATAACACTAATTGTTGTCTTTGAACAAGATTTCAAAAGTGTGGGACAACCCTGTGTGTTTTCCATCTTGCAACAATTATGTAAAATTTGTGTTCAAAACATATGAACAAATAGTGAACAAGAGTGTTTTGTTAAAAAAGTAAAGGGTGTCATAAAACAAGAAAGTGAACTTGAAAAAATTCTTTTGTTATAGTCTGGAAAAAATAAGAAGTGAGCCACAACCCACTATGTTTTCCATGATGCAACTGTTATGTAAATTTTGTGTTGGAAACATATGAGCAGATATTGAAAAAGAGAGTTTTTCTCAAAGTAAGGGTTGTCAACAAACAAGAAGGTGAACTTCAAAACATTCATTTCTTACAGCCTGCATAAAATAAGAAGTGAGCCACAACCTACTGTGTTTTCCATAATGCAACTATTATGTAAATTTTGTGTTGGAAACATATGAGCAGATATTGAAGAAGAGGGTTTCGCTCAAAGTAAGGGTTGTGAACAAACAAGAAGGTGAACTTCAAAACATTCATTTATTATAGCCCGCATAAAATAAGAAGTAAGCCACAACCCATTGTGTTTTCCATGATGGAATTGTTATGTAAATAATGTGTTGGAAACATATGAGCAAATATTGAAGAAGAGTGTTTTGCTGAAAGTAAGGGTTGTCAACAAACAAGAAGGTGAACTTCAAACCATTCTTTTGTTACATTCTGCATCAAATAAGAAGTGACTCACAACCCACTGTGTTTTCCACCATGCAACTGATATGTGCATTTTGTGTTCCAAACATATGAATAGATATTGAAATGGAATGTTCGGTGAAAGCAAGGGTTGTCATAAAAAAAGAGGGTGAACTTCAAAACATTGTTTTGCTAAAGTCTACATAAAAAGAAAGCGGTCATTCAACAATAATTTAGAAGGGAGTCACAACCCAGTGTGTTTTCCATCATGCAACTGTTATGTGCATTTTATGTTGGAAACGTATGAAGAGATATTGGAATAGAATATTTGCTGAAACTAAGGGTTGTTAAAAATTATGAAGCTCAACTTCAATACATTGTTTTCTTATAGTGTGCATAACAGAAAGTGGTAGTTGCATGTGCTTACATTTGTAAGTAAGTTTGAAATAAATAATAAGACTTGAGGTGGCATTTCCTACCATTATTTGATGGCATTTGATAGTCTGTAATGAAATTTTACATGGCAAAAAAAAGTGTCATGAAATCTGCAAGAATATAGTCTTATATTTTATTTAATTAAGAGCAAAAAATTCTTTTGACCCAGAGCTATGAACCGGTGAGGTCACAAACGGGGGACCTCATCCCCAATATAAATTGTCAAAAAGTAAACCCCAAAGGGATTGGAGCCTTGATGGCAAGATTAACAATACAACTTAAAAATCACACAATGGCACTCTTGGCGACCGTAGTCTTCAAACATACCAAAGTACTATAATTCCACATGATAATTGATCAAAAATTACAGGATCAAAGATAATGTAATTCCACACCATAATTGTTCAATAATTACATGATAAAAGATAATGTAATTCCACACCTTAATTGTTCAATAATTACATGATCTTGAAAAGATATTGCAATGTGCTTACATTTTTTAAGTAAGATGACATACATACGTAAGTTTTCGTAATGAAGTAACTGACATAGGACAATGCCTTTTCCAACACTACAAGCATTTTATTTGTTCCCATCACATGGAGAATGGAAATGCCATTTTTACTCAACCAACTAGTTATCAAAATTGAAAGTGGACTTGATTACATTTTTGGAGCATATAAATATAAAACATTTCATAAATATGGAAGTGGACTTAAATGCATTTACGTAGCGTCAGAAATAATTACTGATCATAAGGAAATAACTAATAGGGGATAGTATGTTTTCCAAAAATGTAATGAATGCAAGCAATTTATGTGTTCAAATCACATGGAAAAAGGAAATATGCCATTTCCACTCTACCTAATAGTCATTCTAAAAATTGAAAGTGGACTTCATTTCTTTTTGGGAGCATACAAAATAAAGACTTTTTGAGAAGCAAATAACTAACAGGGGATAGTGTGTTTTCCAACACTACAAGGAATGCAATCATTTTATTTGTTTTGATCACATGGAAAAGGGAAATTTTCCATCTCCACCCTAGCAATGACTTGCTCTAAAAATTCAAAGTGGACTTCATTGCATTATTGTTTGTAACAAAAGAAATACTTATCATAAAAAAATAACTAACAGGGGACTGTGTTTTCCAAGACTATGTAAACATTGCTAGCATTTTATTTGTTCCAATCACATGGAAAAAGGAAATATGCCATATACAGTCAACAAAATACTTGTTCTAAAAATTGAAAGTAGACTTCATTACATTCTTGATTGTAACGAAACAATTACATGGCTATGAAAAGTCTAATATGAAATGGATAACAATTATGTGTTCCAATGACATGAAATTAGTATATATGTTTAGCATAATTGTTCAATAATCAAATAATTAGAGATGCCCATGAAAAGTCTCGTATCAAATGTATAACAACTTAGTGTTGAAACATATGAAAATGGTATATCTCTACACCACAATTGTTCAATAATCAAATAATGAAACCCACAATGCAAAATCAGTATTCAAAGCTTGTCTCATCAATTCCTACACTACCTATTCTTTGCAATTGAGTTCATTCCTGCATAATATATGGCACATTTCTTAGGGTCCTTGTGTATTTCGGGAGGGGTGATTCCAATTCCACGAACCCTCACAGATGATGAACATGAAGCAACAGATTTCTTCATAGGTTGTGCTTTGTCCTTGGTAGGTTTAACACCTTCACCCTATAGCAAAAAATTAATGAGAATTAATGTATGCATGGAAACAATATACGTAGTATGATATATAGAGAAACATATTCTTTATGTGTACCTCTGGAACATAATGCTTCATCTCAGCGAGCTTCCATATGACGAAGCCGCACATGCACTCTCTGACAGTCTCTATGCCAAGACATGGAAAAGGCACGTAGCATTCACCAACAATGGACTCAACAATGTTGACTCACACAATTTTTTGGGTGCTTAAAGTAGTGGGTGTGAGTTTTTCTGTCGACAACATGTACAATTCCTTTGGCAACCCGTTTACGCTGCCTCCAAAGGTCGACATGATCACTGACCTTAAAATTTATTCCCTTGAACTCTATCATTTTTTCATCCACTAGATTTGGCTACAATGGAAACGTCATTGACATGAAGCATAATTGAAGGCACATTAAGAGATTCATAAAGAAATAAGAACAAAAGCATAGAAGTTTGTTGGGTCTGATATCGATATAGATGGCACGTCACAGCTCTCCCTGTCCCCATGACCATCTTTATTTCCATATCCCCCTTGCAGGTCAACGCTCTCCTCGTCCCCATGTCCATCTTTATTACCTTCTCCCACTTGCAAGTCAGTGCTCTCCCTGTCTCCATGTCCATATTTATTACCCTCTCCCACTTGCAAGCCAATGCTCTCCCCATCCCCATGCCCATCTATATTACCCTCTCCCACTTGCAAGAAAGTGCTCTCCTCATCCCCGTGTCCATCTTTATTACCCTCTCCCAGTTGCAAGGTAGTGCTCTCCTTCTCCTCGTGTCCGTCTTTATTACCCTATCCTACTTGCAAGCCAATGCTCTCAACATCCCCATGCCCATCTTTATTTCCATCCCCCCCTTGTATGCCAGTGCTCTCCTCATCCCCATGTACATCTTTATCACCCTCTCCCACTTGCAAGCCAGTGCTCTCCTTGTCCCCATGTCCATCTTTGTTACCCAGTTCCACATGCAAGCCAATGTTCTCCCTGTCCCAATGTCCATCTCTGTTACCCTGTCCCACTTGGATGCTAGTGTTCACTTCGTCCCCATGTCCATCTTTATTTCCTCGCCCCACTTGCAAGCCAGTGCTCTCCTCATCTACATGTCCATCTCTATTAGCCTCGCCCATTTCAATTGTAATGAAATGGCCAATTAGGTCAAGGCCAACACTTTGTTGTTCATCCTTGCCCTGTAATAGTAGGAATTCAAAGGTCATTTCAAATTTAGCTGCATGTATCCAATTCATTTAAATAATCAAAACAAACATTAAATAAAAGAATTGCAATTCACTGTTTCTTCTAGTTCCTCCATGTCAAGGCACCTTGACACTTTTGACCGTATACGGTCCTTCTTCTCCTTCTCAACATTGTTTGACGATAGGTTGGGAGGAACAACATCATCTTGTTCTTCCATACAATCCACTTTGTCTTCCCTTGAACTGGGTTGGAGGGTAGGACTCTGTTGTTCATCGTTGCCCTATAATAGCAGGAATTGAAATGTCACATCAAATTCAGATGCATGCAACAAATTCATTGAAATAATCAAAATAAACATTAAATAGAATATTTTAAAAACATCATTTCTTCTTGTTTCTTCTTGTGAGGGTGTGAGGAATATTTAGACCGTATGCGCTCCTTCTTCTTCCTCTCAACATTGGTAGATGGGGGGTTGGGAGGAACAAAATCATCTTCTTCTTCCATGTTGTCTGCTTCCTCTTCCAAATCAATAGTATCCTATTGGAGTGCAAGACTCTATTGTTCATCAATGCCCTGTAATAGCAGGAATTGAAACATCACATCAAATTCAGATGCATGCAACGAATTCATTGAAATAATCTAAACAAACATTAAACAAAAGATTTCAAAATCATAGTTTCTTCTTGTTTCTTCTTGTGAGGAATATTTAGACCATATATGCTCCTTCTTCTTCCTCTCAACATTGGTAGACGGGGGGTTGGGAGGAACAGCATCATCTTCTTCTTCCATGTCCTTCAATTCATCTTCAAAATCAAGAGTATCTTGTTGGAGGAAAAGACTATGTTCATCATTGCCTTGTAATAGCAAGAATTGAAATGTCACATCAAATTCAGATGCATGTAATGAATTCATTAAAATAATCAAAAAAAACAATAAATAGAATATTTCAAAATCATTGTTTCTTCTTGTTTCTTCTTGTGAGGGAGTGAGGAATCTTTAGACCGTATACGGTCCTTCTTCTTCTTCTTCTTATTCTTCTCAATGGTATACAGTGGTTTGGGAGGAACAACATCATCTTATTCTTCCATGGTGTATGCTTTGTCTTCCCAATCAAGAGTATCCTCTTCGAGGGTAGGACTCCATTGTTCATCATTGCCCTGTAATAGTAAGATTTCAAACGTTACATCACATTCAGTTGCAAGCAACCAATTCATTGAAATAATCAAAACAAACATTAAATAGAATATTTGGAAATCACCATTTTTTCTCACTTCTTCTTTTGAGGGCGGAAGAAAACTTTAAATTGTATATGCTACTTCTTCTTCTTCTAAATGTTATACAATAGGTTGGGAGGAACAAAATCTTGTTCATCCATGGCCTCCATTTCATCTTCCAACTCAAGAGTATCCTCTTCGAGGGTAGGACTCCACTGTTCATCATTCCCCTATAATAGCAGGAATTGAAATGTCACATCAAATTTAGATGCATGCAACAAATCATTGAAATAATCAAAACAAACATCAAATAGAAGATATTAAAATCACTGTTTGTACTTGTTTCTTCTTGTGAGGGCGTGAGGAAATTTTAAACTATACATGCTTCTTCTTCCTCTCAATGTTAGACAAGGGGTTGGGAGGAACGACATCATCTTGTGCTTCCGTGGGCAATGCTTCATCTTCCAATGCAATAAAAACCTGCTCGAGGGTAGCAATTTGTTGTTCATCATTGTTGTGTAGTTGGAGGAATTGAAACCTTGTATCAAACTTAGATGCATGCAACCAATTCAATCAAATAATAAAAAAACATTAGATTAAATAGAATATTTTTAGATCAACATTTGTTGTTGTTTCTTCTTTAGAGGGTGCCTTGAAACTTTCAACCATGTACGATGCTTCTTTTGAATGTTAGATGCAGGGTTGGGAGGAACAACATCGTCTTTGCCTTTCGTGGGAACAACTTCCTCTAGCGAATCAACACTACTCTGCTGGGGGGAAGAAACTGCTTCTTGACCATCACCCTGTCATGTCATGTAAGTTAACATTAAGTGAACCTTGTATGCATCAAAAAAAAAATATAAAGCAAGGAAAATTTAGATTTAACAGTTCAATTCGACATTACCATTCCTTCTTGTCTCTTTCTCTCCTGCAATTGTAATATTCTTTGCCTTCTCTACTCCTTCCTCTTGTGACTATTGTATAATGCCATTAGCTTCTTCACCTCGTCCTTTCCTTGTTGGGGAAGTTGAAGGAAGCTCTGTTTCCCATACTTTTGACAGACACGTCTAATAACACGCTTTTGTTGCAGATGCTACCATAGATTCATTTAGTACTCTATATTTTCCACCTTTATATGGTACTCTTTAAATTTATAAGGGGGAGGATTGGTTGTTTTGGTTCCCCCCCCAACAGAGTTCAGCCATGCTTTGGTGGCTCAAGAATAGGAAGGTGGTGATGCTGAAACCTATGCATGTTGAACACTCTCCAATCATAATACTTTCTTGTACATTCTTCTACAATACAATAATATATATATATCTACCATTCACCACTTCTCTTCTGTATTCAACAACAACCTGCACAAAAAAAATTGGAAAAGAAAATCGCTTAATATATTTGATATTCAAACAAATTGAATGCACAACATATACACACAACCAAATGATACAATAATGCAGTTATTATATCTACCTTCCTATCAACCACATCACCCCATGCTTCATTGGGTCTCTCTCCATCCTTAGGGTCTCCCTTTGCATGCTTTTCCTTGCGGTCATGAACTATGGCAAGAGCGTGATGGTATCCTTGATTATTTTCCTAAATCAAAGGAATGATATACTACCAAAATCAGCATATTTGTAACATACATGATATTTTCTTACTGAAATTGTAAAGCATTCTGATTGATGCATAGGAAGGAAAGGGAAATTGGAAGTTCACAATCAATTACTAAACACATCATTGACTTAAGGTTCACCATTTTCCTAAAATGAGGGAACTTCCTCCGTACCATGATTGTTGCCTCTTGATTAAAACATTCCCACTTTCTAATCAACATCATAACCACTTATGAGAGATTAAAATTATACATTTGATTGTATCTTGTAATTACCAGATCTTACTTGCACGTTTCATGAATGTGACTGCCTCGAAGAAGATGCACTACTACACACCCTTTTAGGTGTGTTGTCCACCTCAATGGCATTCTTCAGTGTAGGAAGCAATTTCCCTTTTACAACACGCATCCTTGGTTTCCTGTAAACTATAAAATTGTTGCAAGTGTTATGGACAGTTAAGGTTCCAAAATTTATTGCACCATTTGCAGTAATCAATCATATATTTTTTCAATCAAAAGAAGAATTTGAAATGAACAGCCCACATTGTTGTAAAATGCTATACAAGTAACCCACTATGTTTTATAACATGCAATTATTTTTTCCATTTATTTTTTTCAATCACATGAAGATAATGAATTGCAATTTATACCATAACTAACAGTTGTAATTTTTGGAGGTGCCTTTTTTACATTCATACAGTGTAAATAAAAAAATATTTTCAAGACATTCAAATTGTTATCTAAATTTTCAGGTTGTAAAACACAAGGTGTTATAAACCATGCAACCCATAAATTGTTCTAAAACCCTTTACAAGAAACAACCCTATTGGTTACTCCCCCCACCTCGATTTGGTTAATAGGGTTTTCCCTCGCTTCTCTATTCTTCTTCAAAGACAACACTTTTTGTTATGCAGACTGTAGCAAAACATTGTATTCAAGTTCACATTCATATTTTATAACAACCCATTACATGTAGCAAACATTCCATTTGAAAATCGTAATACGTTTCAAAGAGAAGATGCACAAAAAAGTTGTAGGATGGAAAACACATAGGGTTGTCCCACACTTTTCAAATCTTGTTCAAAGACAACAGTTAGTGTTATGCACACCATAAGAATACAATGTATTGAAGTTCACCTTCATATTTTATAACTTCTCTTGCTTGCAACAAAAGTTGCACACAAAAAAAATTAAATTGCAGGATGGAAAACACAAAGGGTTGTCCCTCACTTCTCAATTCTTCTTGAAAGACAACACTTTATGTTATGTAGACTATAAGAACACAGTGTGTTGAAGTTCACCTTCATGTTTTATAACAACCCTTACTTGCAACAAACATTCCATTTCAATACCATTATACATTTTGAACACAAGATGCACAAAAAAAGTTGTAGGATGGAAAACACACAGGGTTGCCCCCTCACCCCCCAAAGTGTGACTATATTTCATGACAATTGGGAAACTTTCAAGCATACCTTTCTCATTTCCAAAACATGCACTTCTCTCCATCATACATGGATGACACCTTCCAACAACATGGAGCTGAGTGGATGAGATTGTGGAAGAGGTGGTGATGTTTGCTGGAGAGAAGAGCTTGTTTTGCAAATATTGCAAAGTAGCTCAAAAGATGCCCAGTTTTCATGAAATTTTGACATGTCTTTTATCTAACGCTTGTATTGGGCATGGAGAGGTCGATGTTTTCATAGAATGCCAAGGCCAACAATGTGTTATTGCAAGTTGGAAAACATTGGGTGTTATTATACCTGCAAACCAAATATCATTTACAAACCCTTCACAAGTAACATCCCAATTCGTTAATCTCCCCTCAGTTGAATTTGGATGCTTTTATATATCTCGCACCTGCAATTCCACCCTGTGCTCTCAAACCTTTAGATTTCAACATGAAGAATGAAAGAACTCACAACACACAGTGTTTTCCAACTACCAATTATTTTCCACATTACGTTGTCCCATCATAGGGTTTTTGTATGTTATGATGCTTCTGACATGTATTCTTCTAGGGATAATAGTGATGTCCAATTGCAAGGAAAAATCTAATCTCCCTACAAAATATAGTAAAATCAAGCTATTATCCCTGAAAAAACATGTGTTTGAAATGATAACATAATTAGACATAAATGATATCAATTTTCCACAATCCATATTGATTATTGCTAGTTGATTTGTGGATTCGATTGTGTAAGAATTTTTCCATTAACGTTTCGGATCACACTTTGTGATCCAACATCAGGATGAAGAAGACAACATCAGTCATCATGATGTTGGATCACAGAGTTTCATCTGCAACATTGATGCAAAAATTCTTACACAATCGAATCCACAAATTAACTAGCAATGATAAGCAGACATGTCTTATCCCTAAAGAAGGGAAATGCATTATCATGTGTAAGCCATGTTGCAAGGAGATAACCTTCTGCAATTGAGAGTAGGCTATTCTCCCTACAAAAATGCATGTCACATGTATCATAACAGTCGTCTTGTATTCAAAATAATTGTTCGGCATGGAAAAAAATCCCAAAACATGTCATTGAAAACCATTATTTGCAAATAGCAAAAATCCCATACAAGGTCCCATTTTTGCCACCATTTTCCACAGCTACATTTTGCAGGTTGGTAGAGAGCAACGAGAAATATGAAATTTTGCAATTACCTAATGAAATAACTGACAACCCATTGTGGAAATATGAGTGAAATTACAGAATAATGTTTAGAGAAATCATAAACCATGCACAATATGTAAGTTTTGTTTTAGTATGCTCCAAGAATGTAATGAAGTCTAATTTCAAATTTCACTTTGCTACAGTCAAAATCTCATTTCACTTTCTTCATCTGATTGGAACAAAACACCTCAATGGAAAAGGTGGCCAAATAGAAAAATAACACCGATGGAAAGACTTGATGGTCAAATGTTAACTCCATGGCCTGTCTCGTAGCTAGGAAAATGTGTCAACATCAGCAGGTTTTCAAAATCATATTTTGGAATGGAGAAAAACCAAAAAAAAACATGGCATTCAAAACCATTATTTGTAAATAGCAAAAAGAGGTACCAAGAATGTAATGAAGTCCACTTTCAAATTTTGGAACAACTCTTTAGTACAGTCCAAATGTCATTTCGGTTTCTTTATCTGATTGGAACAAATAAAATGCTCATATTATTTACAGTGTTGGAAAAAACATTGTCTCTTCTCACTTGTAGAGGGTTTAAGAACAGTATGTGCATTGCTTGTTTCTTAACAACTAGGGTTTTCCAACATGCATACTTACTAAACAAAAATAATGTCTTCAAGAGCTTTTGCAATATAGACAGTCTCAATGTATTCAAAATCCCTTTCAAAATTTATAAGGACTTTTAATTTGGGCAAAAATTGCATTTAAATTTCACATGACTAAAAAAAAAGTGCACAAAATAATTGCAATTTGGAAAACCCAATGTTGGGTTTCGGTTATTTCAATGTCCTTGTTTAAATCTAAAGGGTTGTCTCATGGTGGGTTGCTTGATTCTTAACACCCACAGTTTTGTAACATGGAATGTTACAAGATAGTATGAATGTATTCAAAATCACACATTCAATTGTTGTGTTTAAATTTTGCACCATTGAAAAAAAAAAGTGCACAAAATAATTGTAAATGGGACACGCAGTGTTGGGTAACTTCAGTTATTTGAATCTCCCTATTTAAATGTAAAGGTTTGTCTCATGCTGGCTTGCTTGCTTCTTAACACCCACGGTTTTGCAACATGGAATGTTACAAAATAGTATGAAAGTCTTCCAAATCACACCTTCCATTGTTGTGTTTAAGTTTCAAGTATATAACAAATTGCATTCTTCATAACACACTGCATTTTTCAACCTCCACATCACAACATACCCAAGCCCTTTTTGGTTTTTAAACCAGTATATCTAGGTGTGCATTACAAAACAATTTCTTGCCATTATTGGCAATAATGAATAAACTCATTGAAAGTGATGAACGTTGTGTAGTGCATGTTGGAAAACACAATGTGTTTTGAAGCCTACCTTTACTTATACCCAACCTTTGTCTTGTAATGCAAATATACAAACGTATATATGGTGTTTTATTTTATCAAATAACACATCTCTCATTTAAGGGGGACTCTATTAACCCTCGACACATAGTGTGATTCACAGTACACACTTCATTCTGTTTTGTAGAAATTCATGTTGGAAAACCCTAGGTGTTAAGAAACAAGCAACCCAAATAGTGTTGTAAAACCCTTTGCAACAATATTAGATAGTACCCGTCACCTCAATTTGGTCGGTATTCTCCTCCAAGTCATCCATGTGCACTTAGACCTTCCGCTTTCCCTTGCAATGTGTAGACTAAAAACAAATAGTATGTTCACCTTTCTTTCTTGAAACAGAAAAGGCTCTTAAAAGACCCACGTCATTCCCTTCCACTTTTCTTGCGCCAGAAAAAAGAAAATTGTTGACAAAGCTAAGCTACCCACTTTTTCGCCCGGTAATAGGCAGGAAAACCCACCTGACGATGTCGTTAACTCCTACCTAACCATCGCTCGAACATTTGGTTCTGTTTGCCAGTTTTGTCACTTTTTATTTCCATGTATGTTGTTATTCTAATAGCTCTTTTACAATTTTTCTATTTGTCTATAATATTTAGTGCTAAGTAATGTAGGCCAAATTTTCAATTAAGTCTGTGGCGTTATACCCATTTTGCATAGGTTATTGCTACCCATTGGATTTACAAGTTCTATTTAATACAATGCATAGAACTATTTCAAGTAATGACTTGTTATATCTACACATCTTTTGCAGTGTGGTGGTCAGATCGAAACATACTGAAAAAGAGCAGAAATAGGATATAGAAATAACATTCTACAAAATTGCCATCAGATGTTAAAAACAAACCATTTATAACTTACTAAATATTCTAGACAAATAGCGAAATTGTAAAAAGAACTATTACGAAAACACTTAAGAACCACAAAAAAATGACAGATGATGGAAAACTAACATTAAATAGAACTTTTAAATATGGAGAAATATTCAACTCGAGAGACAGAAAGGAGATTTAAATTAGGACATGATCATAGGATGGACTCTCAAGAGGGCATATTTTGACCGTTTTGTAAAATAGGAAATACTCACAAAAGCCTCTGTTGTTGCTCACATTTCAAAGTGAAGAATGCAGTTCAAGTGAAGAAATTGTTGTTACACCTTGTCTAGATATTGATACAATTTCAAGTAACCACGAATATGGTCCAAACTCAAAATCTGTACATGCATTTCCCTTGAACTGGGTTCTTCCTTCAACTGGGTTCTTCACTTTGAATGTTGTTTGTAAGTAATTTCACATACTTACATGTCCACATATAAACTCTTTTGGTGAAAGATTTCAAATTAGCGCAAAAAACTTAAGAATCATATGAAAATGACAGCTGATTGAAAACCCCAACATTTCACAATTTTAAACAAATCAAAACTTCTAAATGCATAATAAATTTTGGAAATTTAACTATCCACTACACTTGTGATTCAAGCTATGGCAGCCAAAATCACTTGTATTTACTGAAGAAGGTTCACATCTCCTGAAGCATCCTTCTCAATCCACCTACCCTTATTTTTTTCAATTTTCTTTCCTCACCTATATCGACCACCTAGAAGAAAGACAAGTGTTAGCGATAGATTAAATTGGAAAATTAAAGACATTTGGTGCTAGATATAAAAAATTTTATTCCAACTTTCACCAATATACAATTTATATGTTATGTTGAGTGCAAAATTCCAGCTTGCATAGACAATACACAAACATATTAAACTGTACATTGGGAATTTAATTTCTAATTTAACCCATCGCTAACACTAGATATATATACATATATATATATATCAACAATCATATCTGCCATTTTTCCATTTTGCTAGAACTGTGAAGCAATGAATGCTCATTCTATTGGAGCAATTCATTTATTCCAATTAGGAGAAATCTAACTCGTAAACAAAAAGCACCTATGTATGTAACATGAGATCAAAGTGGCATTTCATTTTCCTCATGTCTGATTCGACGAAATAAATGCTCACATTATTTGTAGTGTTGGAAAACACACTATCTCCATATAAGGTGTTCAAAAACAAGCAACCCTTATTGTGTTTGTAAAACCCTCTACAACTAAGAGGAGACAATGTGTTTTCCAACTATGCAAATAATGCGAGCAATTCATTTGTTCCAATCATGAGAAAGCTAACTCATAAACAAAAAGCACCTATTTATGTAACATGAGATCAAATTGGCATTTCATTTTCCTCATCTGATTCAAACAAATAAATGCTCACATTAGCTGCATAGTTGGAAAACACACTATCTCCATATAAGGTGTTAAGAAACAAGCAACCCATATAATGTTGTAAAACCCTCTGCAATAGAGAGGAGATAGTGTGTTTTCCAACTATGCAAATAATGTGAGCAATTCATTTGTTCCAATTAAGAGAAAGCTAAATCATAAAAAAAAAGAACCTATGTATGTAACATGAGATAAAAATGGCATTTCATTTTCCTCATACAATTTGACCAAATAAATGCTCGCATTATTTGCAGTGTTGGAAAATACACTGTCTCCATATAAGGTGTTAAGAAACAAGCAACCCATATATTGTTGTAAAACCCTTTGCAACTTAGAGGATACAATGTGTTTTCCAACTGTGCAATCATCTGATTCGACCAAGTAAATGCTCACATTATTTGCAGTGTTGAAAAACACACTGTCTCCATCCTTGACCGCAAGTCCCTCCGCAACCAACAAACTACAAAATAAAAATGTGGAAAATGCCTATGCACCATAGCAAGCAATGCATTTGAGGGGTTTCTAGTGGTTCAACCACTTGCAACTCCATTTTCCTTGTCGAAGCATCCCTCCCACCCACCAAACTCAAGAAATGAAAAATGTGGAAAATGGCAATGTTAGGTGCATTCTGTCTAGCTTTTTGACTTTAGGAAAAAAAGAACCTATGTATGTAACATGACATCAAAATGGAATTTCATTTTCCTCATATGATTTGACCAAATAAATAGTCACATTATTTGTAGAGTTGGAAAACACACTGTCTCCATATATAGTGTTGTAAAACCCTCTACAATTGAGAGGAGATAGTGTGTTTTCCAACTGTGCAAATAATGCGAGCAATTTATTTGTTCTAATCAGGACAAAGCTAACTCTTAAAAAAAAAAAAGCACCTATGTATGTAACATGGCATCAAAATGGAATTTTCATTTTCCTTGTCTAATTCGACCAAATAAGTGCTCACATTATTTGCAGTATTGGAAAACACACTATCTCGATATAAGGTGTTAAGAAACAAGAAACCCATATAGTGTTATAAAACCCTCTACAATTGAGAGGAGATAGTATGTTTTCCAACTTCACAAATAATGCAAGCAATTTATTTGTTCCAATCAAATAAAGAAAGCGAAATGAAATTTGGACTATAGCAAAGAGTTGTTCAAAAATTTGAAATTGAACTTCATTACATTCTTGTAGCATAGGAGCTAGCTAACTACTAGAAAAAAAAACACCTATGTACATACAAAAATGCATGAAAAACATACATAACAACATACATGTAAACATACATAACATGATGAGATGTCGTAGTGCAGTGCCCGCCAGACGAGTGATCACTAAGTAAAGTGGCAGACGGGAGCAAACGTCCAATGATGGTTAGGTAGGAGTTAAAAACATTGTCAGGTGGGTTTTCCTGCCTGTTTCCAGGCAAAAAAGGTAGGCAATGTAGCTTTGTCGACAAGTTTCTTTTGTTTGGCACAGGAAAAGTGGAAAGGAATGACGTGGTCCTTTTCTATTTTGAGAAAGAAAGGTGAAAATACTATTTGTTTCGTGGTATTGGGCCTTTTTTGTTTCAAGAAAGAAAGGTGAAATATTGTTTTCTAGCAATGAATAGTCATTTGTTTCTTCAGTGTTCATACAGAGTGGATAGACATACCTTAGGGAGCTTCGAACACCTACAACTCTTCCTGTTGCTATCCACCAAAACATCACTGTCCAAAAATGGAGAAAATGGGACCTTGTCTGGGATTTTTGATATTTGCAAATAATGGTTTCGAATGCCAGGTTTTTGGCTTTTTTTCCATGCTAAAAAATTATTTTGAAAACCCGTCAGCGCTGACACATTTTCCCGGTGATGGTTTCAGGTATTAGGCCTTTTCTGTTTCGAGGAAGAAAGGTGAAAATACTATTTGTTTCTAGTCTGCACGTTGAAAGGGAAAGCTGAAGGTTTGAATACACGTGGACAAGTTGGAGGAGAAAACTGACCAAATTGAGGTGACAGGTACTATCCAATAGTGTTGTAGAGGGTTTTACAACACTATTTGGGTTGCTTGTTTCTTAACACCTAGGATTTTCCAACAAGAATTGTTACAAAGTAGAATGAAGTGCATACTATGAATCACACTATGTGTCGAGGGTTAATAGAGTCCCCCTTAAATGAGAGATGTGCTATTTGATAGAATACAACATTTAAATAACTGAAACCCAACATTGTGTTTTCCAAATTGCAATTATTTTGTGCACTTTTTTTTTTAGTCATGCAAAATTTAAATGTAGTTTTCGCCCAAATTAAAATTCCTTATAAATTTTGAAAGGTCTTTTGAATACATTGAGACTATCTATATTACAAAAGCTCTTGAAGACATTGTTTCAATTTAGTAAGAATGCATGTTGGAAAACCCTAGGTGTTAAGAAACAAGCAATGCATATATTGTTCTAAAACCCTATGCAAGTGAGAAGAGATAGTGTGTTTTCCAACACTGCAATTACGCGAGCATTTTATTTGTTCCAATCAAATAAAAAAATTGAAATGACATTTGGATTGTATCAAAGAGTTGTTCCAAAATTTGTGAAAGTGGACTGCATTACATTCTTGGAGTAATGAAATAAAACTCTTCATAAGGAACTAACTGAAATGGGACAGTGTGTTTTCCAAAACTACAAACCATCTATAACAACATTGTGCCTTGCAAGTATCATAATACCTACTATTTTCCAATTTCAATACATTCTTGGCACCTCATTTTGCTATTTGCAAATAATGGTTTCGAATGCCACATTTTTTTGGGTTTTTGTCCATTCCAAAATATGATTTTAAAAACCCACCGATCCTAACACGTTTTCCTGGCGACAAGATAGGCCACAGTAGGTCAGAGTTAATGTCCGACCATCAAGACTTTCCATCAGTGCAATTTGTCCATCTAGCCTTCTTTTCCATTGGGGCATTTTGTTCCAATCAGGTGAACAAACTGAAATGACACCTGGACTGTACCGGCAGATAGGACCAAACATCTAGGAAAGGTAGGTAATAGTTAACTGACATAGGACAGTGTGTTTTCCAACACAACAAACAATGTATAACACTGTGCCTTGCAGGTTTCCTAATACCTGTTGTTTCCAAATTTCATTACATTCCTATTATCAAAATCACAAAACATACCAAATTGAGTTCAGGGGTGAATAACCAATTGGGTTTTTACTTCTAAAGGCCCTTACAACACTTGCAGTTTTATGAAACACTGTGTTTTCCAAAACAACAGTGTATAAAATGGCGGCAAAAATGGGATGTCATCTAGGCTTTTTTCTATTTGCAAATTATTATTTCAAACGCCACATTTTTTGCTTTTTTATCCATTCTAAATAACAATGTGAACTATGGAAAACATAGGACAGTGTGTTTTCCAACACAACAAACAATCTATAACATTGTGCCTTGCAAGTTTCATAATACATGTTTTCTAATTTCATTACATTCCTACTATCAAAATCACAAACATACCAAATTGAGGTCAGGGGTGAGTAACCAATTAGGTTGTTACTTCTAAAGGGTTTTACAATAGTCTGAGTTTTAGGAGACAATGTGTTTTCCAAAATGACAGTGTATAAAATGGCAGCAAAAATGGGATGTCGTGTGGGCTTTTTGCTATTTGTGAATTATGATTTCAAATGCCACATTTTGAGCTTTTTTATCCATTTCGAATAACAATGTGAACAATGGTGACATTCTCGATTTTATGTGGTTTTCAAAATATAGCATTTCATTGCAGAACTCACAAATTCTGCTTTCTATAAACGTTATTCAATAATTTCACTCATATTTCCATAATGGGTTGTCGCTTATTTCATTCGAAAATGGAAAAAATTGAAAACTAGCATACTGGGAAGAAATGAAACAAAAATTTAAAAACACTCGACATAAAAAAACATTATCAGACTTGTATTTCAACTAAATAGCCCTTTTCCCAACAAAAACCCTGCAACATTCAAAATAAGAATGTGAACAATGGCAACATTCTGGGCTTTATGTGATTTTCACAATAGTTTATGGTTTATGTATTAAACCTTATTCAGTTATTTTGATTTTCACAATGGTTTGTGGTCTCTGTAAACCTTATTCAGTTATTTCACTCATATTTACATGATGGGTTGTCATCTATTTCATTCGGCAACCGCAAATTTTCAAAACCAACAGACAAGAGGAAACGAAATTAAAAAACCCTCAATAGAAAATCACAAACTTAAAACCCCACAACCAATAGTCATTCGTTTCTTCAGTGTTCATGGCAGAATGGAAAAATGGCACATACACAAAGCGGATATACATTCCTTAAGGAGCTCCGAACGCTTGCAACTCTTCCCGTTGCTATCCACCAAAACGCCGTTGTCCAAAAATGGAGAAAATGGGACCTCGTTTGGGCTTTTTGATATTTGCTAATAATGGTTTTCAATGCCACATTTTTGGATTTTTGTCCATCCATTCCAAACAATTATTTTGAAAACCAGTCGGCACTGACACGTTTTCCCTGCGACAAGATAGGAAACAACATGACAGAGTTAACATTCAGTCGTCAAGTCTTTCCTTCCGTCCGGCCACCTTTTTCATCATGGGTCTTTTTTCCACCATGGGCCATGCACTATGGGGGCCAATATAACATATACATAATTTCTTTTTGTCCAGGAGTTAGCTTTCTCCTATGTAGAGAACGGTTTTTAATATGATTTATTTAATTCACATTTAATCTAGCTAGAGGTCCTCTACATATTTCTAGGAATTAACATAAATAGTCACAAGCTTTAGATCTTATTATAGATTGAACTTAATACATATCTTCTATTTTCACCTTTCTCATCAACATATATTTTTATATCCATCTTCTTCGTCTAATCTTCCTAGAATATTTCCTCTTTCAACTTTATTAATATTAGATAGATCCCTTTTTGTTCTATTGGACTACTTACCTTCTCAAATTTAATTTGGTTTATACTCAAAACATATTAGACATAGATTTATCTACAAAATGTATGGAATAAATTATAGTGATCCAAATAACACATTTAAAAGTACCTCTAATAATTTTTTGTGATAAGGATCCACCAACTCAAACTTAAATATTTTTCTCATTGGTTAACCTTGGGAGTTACTTGCATTATCTAGTTTTAGTGTGTAAATAAACTAGTAGCATGCACTTGATATTATCATTTTTATATATTTTAAGATAGGTGTCTCCAAATTTTATGTGGTTCCATACATTACCCCTCTTAGGACCTATAACTAAGTAGGTATAATTAATAATTATCATAATTATTAAATACATGTCACATCATTCACATAAATTATTATGTATAGTAAATAACATAATATAGCTTCCAAATAACTCTTTGGATTGATATAGGTATGATAGAAAAATGTGTGTTTTGATTTTCATCCATGACTTTTTGAAAGTGGTAGGTACAATGTAATATTTTGTTTAAGGCAAGTGTTGGATGTTGTCTTTAAGAGTTTAGGAAAATTCTAAAATTTAGTTCCAAAAGAGATATTTTAGCTTGTGTGGATTGCAATTGCTACATGATATCAGCTTGGGAAGGGAAGTTGGGATTCATTAACAAAAATATGTGATGAAGGGGGGAAATTAATAGTATCATCTTGGGAAGGGAAGTTGGGATTCATATGTTTTTATTATTTCATTGAGTGTCACATTGGGTACATGACTTTAATTGTATAATTTAATGTAGGGGAGGCTCAAATTGTTTGTATAAATTTTATGACATAAATTAGTCTAAATTCATGTTGTGCATTTTTTAATGTTAAATTGAATGTGTCTTTAAATGATGTATTTTGAATTTGTGTGTTCAATGTGTTTTTTATTTCAAATTGTGTACATCATTTAATTAGTTTGTTGATATATATTGTTTTAATTGTTTAACATGTAGTGGCCCTTTCAACATGGAGCAAATTTTACTAGTATCCAATGACTTCACTATAGAGGATTTCTTACATACTGATCAGCCACAAAACCCCTTACATCCACCCTCTCCACCTCCCAACCCCCCACGTCCTACAATTGATCAGACTCAATTACGAGAAAAAATAAATGAAAACTTAAATATCATTCAAGGAAATATCAATTTGATAAAAAATGATCCTAATATTCCCCTGCATCTAGCACAATTTACATTTTCGATGCAAACTGTTGTCAACTTTGTTTGATCCATCAATGCAGATTTAGATAGTTTTCGCCAATGGAGAGAAGAGAGGAGACCATTTTATGTAGATGGGCTATCTTATAAGAGATCGAGGACCTTCATATTAGCAAACTAACCATTGCCCAACATTTCATTAACCCCCATATAGATCAACCAATTCCACCTAATAAAAAACATATTTCAATTAAATGGTGTAGGCACACATAAATAGCTGCACATTTTTGGTATAGATGGTGGATGGTCTTTGATACTCCGCCACATGCCAATTGTGAGGTGCCCCTTTATTTTTTGAGAAACTTATGGGTTGAGTTTGAGTTGGGTAAAAAACCCAACTATTTTGATACGAGTTCAATTCAAGGAGCTAGGTGTGGCATGCTCCAAAATAGAGTAGGAGAACGTGTCGATCCTTAATGACATGCTTTGATTCCATTGATTGTTGCTCCTCCATCTCTTGGTATCCCAACTCCATATCAACACTTGATGATTATGTCGACATTAGGAGCATTGAATTCTCTTTCACGAGATCTCATTGATTAGACTACCCACATGGCAGCTAAAGTGGGTGATACAGAGCATGGAGGAGATGTTCTTAGTCATTCATGTTATGGGAATACTCAAGAATCCACTTAAAATGCACCTGTATCACCGATAGAATCATTTTTAGATTTACTATGTTATGACAATCATCCTACACATGTATATACATCTTTCAAGGAACATTTTAATTTGTTTGAAATGTGCAAAATTCATGTAAATAATAATATTAAATTATATATATAATATCAATTCAAGAAATGTTTGGTGTAGGTGCATGATCATACGAGGCCATCTCAATATGTTTGTGTTTGTTTGAAATCAACAGTTGTACAAGTGAGCACACCTTATAGTCAGGTATACCAATAAATATTTTAATTTGTCTATATCTAATTTAATTTGAAATTGTACACATGTGTGAAATAATATATTGTATCTATGCAGGGAGGTCATGTGATATCCATGAATAACCAACCACAAGGTGTGGTGAGTGCTCTTGATTCATCATTAGCTTTTATGCATGGGTCGTCTCTAGTGGTTGTTTTCAAAAGTTATCCAAGTTTGAAATTTACATGTGCTTTAAAAACTCACTAGATGTACTCTGATTATTTTAAGTTTTCAAATTCAAATTTACTCGTGCTTTAAAAACTCACTACATATATGCAGGATGATAGCAGTATCCTTATAGGTGGTAGGTAGGCTCTGATCGAGGTCATGACCATGAGGCCATGTCACTTGAGGTCCTAAACTTTACTATATTTCCTATTCAATTAAAATCATTTTTATCACTAATATTTTCTAACCTAGATTGTTTGCTTTTTTGAATATCCAAGAATTATCATTTCAATCATTTTGTCCTCAATCGACAGTTATACCACCCATTTAACACAGTGTGCCAGTATATTCAGATGATTGAATAGTAATTTATGCATACATTCAATTGTTTAGATCTAAAAATTTAATTTCATGATTTTATTAGTTATGTTAAATTAAATCAAATTTCTTTAACTTTATCTAATTTCAATTTTCTTGTACTCTTCTATAGCATGACACAGGTCCATCTAATCCATGTGGAATGAAGAGGAGACTTGATTTGATAGTCTTGATAGTTAGTTTGATTTTATAGACTATAGATAGTTTTATTTATATATGTGCCACTTGACATATACATTCCACATGTTATTTCATGTCATTTCACATACATTATATATTATAATCGTGCTTGTGTTTATTTATATGAGCAGACTTTAATATATTTTTCTAGATACATTTTTGTACATGTTTTAAATTCCAAACTAGCTCTAGATATATCTAGCATTTCATGTGAATTTAATATACCTTGATTAAATGCGCTCACATACATATTATGTTCATTATGATGATTAGATGCACTCACATATATATTTTTTATCTACATTTTCAAGTATGCACTATAAAATCTTGTCTAGATCAAATTGCATATCTTTAGATGTCATTGGTGAATGAAGTTTAGATGTCTTAAAATGATTAACTTTCAAAGTTCAATAAAATCACATGGTTAGGTGACAATTTAATACATTCCTTATAGTTTAAGATCATATTCATAATAAAGTAAAGGCCTAATTTAACTATTTTCCAATTCTAGCAAATATTCATCACTAAACAAAAATCTATACTTGACATATATAAAATGTATAAGATAAAATTGGAACAATATAAAATGTGATTTATAAGACACAATTTGGATAAGATAAAATTGGAACAATACAAAATGTGATTTATAAGTTCATTGAAGTTCATACATCAAAGAAACATATAACATATTGATTTTTAATACAACTATAACATGACATACATATGTGCATATAAATAAACACAAGCATGAACCCTAGGACCTAAAGCCTAGGGTATGAATCCTTAACCCTCAACCCATAATAGATTTTTTATTCTAAGCATCTTGTCAACCCTAAACATTATCCCTCAATCCTAGGGGATGAACCCTTAACCCTCAACCCATAATAGATTTGTTATTCTAAGCATCTTGTCAACCCTAAACCCTAAACCCTAAACCCTAAACCCTATCCCTTAATATTAGGACTTAAAGCCTAGGGGATGAACCCTTAACTCTCAACCCATAATAGATTTGTTATTCTAAGCATCTTGTCAATCCTAAACCCTAAACCCTAATGTATATCCCTCAACCCTAGGACCTAAAGCCTCGGGGATGAACTATTAACACTCAAACCATAATAGATTTGTTATTTTAAGCATCTTGTCAACTTGAAACCCTAAACCCTATCCCTCAACTGTAGCACCTAAATCCTAGGGGATGAACCCTTAACCCTCAAACCATAATAGATTTATTATTTTAAGCATCTTGTCAATAATAATCCCTAAACTGTAAAGTATATCCCTCAACCTTAGGACCTAAGCCTAGGGGATGAACCATTAACCTTTAACCCATAATAGATTTTTTATTCTGAGCATCAAGTGTCAACCTTGAACCCTAAACCCTAAAGTATATCCCTTAACCCTAGGACCTAAAGCCTATGGAATGAACCATTAACCCTCAACCCATAATATATTTGTTATTCTAAGCATCTTTTCAACCCTAAAGCCTAAAGCCTATCCCCTAATCCGAGGACCTAAAACCTAGGGGATGAACCCTTAACCCTCAACCCATAATATATATGTTATTCTAATCATCTTGTCAACCCTAAACCCTAACCCTAAACACTATCCCTCAATCCTAAGACCTAAATCCTAGGGGATGAACCCTTAACCCTCAACCCATAATAGATTTGTTATTCTAAGCATCTTGTCAATCCTAAACACTAAACTCTAAAGTATATCCCTCAACCCTAGGTCCTAAAGCCTAGGGTATGAACCATTAACCCTCAACCCATAATAGGTTTGTTATTCTAAGCATCTTGTCAACTCTAAAACCTAAACCCTATGCCTTGACCCTAGGACCTAAATCCTAGGGGATGAACCGTTAACCCATAATAGATTTGTTATTCTAAGCATCTTATCAACCCTAAACCTTAAACCCTAAACCATATCCCTCAACCCTAGGATGTAAAGCCCAAGGGATGAACCCTTAACCCTTAACCCATAATAGATTTTTTATTTGAAGCATCTTGTCAACTCTAAATGCTAAAACCTAAACCCTAAACCATATACCTCAACCCTAGGACCTAAAGCTCGTGGCATGAACCCTCAACTATAAACCATATACCCTCTTAACCCTAAACCCTATTGTTATTCTAGATTTGTTATTCTAAGCATCTTGTCAACCCTAAACCTTAAACCATATCCCTCAACTCTAGGACGTAAATCCCAAGGGATGAACCCTCAACCCCCAACCTTAAATCCTAAACCCTGTCCTTCAACCCTAGGACCTAATGTTGGCAAGAGACACTGCAAGTTTTTTCTGATGTTGTCATTGATGGCAACTCTAGTCGGTGATTGGATCCACACGTTATCATTTACTCCTACCGACAGATAGATTGAAGACAATCTAGGAAGAATAGAGCATTCGACAATTCTATGTTCATCGATTCACATATAGATTTTATGTCATTATTTTGAGTTGTGGATCTTATGGGAGGTTAATCAATGTATGTCTTGTGTTGTCCAAAAATATTAGTGCCTCGTATCAAGTTGTGTACAAGTCTAGGAATTCTGTTGGATATCTTTATGTTCATCAGTGTTTCATGGTCAACCCAGATGATATAAAGTGTCACGATTATTCAAGGAGTGTTTACTCAAATGTTTTTGTGTTTGATCATTTTGATTTGGGTCTGAGCTAAGTTGTGACCAACCATTGTAGATGTGCATTGAATATCATTCATGATTTGAGCCGACAGTTGTAAATATTCTTAAGTTTTATTGAAGTTGACAGGTTGCGATTAAATTCTTAGTCGTGAATATATATAAATGATCAATTATATCATTTTGGTGTGTGAATAAGGTGTGTAGATGTGTGTTGTGAATATTAGAAGGGTGATTGAGTAATTATGCATAGTTTCACTTGTGCATTAAATATTTTGTGATGCGAGTTAGAGCAGAACAAAGAACAAGTGTAGAATCAATTAGAAGGACAGAAGATCAACTACTAAGCCTAACCGGAACTATAATCAAGCATTTGTAGATGCTACTCTTTTAGTTCATTCTCTTGGATCTAATCCAAATCTTTGTAAGCCACTGTGTCTTTCTATTTTGAGCAGTGAGCTCTAGGCAGTGCACCTCAATGCAAGTGCATTCCCACATTGTAATCTTTCTTTTGAGTATAGTCAAAACATATTGTGGATTGGCCATCCACCGTGGTTTTTCCCCTAATAGGGTTTCCATGTGAAAATCCTTGTGTTATGGTGTTGTGGTTGTTAGCTTTTTGTTCATGCACATTTCTCTTGGTTGAATGTTTTAAGTGGGTTAAAGATCAGAATAATAAATTTAATTTTTGCATAACACTGATTCACGCCCCCTCTCACTATTGCTTGTTTCCAACAATTGGTATTAGAGCTAGTTCCTTGAAAGAATTCTAACAGCTTGGGGATATCTTGGAAATTGTTTTCAATGGATACAAGAAGTCTTCAACAACAACTTTTGGTGGCCCTGGATGATCTTTACCAATCAAAATATGAGAACCAAAAACTGCAAGAAAATATTGAGAATGCAGAGAAATCCATTTAGTCATTGAAAGAAAAAATCAATGAATCAAGGGAACAACTGAGTCATGCCTTGAAGGAGAAAATAAAAGAATGTTAAAAGTTTTCAGACAAAATGTTACCCTGAAGTGTGAGATGGAATCTATCATGATGAAAATGACCAAGGAGATTGAAGATACAAGGAAGAATGAAGAAAATCTTGCTCAATCCTTGAAAGAAAAAATTGAAGAATGCAATTGATTGGACAATGAATTAGAACAATCTAAAAAAAATGAGGAAGTGCTTGAAAAATAGCTTGATGATCTCAGAAATGAACTTACTTCTACAAATGAGTACAAGGAAAAATTCAAAGCAAGCTCAGCCAATCTTGATGAATTGATTAAAGGTCAGAGGAGTGATGGTGACAAGTGAGGTCTTGGCTATGAAGAAGGAGAAAGTTTTAGATATAGACAAAGGAAATATGGACAAGGGAGACTCAAGCAAGGAAATTAGATGAATGGAGCTAGAAGGAATCCGGTAAGACAACCAAATGCTCAAAGATTCAATGGTTACTATTTTTCCTGCAATAAATTTGGTCATATGGCTTCTCAGTGTAGAAGCAGGATGAATCCAAGTGGACCATCATTCTCAGGTCAGTGCTTTAATTGTAATAAGTTTGGTCATAAGTCAAATGAATGCAGAAATGTGATGAACAAATTTCATAGAGATGTCAGATGCTATGCATGCAATAGACTTGGGCATATTTCTAACCAATGCAAATCAAGGAAAAATCAATGGAACAGTAGGTCTAAAAAAAGAAATGTTGTGTTACAACTGCAACAAATTTGGTCATACTGCTAGATTTTGTTAGAGCAGAAGAGGTCTGGTAAAACAAAACATGCAGTAGGATGTTAAGGGAAAAGGTAAAGTCACTATAGATGTGATCGGGAGGAAAATACAGAAGAAATGGGTGAAGAAGGATCCCTCTATTGAAGGAAATATGCTAGCACCAGAATCTACTTCTAGTAATTCCTTTGGGAATTAGTTTTAGGCCTTTGGCCTAGGGGGAGCTGTCAAGAAAATATCTTAACCCCCTATCAGTAACTAGCATCAAAAGGTGGATAAGTCTAGTAAGTGCATATATTCCTTTTAGATGTTGTTCAACCAATTGGAGAAAGTATTATACAGTATTGGAGATCTGCAAAAGAATTATTTGTCTCAGTGCATGGAAACAGGGTAACCAGATGAATTAGGGTAAAAGAATTTATCGCGACAAAAAGAGTTAGTTGTGCGAACAATAAAAAGTCATTTTTATCTTTCATTTGTCACTTTTAATTTCGGAGAAAAGAAGTTTGGAGAGCTCTGGGGTGAACTTTGCTAAATTACTGCAAGATTCAAGTGTGAAGAAGATTTAGCGATCAAACTCTGATTTGACAAAAAGGTATTTATCAGAAAAACCTGTGAATTTGTGAATTCATAAAATGGCCACTCCATTGGTAGTTGAAGTCAAGGATATACCCTGTCTGAAGTTCAAGTGGCATCCTTTTAAGTCTATTGAGATCGAGCCCCTAGGTGCATTTTCGTTTGTACCATACAGTTTCTTGCATACTGAAGACATTAGGGCTTACATACATGAAAATATTGAAGATTTAGGAAGCTCACAAATGTTGAATTTGTATTCCAACTATATAATTGGAGAGGACTTCACTGTTAAGTTGGAATACAAAACCCTAGAAGAGAAGAAGTTCACACAATTTGTGAAATTTCCCATATTTGAGGAAAGTGAATGGGTGCGATATATTTTGAGTCGAGTTCATGTGGTTGAATATACCTTTTAAGATTACAAAAGAGGCTATAAGTGTTGTCATAGGTCTAAATTCGTCTGGTGAACTTCCAATATTAAAATCTATAAAGAATCAGAAGGTTACTGATGTAACAGGTGCACAATTTGATAGAAGGGAAATGACAATCGAAGATATTGTTGAAGTGGATGTGAAATTTGCATCGATGTTCATTGGCTATAAGGTCTACCACTCTAGTTGGGATAATTAAGTATTTGATATGGCCATTTATGCAGCCTATCAAATGGTAAAATAAAATGCATATTATGACTTGTGTGAGCTGCTTAGAAGTCAGCTAATGGAGAATCTAGGTAAGATTAAGAAAGACAAGAAGAACTCTTTTAAATATGGTAATTTGCTACTTTGTTTGTTCTTTTATTTCATGAGTGAGGTTTTGGGTGTTGGTAAAGTTCATTGGAAAAGTAATTAGCCTGTATTTGTTCAAATAAGAGATATATTGTTTAGGATTGGTGATCGATAGACCAAAAATATTGCCCTCTGGGGGTACTTCAAAAAATTTTAGAATATGATGCATGCAAGAGAAAGAGTTCCTACCTCAATTGTAGAGAAGTACAAAGATACAATATGTTTCATGGTACATATTGATTAATTCCATATGGAAGTTGTTGATACCAAAATGATATGGATTATGCCTATGGGATATGAAGTCGAGGAGAACATCTTGAAGATGTATGTAGAACATTTGTTGAGCATGCCTCTGGATCCGAAAGAAGAAAGGTTTGGAACTTATGAAGAAAAGAGCATGCAAGTCCATGAGAAAATATAGAAGCCAAAGACAGTTAGAAGAGTAAAGAAAGAAGTGGAAGTCTTTGTAGAAAGTGTGGGAGTATCTGTAGAACTAGGAAGAGAATCCATAAGGAAGAGAGAACAAGCAGATGTTGAAAAAGGGTAAAAAGCCTAAAACTAAATCTGTTAGTCTGAAAACATCCTCTTCCCATACTAGATCAACAAGGACTTCTCCATCCCTATCTGCTCCTATAGCCAAGCCAGTTCCTGTGCAAACCCAAGATAAGGCTTCTGGTAAGAGGAAGAAGAACAAGAGCATAAGAACCTATGAAGTCATCTCAGAAGATTAGGAGACTGAGTTAGATGAAGTTGTGAAAGAAATGAAGGCTACCGGCACCCAGGCTACCAAGGTAACCAAGAGGAAATCTTCCAGTGAGGAAGAAAATGCAAAGAAGAAGGAAAATTTTGACAAACTAGATATGACAGTTGAAGAAGTTGAGAATGTTGTTATCAAGGATGGAAATCCCAAACCCCTCTACAAATGGTATGAAATGTTTGATGAATCAGGTCAAAGAATTCTTGAAGAGGCAACAATAAAACATCTAAATATTTTCAATAAGTTCTTGTTGAAATTATGTCTATTTTACCTAAGAGTCTATATGATGTTTTGGAGTCAACAAGAGTAAATGCTAAGACAGAAGAAGAGCATATGAGAAAGAGAATTCTTGCAAACTTATGTCCAGAAATTTCTATTGAGGAGATGAATTCACTTTTGGACAAAGCCAAGAAGGAATTCAAAAGAAAAATAAGGGTGAACAAGCTTATGATTGGTGAAACTAGTGTTCTTGTTGATGAAACCAAGAAAATCCTGGAAGCATTTTTGTCAAGGAACAAGATCAATGTTGAAGAAGTTAATGTTGAAGATGTTGTATTTGATCTGGTAAATGAGGAGGTGAATGTAGATACTAAGGATAATTAGATTTCTCCTAATGTGGGTAATACAAAAGTACCTATGGAGACTAAAGTTCCTAAGGTTGTATTAGCTAAAGGAAAGGAGATGCCAAGTGAAGAATTTGAAGCTATGAAAGGAAATCAAGAAACAATTACTGAAGAACCAAAAGTTGAAGAAAAGGTTCAAGTTAAGGAAATCCTAGTGGAAGCAAGAGACACTGTCGAGGCAGTGAAGAAATCTCTAGTGAAACAACAAGAAGAATTTGATCTTGAATTGGTTGATGGCCTAATCAATCTATCCACCTTGTCTCCAATTTAGATAATGAAGGTCGCATCATTTGCACAAGCTAAGGATAGTGAGAAGATTCTAAAGTCTCACATTGAGGATAGTTAATTATTAAGTCTTGCATCTAGAATTCTAGAGAAAATTATGCCAAATCATGTTAAGGATCCACCTGGTTCCTCTTCTGGTGAAATGAAGAAGCTCATAAATTTTTTAAGTACTCATTTTGAGTCTCTTGAAAAATCAGCCATGGTTAAAGTGCAGAAGTAGTTTGATGGAAAAAGATTTAGTTGGTTGAAATAAGTGATTGCTAAGGATAAAACTTTGTTGGCCACTTGTATGGAGAATATTCAAGGTTATCTATCTGAAGGTGGAAAGACCTATAAGTCTTGTTTGGTTTTTTCCAAATTCACTGAAGACAATGATAAAAGGGTGAAGGATCTTGAAAAACAATTGGCTACCATTTATGATGCTTTTGATCTATTAGTTGGTGATGTTGGAAAGCAAGAAGGTCAAGTAATATCTCTACTTGAAAAAATCAAGAGCTTGAAGCATGGAAATGACAGGATTGTAGGAAGAGCATGTGAACTCAGAGGACTAATTGGTCCAAATATTGAAATAATGGTGAATGCATTAAAGGAAACCAAAGATGCTATGGCAGTTAGTGACCCAATGAATCTTAAGACTACAAAAACTCAATCTCATTTAGTTTGTGGTCACATAACAATTTTGGAGAGTCTCAAAAGGATTTGGGACACAAATTTGAGCATGTTGAAGAGTGATTTTTCAGATATTTTCAAATTTGTGTAAGTAACAAGATCATGCCTGTACAGTTTTAAAATTTTGTTTCCCTAGTTTTGCCATTGATGTCAAAGGGGAAGAGTTGTACAGTGAAAAATGTATATTCATCTTAGGGGGAGTTGCATTTCTAAGCTGAGATTGAAGATTATTTTTGAATTTTTGAAGTGGTCGTGTAATTCATGTTGGTACTAATCCAACACTTAGTCATTTTTCACTATGTGTTGCCATCAATGCCAAAGGGGAAGATTGATGGCAAGAGACACTATAAAAGTTTTTTGGTGTTGTCATTGATGGAAACCCTAGTCGATGATTGGATTCACATGTCATCGTTTGCTCCTACTAGTAAACAAATTGAAGACAGTCTAGGAAGAACAGAGCATTCGACAGTTTTGTGTTCATCGATTCACATACAATTTTTTTGTCGTTATTTTGAGTTGTGGATCTTATGGGATTTTAATCAATGTATGTCTTGTGTTTCCCAAAAATCTCAGTGCCTTGTATCAATTTGTGTGCAATTCTAGAGATCTGGTCGGATATCTTTTTGTTCATCAGTATTTTGTGGCCGACCCAGATGATATAAAGTGTCACGAATATTCAAGGAGTGTTTACTCAAATGTTTTTGTGATCTAGCATTTTGATTTGGGTCCAAGCTAAGTTGTGACCAACCATTTTGGATGTGCATTGAATATCATTCATGATTTGAGTCGATAGTTGTAAATATTCTTAATTTTTATTGAAGCCAACATGTTGCGATTAAATTATTAGTTGCGCATATATATAAATGATCAATTATATCATTTTGGTGTGTGAATAAGGTGTGTATATGTGTGTTGTGAATATTATAAGGGTGATTGAGTGATTATGCACAATTTCACTTGTGCATTAAATATTTTGTGATGCGAGTTAGAGCAGAACATAATAGAAGTGTAGAATCAGTCAAAAGGACAAAAGATCAACTACTGAACCTAATAGGAATATAATCAAGCATTTGTAGATGCTACTCTTTCAGTTCATTCTCTTGGATCTAATCTAAATCTTTGCAAGGAAGTGTGCCTTTCTATTTTGAGAAATGAGCTCTAGGTAGTGCACCTGAATGCAAGTGCATTCCCACATTGTAATCTTTCTTTTGAGTATACTTAGATCATATTGTGGACTGGCCATCCACCGTGATTTTTCCCCTAATAGGGTTTCCACGTAAAAATACTTTTTTTATTGTGTTGTGGTTATTAAATTTTTGTTCATGCATATTTCTCTTGGTTGAATGTTTTAAGTGTGTTAAATATCAGAATAATAAATTTATTTTTTGCAGAACACTAATTCAGCCCCCCTCTCAGTGTTGCTTGTTTCCAACACCTAAATCCTAGGGTATGAACCCTTAATCCTTAACCCATAATAAATTTGTTATTCTAAGCATCTTTTCAACCCTAAACCATATCCATCAATCCTAGGACCTAAATCCCATGGGATGAACCCTCAACCGTAAACATTATATCATCTTGACCCTAAAACCTATTGTTATTCTAGATTTGTTATTCTAAGCATCTTGTCAACCCTAAACCATATCTCTTAACCCTTGGATGTGAATTTGAAGGGATTAACCCTCAACCATCAACCCTATCCCATATACCCTCTTGATCCTAAACCCTAAGAGGGGGGAGATGTGAGATTATGGGGAGGAGAGTAGGTAGATGATGACTTAAGGGGTCCTAATAGGATGGGTTAAGGGGGGTTAAGAAAATGACTTAAGGGTACCTAAGATGATATGACTTAAGGGGTCCTCAGAAGATGGCTTAAGGGGATTTAAGAGAATTAGTTAAGGAGATGCAAGAGGATGGATTAAGGGGACCTAAGAGGATATGGCTTAAGGGGTCTTAAGAGGATTTCTTAAGGGGAGTTAAGAGAGTGACTTAAGGGGATGCAAGAGGAAGGATTAAGGGTATATAAGAGGATATGGCTTAAGGGGTCCTAAGAGGAGGGCTTAAGGGGAGTTAAGAGAGTGACTTAAGGGGATGCAAGAGGATGGATTAAGGGTAGATAAAAGGATGTGGCTTAAGGGGTCTTAAGTGGATGAATTAAGGGGAGTTAAGAGAGTGACTTAAGGGGATGCAAGAGGATGGCTTAAGGGGATATGCAATCAATTATAAACTTTTTATAAAATGAAAATGAATTCTTTAGTTTTATATTTTGACTATCAATTAAATGTATAGAACTATATAGTTACTTGTATCTACATTCAAATTCCATTGTAATATATATGCATGTCCTCTCTATTTTGTAATGCATCTAGTTTTAGGAGAATTGAAACAAAATATGATTTAAAACTATAATTAGGAAATGACTTAAGACTAACATAAGAACATGGATTAAGGGGAGCTACACATGATCCTTGACTCTATGTTATGTGAAAAAAATTTAACTATATATAGACTATCAATTAAATATATATACAACTATATACTTACCGATATTTATTTATTCCATTGTATCATCTTCATCCTCTCTTTTTTGTAATGCATCTATGATTGTCTCATGATCATCTATTGAAAGTGTCCATAGCACTTTATTAGAAGGTATCCCTTGATATCTAACTAGTTTTATATTGGTTTCCAAAATCAAATGTGAGTAATGTATAATCTTCTTGTGTCTTTCATAGTCTGCAAATGCAAGCAAACCATTCTTTCTTATTAGATATTTTTGAAGCCAAGTGCTAACAACAACCACAAAATTAGTTGGATACTCAAATTTGTCATCATCCACTCTAGGATGTACCAACTTATGTTTTCTCTCAACACATATATCCAACCAATACTCTATCTCTTCTTCATTCCCCTCAAGTGCAACAACAACATACACATGTCCTACAAAAAAATTATTTAATTCACATATAAACATGCATACATATAAAATTATATATATTAAAAAAATTCAATAAAAATTTGAATTCAATTTAATGTACCTTCTTGTACAAGGTCTGAAACACAATCATAATCATCTGATGCAAACACTTGATTATCGTCTTCAATTGTCATTCCATATTGATCATGTGTTGATGTAGGTGTTAAGGCTCTTTGTTGTCATTCTTTGACCCATTCTATATTTTCACACACCTCCCAATCACCTACAATACAAAATTAATAAAAACATGCAAGTTCTCTTGTCCATATTATCCACGTGTTTGCATTCGAACTCTTAAATGAATGCCATTTTGTTGATCCATTAATTGTTTCACAATATTGTCGAGTAAGAATATTATTTTCTTCAACTAACCAATAGAAGCGTAAAATTATTGAGCTCTCACTTATTCCTATAGATAATTTTGTATTTGCACCAATCTACAATTGCATGTGCACCTTTGAATTTCACTGCATCCTCAAATTTTAGTTGCTCTCTAGCAAGAGCTCTTTTCACACATACACCTACTCCATCATGTTCTACTTTACCATGTTTGGCTTCAAAAAAACTCCATGGGTGATGGATATTACTTTCCTTGTGAGCTCTACATAACCAATAAAACATTCTAGCATTCTTGAATTGACTTGTGGAATTATCCAACCATATGAGATGTCCTCTCATTTGAATTCCTCTATCTTTTGATTTTTTATAAAATATATTAGAACAATATAGAACAAACTCATATGAGTGTAATCGATTATCACTCACATAAAAATGGTACTCTCTCAAAAAAATTCTATTATCCTCTCTACTATCATCTACATGTCTATATACAATATGAACAAATATGGCTACTTGCACTAAATTATAATATTGTGATTGAATTTCTTCTTGTGGAGCAAGAGTATAGTTTTTTGCAAAATCAACAACTAACAATATAGTTCCAATTGGAAATGTGTTTTTCATATGTACGTAATTTACCATCAAGCCAACTAGCATATTGAGAGTGTTTTACATATTTAGGTACAATATTATTTTTAAATTCTCTAATAAATGTAGGCACACTAAATTTTTATATGATTAGCTCACAACATTTTCTAATTTTTCCATCCTTTATAAAATATTCGACATTTTTAAATTTTTTAACATCCACTAATTGTAGTTTAAATTCATGTAAACTACTTCCATGCATGCATTCTTCTAACAATGAAAGGTTGTCAAATCTATTGCATTGTCTAGAAATACATGCATTTAAATAAATAAGTTTCTATTAGAGGGTTCACAAAACAAATTTGCTATAAAATATTTGACTGTTTCAGGTAGCATATTAATACCACAAATGTCCTACATAATTTGGTTAGCATGCAAAGTACAACGTATATATCAAAAAATATAATAATAATAATGAAATTGTACGAGTTTTGCAACAAGAGATTCATTGTTTATTAATTCTAACATACCAAGGTTTGCATTTTTTGAATGATCTTTAACTTATGCTAATATTTGGTAAGATTGAATCATCTAAAAAAATATAATAAAATTTAGTTTGAGTCATATCTAATAGATGCTTTGGATGAGGGTCACAGATTTTTACCCATTCTTAATTTTAAAACATCTCTTTAAATTATGTGATACTCATGTATTATCATGCCAATATTTTTTATTAAAGATTTGATTTCATTAGTTAATTTCATGTCTAACCTTTGGAGTCTACCACTAAAAATCCAACATTGATTAATTGGATCATTTTCAATACTTTATCTTCTTTTAGCCACTCTTATCAAATTTGTATGATTTACTTTTATATATTTACTAATCTTACTTAACATTCTTTTATTTGAAGTTGATTTATTAACTAGAGCAATTGTTATTGCATGATGTGTTGCATTCTTATCTTTAGATTGACTTTTCTTTCCTATAGAATCAATATCATTGACAACACTAGATATGACTTGATCTACTAAATCATCTTTATTTTTTGGTTTTACAAAAATGCCTAACTTTTTCATCACTTTTCGCATTTTCCACATTTTCATCAATTACATCATGAGTTGACATTGAAATCCTAATTTCTTGCTATAAAAAAACATTTTATATAATCTATTTACATGAGTTTTCATTTGTCTCCAAGAAATTTTACCAAGAAGGTTATCTAAGACATCTCTTTCAATTGTAAAAAAAACATTTTCATTTTCATTCATATAAGTAGTTTCATTTCCATTCATGCAAGGGGTTTCATTTTCATTTTCAAACATACAATGGATTTCATTCTCATTTTCATCAATATGATGGATTTCATTCTCATTTGCATTCATACAATATATTTCATTATTATTTTGTTTTTTCATTGTTTCAAAACTAGAATTATTGATTTCATCAATGATGTATCAAGTTTCATCTAAATAACTAAGATTAATATTATCAAGACTTGGGTTTGAAGACATACCTAGATAAATTGTTTGAATAGGTGAATTTTTCATATCATTGAGAGGTGGATTTGAAGACATGCTCGAAGTTGTTTGCATAGGCTTTATTTCCATATCATTTAAAGTTAAAGTTGAAGGCATAGTTGGGTTTGTCTTCATAATTACATTTTTTTCCATATTCACCATCTCCACATTTGCATCATCTACATTCATCTCACCCTTCATGGTTTCCTCTTTAAGATTCATGGAACTAGATGCTTCCAATATTTTCATTTGATAAATCCTTGTTCTTCTATCCCTTGTCTTTTTGCCTCTATTTTAGTATTTGCTTCAATTTCTTTGGGTGTCATTAACTTTCTACTTTTTTTTCTTTGCCTTTGCTTTGATCCCATGATTACCAAACCCTCTTGATAAAAACACAAATGATTCTTAACCTATTTTCCAATTGCTACCTCCAAATTTTGAAATAAAAATATATAATATGGAGATCCTTTCTTCTAAAAACATATGAATACATCCAAAATATCTCTTTTTTCAAATCTTCTTGTGAAAATTCCTTGTACTTGATTCCACTTTAGAGAATTCAACTTGCAATTATCTCCAAAAAAATTGAATAGAATATGATTTGTTAAGAGATTGTACAAGACAAGATTGAATTAAAAATTACAAAAAATGGTGTTGTTGGTTCATACTGCAGAAAAGGAATGTTGCAAAAAAATCATGATGAGTCAAGTTTTTTTTCAAATTGCGAAAAACTAGATATATAAGAAATGCAGACTTGACCCGTTCCTATTTTTAAACAAGTAAATTAAGAACACGTACCCATTTCTATTTAAAAACACGTATGTGTTTTATAACAAGTACACATTTTTTAAAGTTTGAATTGCCAACCACTTTTTGCTTCATTTTTAGGCTCCTGAAAGGTTTGGCAACTGACCCTTAGCCTTTGACCTGCAACTAAAAAACTAAGGCAGATTCAAGAGAAATATCCAACTTTGACAATAGTGGATGGACTTTTTTTTTTTAATTAATTTATGAAATTAAAACCCATTATAAATCACAAAGTCTAGTTTCCAAATATATAATTTTTGTTAAGATTGGATTATGTTTTCTATTTTTTAATTAGTTTCTAAAAAAATTGGTCTATAAACTTGAAATATCAAGCTTTTTTTCTTTTTTAATAACCTTCTTTTGGTTTTTTTTTTGCAAAAAAAAAATTATATGACATCAATCTTCAACAATTCTCTACACAATGAAAAAAAATAATTTTTTTTAGTTTAGGTCCAATTATGTTGTATGTACACATTGATTTTTAAAAACAACAATTAGGGCCAATAAAAATTCAATAAAAATATTCAGAAAAAAATTACAAAAAAATATCCTCATCTATTTTCATGTTGTTACATATCTTTTTCCCAAAAGGAATTAGAAAAATACTTTTATTTAAGTCAAAAAGTGGTGTTCGTACACGTGTATGGTATGGTAAAATAAAGTGTCTTTTAAAAAGTGGTTTTTATACATGTCCATCAAAATTTAATTTCTATCATTTGGGTATTTGAATAAATTACATATTTGGAAACTAGATTCAAAATATTAAATTTCATATTACTAACTTATTTTAAGATTCATTGTGTAAGTGCTTCGAATTTTCAGTCTAAGTGTGACCAATTCTGAAAAACAACAAAAACACTTCCACTTTTTGTGGACCCAACTTCTTGCATTAGCCCCCAAAGATAATATTAAATCCACTAATATATTCTTAAGAAGTGATTAGAGCTACTATAAAAGTAAATCAAGCACATTTTTAGTGATTCAAACAACCACGATATACAATTAAGTTACATGTCTTTTGCAATATATATAATAGGCTCTTTGCTATAGATCGTGTTGGTGATCGGATCTATAGGCCCCAAATCCCTAAGGCTTGACAATCCTCCAAGTGCCAGGGGTTTCAAACCAGAGAATATTATCACAAACCTATCTTTAAGTTGGGTAGCTAAGGACCAATGATTGAGGCAGGTAGTACCTCCACTTTTGGCTCTATAGGACCAAGGGGATTTTTCCCTAGGATGTCAAATTAATGATTGAAAAAACTAAACATAACCTTACAACAAACTATACCCACTGCATGGTGTATATTAATATTGGTGTCACAATATACCTATGTGCTAGTTTGGATATGTAAGGATGAGCACCTTATTAATAAATAATCTACCATATAAGTGTTTGAGAATGAGCTTATGATACACCCTTGTATTGTTGTATTCATTCAAACATGGCAATAAAACATAGAAAGTATAACTTTAAAAGGTTTTTGAGTTGATGTGTTTAGAGTGTGTTGAGGATGACGGGAGAGAAAGCCAGTCATAGACCAACGTCTTTATCCATTGGGCAACAAAGTCTTTAGGTTTAATCAAGCAAGTAACAATTGAAAGCAAGGTGATAGCTTAATCAAGTCACCACAAAAGACTATGTCTTTCAAAATGCACAGGCAAGATGGGATCTACATAATCATTTAGAAAAATAATAGATAGTTGCAAAATATTAAGAGAGTCTACTTAGTAATACTCATGCATACCCACACATTTTCTTTATTATATTGAAAAGATACCATGTAAAGGCTTTGCAAGGATTTTCTAGACTTCTAGTTGAAAAACTAATCAACATACATCTAGAAATGCATATGATACATAAGGAGACAATCAACTAAGGTTAATTCTTCCTTTAATCAATCAATCTTAAAAGCTTACAAATATTATTGCAAGTTCAGGAGAAAATCTAGATTATAGGACAAAAATAGCTACACCCAGAACTGGAAGTCAAAACCTAGGGTTTCATGTGAATTATCTTTCTTTTGTTGGCTCCACAATTACTTCTCTCTGTATAAATTTTATCCTCTTCTCCTCATTTTTTCTCCTCTAACCCAAACTTATATATAGTAGCATCATTAAGAAACCCTATGAGAAAAAGCCACAAGTGTGAGATATTGTATTGGGTTCCCATGTTTTCTAGTGTCATCTTCACATGGTCACACACTGTAAATTCATGCCTTGCATTAATGAGCACACAAATAAGGAAGAATATCCCCATGAAATCTACAAAAAATCTCTGCTAAGGACCAATTTCTGTCAAAAAGGATGTCTTTGAACCATAAAGAAGTATGGGCACCACCTTGTCCTACTTGTAGTTGTTGAGAAATGCATTTAATATCATTCATGTAGCCCTAAAAAGAAAATATGGTAGTTGAGAAGTTATGTACAACATTAATGATATTCATAGCTACAAACACGTCAATTTGGAGCATTGTCGAAGTTTCAAGCCCAAAAAAAAATTTGGTTCAATCATTAAAATTTTCATAAGCTCATGAAACCATCTTCGTCAGGCATCAGACCTTGGGTCTACTGCTTGTTGGAAGAACAAGAAGATGAAAGGAAGAAAGGAAAGATTTGAAAGAGTGCAAAAAGGAAGAAGGTGTCAGGAGTCAAGAATGAGACTTAATCCTTATCACAAAATTGTGATAAAGGATAAGAGGAGAGATCGATTCCTAAAAGACCAAAAAGTTACGTCATCGGAAATTAGGAGTCATGAGGAAGGATTATGTCTTATCGTAGAGATACGACAAAAGTTAGAGGAAGGATCTGATCTCCAACAACCAAAAGTAAGATATCAGGGATTAGGGATTGAGACAAAGGAGCTTATGCCTTATAATGAAATAATGGAGAAAGGAAAAGAGGAAGGTCGACCCCCGAAGTTCAAAACATCGACACTATCATTTTTCAACGGATTTATCAAAACTTTGGTAATCAAGGGGAGGACTTATGGCTTACGAAAGGAAATTGATAAGGGTTAAAGGTTAAGGATGATGACCAAAACTTGAAATATTTAGGAAATTGAAGGATTAGAAGGAGAAAAGGGGGAAGAAGGTTTGGAGTGATAGAAATGGTACGCAAGAATGAAGACAATTGAAAGCTTGAAAGATCAAAAAGTTCAATACTTAGCCAATTTTGATTTTTTTGCAAATGGGATTTTGACTATAGCCTGGCTAGGGGGGAATGAAAATATCAAAGGGACTTGAACATGATACACCCTTGAGATTTCTCAAGTCATTTATAATTGATGGGAATCATGAAGGGATAGGACAAAATATGATAACTCGAAGCATTATAAATTTGTCAAATTTAAAGGTGCCAACATTGGATCTAGTTGGGGACGTGTGTCTCTTGTAGGCATAGATAGATTCCAGATCTCCAATAAGTAGACCAAAAATGGGAAAAGAAAATGACCGAGAATGACTTATGCAACATCATGACAAACAAGGGTCGTGATTGAACACAACACAAGAAAACCACAAAATTAAAGAACATATATTACAAAGGTTTAGAGAACCTTACACTTAGGAGAATTAGTGCTTGAGATGTTGATAATGAAAGGGAAGCTCCATGAAATTTCCATCAAGTCTCTTAAGATAGAATGTTCTTTGACCACATCCTTCAGCAATTTGATAAGGCCCAACCCATAGGACATCAAATTTTCCATACTTTCCCTTATTTTCTAACCTAGAATTTCACATGAGTACAAGATCTCTAGTCTAAAACTCCCTTTTAACAACCCTCTTATCAAAGAGGTACTTCACCTTTTGTTGTCTCAACAATTTTTTCTCATGGGCATTCCTTTTGGTTTCTTCCAATTTGGTCAACTCGTGTTATTTGGGAGATAGCACTTTCTTTTTCTCCCTCAATTTGTTGTAGCAACTTATAGACTAGTAATTCAAGGATAATTATCAATTTGGCTTCAACACCAGACACTAGTTCAAATAGACTCTTCCCAATAGCCTTCTTGTAGGTTACCTTATCTGACCAAACAACAAACTTTAACTTATCATCCCACCTTTTCTTGTTTGCATCCAAAGTTTTTTTATGATATCCATGATGCATTTGTTGCTTGATTCAACTTGTTCATTTCCCTGAGGATGATAAGGTGATGAATGTGTTAAAGAGATCCCATATTGTGAACACATGTCAAAAATCTTTGGATTTGAAACGCATTGCATTGTCAACAATAATTCTTGATGACATGCCAAACCTAGTGATTATGTTATTTAGCAAAAAATCAATCACCACCTTTGATGTTGTATTTTTTGTAAGGAATGTATCCAACCATTTCATAAAGTAATTAGTGGCCACTAATATCCACTTGTATTTGCTGCTGAATTTTTTTACTATTTCCCCTATGAAATCAATACCCCACTATTGGAATGGAGCCCCCACCGAAATGGTTGTGAGGGGAAGTGCACCTGCAAATTTCAACTTGCCAAAAAACTTTTAGCAAGCATCACATCCTTAAACTCTAATTTATCATAAAACCTTATCCTTGACTTTAACCCTTTCCTAATTGAATCTTAACCCTAATTTAATACTAACACTAATGCTAACCCTAATTAAACTCTAATTTATCGTAAAACCTTATCCTTAACTTTAAACATAATATTAATTACAACCCTAATTGAACCCTAATTAAACTCAAATTGACATCTAACCCTTTCCTAATTGAATCTTAACCCTAATTTTACAATAACACTAACCCTAACCCTAATTAAACTCTAATTTATCGTAAAACCTTATCCTTAACTTTAAACATATTAATTTCAACCCTAATTGAACCCAAACCATAATTAAAATCTAATTAAAGCTATAAGTAAACCCCAACCCTTACCCTCATTCTAACCTTAACCCTTATCCTATTTCTAACCCTAACCCTAATTCTAATTCAAACCTAACCATAATTCTAACCATATTTATAATCTTATTTTTAACACTAACCCTAATTCTAATTGTAACCCTAATTGCCTAACCCTAACCCTAATTAAACCCTAACCTAAAACTAAAGCTAATCTCAATTGAACCCTAACGATAATCCTAATTGAACCCTAATAAAACTCTAATTGAACTATAACCCTTCCCTAATTGAACCCTAAACCTAGTTGAATCCTAATCTTAATCCTTATTAAACCTTAATGTAATTGAACCCTAACCCTAATCCTAGTTAAACCCTAATGTAATTGAATCCTAACCTTAACCTTAATTGCACCCTAACCTTAATTTAATAGTAACACTTGTAAGAGTTGTTATAAAATACTCTACACCATGTACAAGATTTGGTTGAAGATTATAGCCACCCATGATCTAGGAACTTAATGAAAGCACGATAGAGATTATCTCTACAAAAGAATAATGTTATTTATCAAAGGATGCAAATGATATATTATGATCATATGATTGATCAATGGATTGTTATGAATTGATGTACACATGAGACCACTTGGTTATATAGCCAAGGTGACACATAGGATTAAACATGATTATGGCAAGTGTCTTAATCCTTTTTCATTAGACAACTAACTCAACTTTATTAAATGACCTAGGATAAAAGCATTAAATAAAAGGTAACTAGATAAGATATGATAAGATCTTATTTAGACAACTAAAAATTCTAGAAAAAATAACTAGGACCTAAGTAAACTTAACATGTAAATAAGATCCACTAATGATTAGATAGGTAAAACACCTATTTACACCAACAACCCTAACCCTAATATTAACTTAACCCTAATGTTAATCCCAAAATTTATCCTAGAAACTTAACCCTAATTGAACCCTAACCTTGACACCAAGCTTTATCTTAGAATCTTAACCCTAATCCTAATTAAACCTTAACCCTAACCCTAACCTTAACCCTAACCCTAACCCTAACCCCAACCCTAACTATAACCTTGACTCCAACATTTATCCTTGAACCCTAACCCTAATTAAACTCTAACCATAACCATAACATTGACCCCAAGTTTATCTTATAACCTTAACCCTAACCTTAACACTAACCCTAATAAAACTCTAATTCAACACTAACCCTATTCTAACCATGTAATATATTAATTAAATTTCATGCCTGACAACATTGACAAACATAACCCGAAACCTAACCCTAATTGAATCGTAACTCTAACACTAACCATGTAATTGTAACCCTAACCCTATTTGAACCTTAACCCCAACACTAACCTAATCTTAACCCTAATTGTGATTGAATTTGAACCCTACCCTTAACCCTAATTGAATCCTACCCCAACCCTAATCCTAATTAAACCTAAACACTAAATCTAATCCTAATTCTAACCATAATCATAATTATAACCCTAACCCTAACCCTAACCTTGATTCTAACCATAATCCTTCATCTAAGCCTACTTCTAATAGTTAAGATTTAGGATTACTATTAGAATTAGGGTTAGAGTAAAAAATATACCATAAAATTAATCCTAATCATAATTCAAAATTATTCTTATTTTAATCCTAATCCTAACCATAGCCTTAACCCTAACCCTAATTCTAATAAGTTTTAGAGTTATAGTTAACTTTGAATAATAGATGTTAATTATAGTTAAGATTATAGTTAAAAACCTAATAATAACTTAGCTCTAATTATTTATTATTAATGTATTGTGAATTAAGTATAATCAAATAATTATAAATTGTTAATATAGTTAGTTATAATAACAAGTTAACCCTAATCCTAACTATAATTATAATAAGTTTAAGATATATTAAAGAAATTTTATTCCCTTACAATATTGATGAATAAGAAAGCTTATATGTATTCTCCACTACACCATTGCATCAATAGAGGGAGCACTTAAACATGCCGTATTTTGATTCCATAGAGAAAATAACAAAATATATCTATTAAATAATAGTCATGTAAAGACACAAAGTATGTAAGCATGTAAACACATAGGATGGCATTGATTATCATGGAATCTAGTTGCCTTATAAATAGGAAAATCATAAAGGAAAAATATGGCCCTAAAGGCTAGTTATAAATCATGTAAATGTATAAAAAATGAAATGAAATGAAAACATAGGTATGCAAGAACAAATAAGTAGGACACATTCATAAAAATACATGTAATTATAACGAATTAAAAGAAATAATGATCATAAGCATAAAATTATAAGAATGAAATATAGAAGACATCAAATATATAAAAATTTAAAATCATAAATCTTGAAATTATATATAAATAAAGAAAAAGAGAACGCCCAAAGTGAAAAAGATGAAACATAAACAAAGAAAAAATATAATACTAAGCATGCTTTCTTGGGTTGTGCTTCTGGAGGGGTTGGTTATGGCATCTATGTGGGTGGAATACTGTAGATTGGTCCCTGCGGGTGGAGCTGTTGGCGCTGATGGTGCGGGGAACTTTTTTGGTGCTTGGTCCCCTACTCAGGTCGGCTTTGGTGACAATTCTTCTTTTCCTGTGGTGGCTGGAGATAGTTCTCTAGCTTTTGCAATGTTGGATGCTTTCTTTGTTCCCCTGGTGCTCTTCTATGATGCTACAGTGGGGACTTTATCGATGCCTTGGGTTGGGGTTTTGCAACTGCTAGTGTTGTTGTGGCTTTTGATGGATGTTGGAGGGAAAATCTATTTGCCCTTTGTGTTTTCTGGTGTTGGGTGGTTGCCTTTCCACTTTGCTGCTCCCTGCTGCATGTGTGGTGTTGCTTGGGCTTCCTTGAAGTTTTTGGGTTGAAGAAGGGGCTTATTTCTGGTTCTGCTCGGTGTAGTAGGATGGCTTGGGGCTTTATTTGTTGGCCCTTTCTTCTTCTCACTTCTTCTGGGTGTTTGTTGCTTCCGTGCATTCACTGTGTGGTGGCTTGTCGGCATGGTGCGCTTCCTTTTGGATGGGAGTGTGGGTTTGCTTGGGCTTCCTTGGACTTTTGGGTTGAAGAAGGGGCTTATTTCTAGTTCCGCTCGTGTAGTAGGATGGCTTGGGGGTTTTATTTGTTGGCCCTTTCTTCTTCTCATTTTTCTAGGGTGTTCTTTGCTTATGCGCTTTCTCTGATTGGTGGCTCTCCTTTGGGGGTTATTCCAGCACGGTTGTGGTTTCGAAAGGGCAAGGTGGATTTCATTGCCTATTTTCCTAGTTTGGAGACTATTTTGGGATGCTGGCCATTTGGTGGAGTGGTTATGCCAGCTCAAATTTGGATGTTTTATTCCTTGTGCTCTACTGGGTTTTGTGTGGACCTGTGCTGGCATTACCAGGAGTTTTTCATGATGAGAGTAGGTTTCTTTCTTTTTCCCTTGTTCATGGTTTTCCCATCATGTGCCTTGTTGTTCTTCATTGGTAGTTGGGGGATGATGCTTTGGCTAGACCATGCTATGAGTATGGAGTTGGTGTTGGATCAACTTTGTTCTGTGTTGAAGGTTTTGAGGGCTGGGTGGTTTTCATAAATAGTTTTGAAGACCCAGCTATTATTGATGTTGTTGCTTGCTTTGGTTCTCCTTCTCACTGCAGTCCCTTCCTTCTCTCTAAATACTAGGTCTTCTTTTGAGGTGAAGACCTCTTGGAGGTGGAGTCCTCTCCCTCTCAGGTTGAGGTGTGTTTTGTGGTTGAAGGTCTCTTCCTGCTTTTCCCATTGAGGGGGTTCCCATTTCTTTTGAGGTGGAATGGTGGTTTGTAGGAGTGTTGTGATTGTGGTGGGTAGGATGATCTGGATTTTGTCTCCTATAGAGGTGGAGAGTGCAATTGGATTTTATGGAAAATGTTTGGAGCCTGGCGTTCTTGTGATGACCTCTCCTATAGAGGGGGAGAGGGTTTGTTGCTGGGCAAGGATTTTTCTACTTTTGGGGTTCTGCTTCTGCAAACCTTTGACTTAGTTGTCTTTGGAAATGGTTTGGAGAGACCTTTCTACTTGAGTGACTGGCTTGCTATGGTCTGGTTGTTGCAAGCTTCTCTCTTGGGTTTAAGGTCCCTGCCAAAACTTGGTTGTTTTGGATTGTTGGTCCCGTCAAAACCAAAGGGTTCTAGATCCATGTAAGATCTTGGTTCTGTGTTGGGCTGCTGGTTTTGGCTGCTAGTTTTTCTTTGTTTTGTTGCGGGGCTTTATTGACTTCTCTTTAGGCAGCTTGACTATCCTTGTTTGGGTTTTGGGTCCTTTCAAAACCTGATGGTTTCAGGTCCATTCAAAACCTTTTTTTCTCCTTATCAAAAACAAAATAGGTTTCAATGCTTGCATCAAATATCAATATGATAAATGATTGTGAATTACAAAGAAAATACATTGAGTGGTCACACATCATGCTTTCAATACTTGATCAGAAAGAGCACCAAATAAATTTGCAATAATTTAATATGGCTATGTGTAGCAAACTTTATATATAGATGATCTAAGTTAAGCATACAATGGTACACAACTGGATATTAAAAATTAGAAATAACAATTGAGGTTTTAAAATACCAAACACCTTAAACCTTTTCATCCCCACCTTAAAATTTTAAATCATTAAGCATTAGACCCAATATACTTAGCCTCTATATCATCACCCTCTCACGTTCTTGCTCTGATTTGACTTGGAACTTATCCCGTCTCTTCCCAATACATGTCTCCATCTTCGACCAACTTTTCCAAGAGTATGCTCACCTTTCTTGCAAGTTCAATGCCTCTTTCAATCTTTTCTTTATCAAAATAGTCTTCTCACTTCTTTGTGTATTTTAGTATCACATCCAGAGCTTCTAACCGATAGGAAAAAATGGCACGGCCCATCAACTTGCATATCCTTGCACCCATTCATCAATTCTGATTAAGGGACTGCAGAACATTTCTTCACCCAACTTGTTAAGGCGTCAAGAAAGTTTTCTACTCTTGTCCGCTCTTCTGCTCGCTTTTCTTGAAGAGATGTGCCCAAGCCTTGCTTCAACTTTTTTTCCACATCGTACATTTTTTCTTCATAAACCATACTCTCAAAGGAGGACATGAAATCAAATGTGCCAAATATGTTGAGGGGGTTCACAACCATGTTGTTTGGACGGTCCAAATTTATTGGACTCCCAACATTGTAGATGTGTCTATGTGGAGATCTAAACAAACAAAATTGAGGTAATGCTTGATTAAATTACACAAGATCCAATTTTATGCAATCAAAACATCATTACAGATCGATCACATACCTGATGCAATCCTTAGATTTGAAATGATTGTTGCTATTGAGAAATGTTGTCGTCTCCACTATTCTCCTTGTGTGACTATGAATGGAGAAATGTGATGGATTATTTTATTTTAAAGAAACTGTGAGTGGAGAGTTAAAGTGATCAAATGACTGACCTTTTGTTACACCAGAGACTACTCTTCCATTACCATCTAATGAAAAAATGCCTCAGCTTTTAACTTCTTACTCATGCCTTAACTTAACCACTTGCACTAACAACAATCAACAAGGATGCCAATTTAAATCACACTTAGTTTTTATTGACATAGGTTTTTTGTTGCCACTGTAGAACACCTCTTGGTGTAATAATAATGTGGATGGTATATATTGCACTGTCATAGGCATACTATTGATTATGATTGACGTATTGGCTTATCAAATGAGGAAATTTCTTTCTCTAATATTTCATGTGTTATAGCTATCCATTGCTTCTATGCCTTTGATAATTGTATTTCCCCACTCCCCAATGTAAGTATTGCAAACGCTAGAAATAATCAAATTTTAATGCCATAAATATAATAGTATCCACACTACATAATGTAAATCTAAACAAAATTGCCACATATCTAATTGAAAACTTTTTCAAAATTAGAGTACATTAAAATTATGATACATTTAAATAAAAACCATTTTCAATCTCACATAAGATAAAGAATGTATATAGCTCAAATCATTTTCCTGCTCTATATTGAGACATATAATTATTCCAAAACATAAGACCTTGTTCTCAAATAAAACATCTTTAAGTTGTGAAAAGAAAATGTTCATAATATAATTTTTAAACTATATCACATATTGTTATGAGACTAAATAACTAACTAATAGCATCCATTGGTCTACTTAACAAATAATTCCAATTTTATTAAGAATTAAAATGAATTGATATCTACTTATTGGCAATTATTCAGGAAGACAATTCATTCTAAAACATATATGAACAAGAGTTATAGCGCAACTTAATCCTTGCTAAATATTTTCAACGTGGTTTTGCAATAAGTCTAAAGCATTAAGAGAGCTACAATTCATTGTATCACAAGTGTGATTATAGTCATAAATTGATTGTCATGCTTTCAGTTTTTTCATCTATTTGGAACTAGATGTTGCAGTATCTATACCTCCCAAAGATAGTATTAAATCCACTAATATGTTTTAAAGAAATGTTTAGCTCTTATTAAAGCAAATCAAGCACACTTAAATCGTAATTCAAATAATCATAAATTGATTGTCGTGTTTTCAATTTTTTCATCTATTTGGGACTAGATTTTGCAACCTTTGTACCTCCCAAGGGTAAAATCAAGTAGTTGGGTCCATGAAGAGGGGAAGTTTTGGCCCACAAAAAAGTCGTATGAAACACACACACTTGTAGAAAAAGGGTACCCGCTTAGGAATGAACTCCCTAGCCTAAATCTAAACTGGTACCCGTTATGTTTCGTGTACCCGCTAATAACAGGTACACATTATGAAACGGGTACCCGTTATACTTTGGGTACCCACTAATAACAGGTACGCGTTATGAAATGGGTACCCCTTAATAACAGGTATGCATTATGAAATGGCTACTCATTTCAAAAAGGCAGTTAGTTTTTAAATAATAACTGTCGCCTCATTTTTTCTTACAAATTTGGAGGCGATTGAGAGCGATAGAGAGAAATGTGTACGTGCTTCTAAGGACCTATACCACCCCAAATTTCAGCTGCCACCTCCTCCCGCTAACATAAGTGACCTCAACGACCTCAAAGTTGGTTAAATTTTGTATTTTTAGCTTTATATTTGGCATTTTTTTTTGTAGTTGTAGTTTAGGGCTTGTTTATTTTGGTTGTAATTAGCTTGCTCAATTTATAGTTTTTAAATTGTATTTGCAAACAAAGTCATCAACATAAACCAAAAACCTTAAATTCTAAATTGAAAACCACAAAATCTATACCTAATTTAACTAAAACCCTAAACCACACAAACCACAAAACCTAGACTTAGAAACTAAAACCTTAAACCCTAAGTTCCACAAAACTTAGACCTAAAAACTAAAACCCTTAACTCTTAACCCTAAACCACAAAACCTAAACCTAAAACCCTAAACCCTAAAATTGATATTTAATTCATCCCATAATTAATTATCAAATATATTTTATAAGGCATTAATGTCTTAATCACGCATAAATTCTATAATATCTTAGATCATTAATGAATCATTCTAATGGTGGTTTCTCCAACCCATCCTCCTATTCCAACCTTGAAGTTATACCTATTTCATGGATACTACCACCTTTCCCATTAACTTTACTCCCTCATATGGCCTACCCCATGGTTACATTCCTTTCCTTATGAATACTGCTAGTGCTTTCATTCCTTCTAGAATTGTGCCCACACCTAAGATCCTACCACTTTTATAACCACTATGTTGACACAACATCTACTCATATATTTGTACTATCCCTCCATCTCATCCCATAATCAATATTTATCATACTCGTATACCTCCACTACTTCACATACTCCTAATACCACTCAAGTCTCCATCAACACCTTGTACATACACTAATACAAAAACTAGAAACTTTGAAGTACAAACTCAAGGATATCAAGAAGTATCATATTGACTGCAATCCTTTGTATTTCACACCTTTGTCTTTTAACCTGTTTATTAGATATCCATGTAGTTAAGATCTTGAAAAGGCCCTCTAATAGGGGATTATCCAACTAGAAATTTCAAATCTAAACATTTTTTTTTATAGGTAAGAGGTAAGTTTTATAGTAATGTGAGAATTTAGCCTGGCCCGCACCAAGAGAGATCACAAAAGAGGGATCTCATCCTCATGTATTTCAAATTACAATTTTATTATTCAACCATGGTAAAAAAAGAACCATTTAGATCATTGCCTACTTATACCTGTCGACACTACTAGAAACCATAACTATCCTTAAAATCATATTTGTGAAGCGGAACATATACTCTGCATAAATGGTCTTGATCATCGATCAAAGTAAACCAATTTATTTAGCCAAATCCAAGTTACAACTGCCTACCAAATAACTTCAAATTTAATTTGAGATTGTAATTTGTTCTTGATTTCCATGAATTTAAGAATGGAATTTTCCTTTTTTTTTTTTGCATTGAAGGCCCCTCATCTTCCCCCAACTAATTTTGTTTCTCAAAATCCATTCTATTGCAGGCTTCCCTGCTTTGGCTTGGATTTCTTTTCTTTTTTGTTATTGTTATCCATTTGCTTCCCTTGTCGCCATCATTAGAAGCATTTTATTTAGCCATATGGAGGGAGCATTCAACACCTTAGTTGTGAGAACCCACACCAAATACAATAGCTCCTATGCATTGTTTGACTGTCGAAGTAGAAGAGGCCTTGGGAGATGGACATTGAGAGGTGCATCGCTACCAGCAACATAATCAGAATTGTAAGAGTCTCTCAAAGAAGTTGTTTTTTGTTCATTCTTTGATTCTGAAAAGGGTTCATCAATCTTCCCCTCATTTTTGCTACAAGCCTTATTCTTTGGAGAACCACAACTCTTGAGGGAGTTCAAAATAGAGTAATGTTTAGGAGAGACATCTTTCCCCCAAGTAGCCTCCCATTTTATTTGAGATTTAGGAAATTTGCTGCTACATGCTCAGTTTTGTAACATCTTCTACACCCAAAATTTAAACCTTCATAATCCAAGGGATGCAACCAACTGTGTCCATTTGCACTCAAGATGATTTTTGCCGGGAGAGATTTGGAGGTGTCCAACTCTACCAAAATTCTGGAAACAGTTGTGTGGATGAAGTCTCTTGTATTTGCATCTATGTGTATAAAATTTCCAAGAGAGTTTCAAATGGCTGCAAAACATGACTCAAACCAATAGTGAAAGGGAAGACTTGGAAGGCGAACCCATATCAACATAACTGAGAAAGATTCAATGGTCGGGTTAAAATTTGGGTACCAAGATTTTAACATCAGTATGCTTGCACCCCACAACCATGTGTAACTGAGTACGGCATTATTGTCTCTTTCTTGTTGTCAAAAACTAGAATAAAGAAACCCTTGCACTTGGGTAAATCTCTAAATTGTTCTCCATTAAAGGGAGCCATGATTTTAAGATCCAATCATGAAGCTCTGGCGGGCTAGGCTAAAAATGACTAAATCTATCGATTAATCCATTATCAGAGAAAAAAGCTTCACTTTCAATAAAACAATATCAAAATCCAATTTCAACGGTTTTTCTCAGCAATGGACAACCTGCCTATTGATTATACCTGGATTTTTCAAACCCCATGGGACGTTGGATGGGCCAAACCCGCCCAGATCTGAAGAAGTTCGATGGAGAGCTAGATCGAGAATCATCCCAAGGTTGAGCATTTTTCCCCCTCGCACTAGTGACAACATCCAAAAAGGGGTCTTATTGACTGATCCATCCTTAGGAAACTCATCATTGGAGGCCTTGAAAGGATGCAGGAGCCCCAATTCGAATCAGTAATGCCTCCCCCAACGCAACTTGACTATTGAAGCCCCCGCAAGCAGATGGAGGCGTGAAATTGAAAGGAGCCTTCCAATGAGCCTGAGCGTGTGTACCCTCATCCAAGCCATTTCACCTGAGATTGCAGACTGAAACATCATTGCCCCCGTGCAAAACCCCATTGACCACTGTAGCATCCGCAACCCTAGTGCAAAAAGTTTTTGGCAGCAACACCATCCAAGGATCCGAAATATATTTCAAATCTAAACTTTGTTTTTAAAGACACAATAATTTAATTAGTAAAAATATGTATGTAGAGAACACTTTTTTAAAAAATATATTTAATTTACATTTAATCTAGCTAGAGGTCCTCTACATATTTCTAGGAATTAATCTAAATAGTCACAAGCTCTAGGAATTAATCTAAATAGTCACAAGCTCTAGATCTTATTATAGATTGAAATTAATGCATATCTTCTATTTTCACCATTCTTATCAACATATATTTTTATATCCATCTTCTTCCTCTAATTTTCCTAGAATATTTCCTCTTTCAAGTTGTTTAATATTAGATAGATCCCTTTTTGCTCTATTGGACTACTTACCTTCTCAAATCTAATTTTTTTTATAATCAAAACATATTAGACATAGATTTATCTACAAAATGTATAGAATAAATTGTGGTGATCCAGATAGCGCATTTAAAAACACCTATAATAAATTATTGTAATAAGGATCCACCAACTCAAACTTAAATATTTTTCTCATTGGTTAACCTTGGGAGTTACCTACATTATCTAGTTTTAGTGTGTAAATAAACTAGTAAAATGCACTTGATATTATCATTTTTATATATTTTAAGATAGGTGTCTCCAAATTTTACGTGGTTCCATACATTACCCCTCTTAGGACCTATAACTAAGTAGGTATAATTAATAATTATCACAATTCTTAAATACATGTCACATCATTCAAACAAGTTATCGTTATGTATAGTAAATAACATGATATAGGTTCCAACTAACTCTTTGGATTGATTAGGTGCGATAGAGAAATGTGTGTTTTAATTTTCATCCATGACCTTTTGAAAGTGGTAGGTACAATGTAATATTTTTTTTAACGCAAGTGTTGGATGATGTCTTTAAGAGTTTAGGAAAATTCCAAAATTTAGTTCTAAAAGAGATATTTTAGCTTGTGTGGATTGAAATTGCTACATGAGATCGCATTCTTTAGGGTTATTAGCAAAAATATGGGATGAAGGGGGGAAATTAATAGTGTTAGCTTGGGAAGGGAAGTTGGGATTCATATGTTTTTATTATTTCATTGAGTGTCACATTGGGTACATGAATTTTTAATTGTATAATTTAATTATGTTAGGGGAGGCTCAAATTTTTTGTATAAATTTTATGACATAAATTAGTCTAAATTCATGTTGTGCATTTTTTAATGTTAATTTGAATGTGTCTCTAAATGACATATTTTGAATTTGTGTGTTCAATGTGATTTTTAGTTCAAATTATGTACATTATTTAATTAGTTTGTTGATATATATTATTTTAATTATTTAACATGCAGTGGCCCTTTCAACATGGAGCAAAATTTGCTAGTAGTCGATGACTTCACTATAGAGGACTTCTTACATAGTGAGCAGCCTCAAAGCCCCTTAGATCCACCCTCTCCACATCATAGCCCACCACCACAAAACCCCACACCTCCACCCTCTCCACCTCCTAACCCCCCACATCCTACAATTGATTAGATTCAATTATGAGAAAACATAAATGCAAACTTAAATATCATTCAAGAAAATATCAATTTGATCAAAAATGAGCCAAACATTCCCCCCCATCTAGCATGATTTTCATCTTCAATGCAAACTGTTGTTGACTCTATTTGATCCATCAGTGAAAATTTAGATAGTTTTCGCTAATGGAGAGAAGAGATGAGACAATTTTATGTTGATGGACTATCTTATAAAGAGATCTAAGGCCTTCATTTTTCGCTAATGGAGAGAAGAGAGGAGAAAATTTTATGTTGATGGACTATCTTATAAAGAGATCTAAGGCCTTCATATTAGCAAACAAACTATTACCCAATATTTCATTAACCCCCATACAAACCAACCAATTCCACCCAATAAAAAAAAATTACAATTAAATGGCGTAGGCACTCACAGATAGCTACACATTTTTGGTATAGATGGTGGATTGTCTTTGATACTCCACCACATGCCAATTGTGAGGTGCCCATTTATTTTTTGAGAAAATTATGGGTTGAGTTTGAGCTAGGTACAAAACTCAACTATTTTGATATGAGGTCATTTCAAGGAGTTGGGCGTGGCATGCTGCAAATAGAGTAGGAGCATATGTCGATCCTTAGCGATGTGCTCTGATTCCACCAATTATTGATCCTCAATCTCCTGGTATTTCGGCTCCATATCAACACCAGATGATTATTTCAACATTAGGAGCATTGAATTCTCTCTTAGGAGATCTCATTGATCAGACTACCTAGATGGTAGCTAAAGTGGGTGATAGAGAGCATGGAGGAGATGGTCTTGGTCATCCATGTTATGGGAATACTCAAGCATCCACTTCAAATGCACCTATATCAGCCGTGAAATCATTTTTGGATTTACTATGTTCTGACAATCATCCTACATAGGTATTTACATATTTCAAGGAACATTTTAATTTGTTTGAAATGTGCAAAATTCATGTAAATAATAACATTAAATTATATATAAATATTGATTCAAGAAGTGTTTGGTGTACGTGCATGATCAGAGGAGGCCATCTTGATATGATTGTGTTTGTTTGACATTGACAATTGTATAAGTGGGCACACCTTACGGTCAGGTAAGCCAATATATATTTTAATTTATGTCCATATCCAATTTAATTTGAAATTGTTCACGTGTGAAACAATATATTGTATCTATGCAGGAAGGTCATGTGATATCCATGACCAACCAACCACAAGGTGTGGCGAGCGCTCCTGAGTCATCATTAGCTTTTATGCATGGGCCATCTCTAGTGCGTTTTTTCAAAAGTTATCTAAGTTTGGAATTTACATGTGCTTTAAAAACTCACTACATATATGCAGGATGGTAACAGTATCCTTATACATGGTAGGTAGGCTCTTGATCAAGGTCATGACTATGAGGCCATGTCACTTGAGGTCTTGAACTTTACTATATTTCCTATTCAATTAAAATCATTTTTATCACTAATATTTTCTAACCTAGATTGTTTTCTTTTTTTGAATATCTAGGAATTATCATTTCAATCATTTCATCCTCAATCGATAGATATACCACCCATTGAATAAAATGTGCTAGTATATTCAAATGATCGAACCGTAATTTATGCATACATTTGGTTGTTTAGATTTTAAAAATTGATTTCATGATTCTATTAGTTATGGTAAATTAAATCAAATTTCTTTAACTTTATCTAATTTCAAGTTTCGTGTACTCTTCTACAACATGATACAGGTCCATCTAGTCCACATGGAATGAAGAGGAGACTTGATCTGATCGTACTGATAGTTAGATAGTTTTATTTTATAGACTATGGATAGTTTTATTTATATATGTATCACTTAACATATACATTCCACATGTCATTTCACATACATTATATATTATTATTATGCTTGTGTTTATTTATATGAGATAACTTTAAAATATTTTTCTAAATACATTTTCATACATGTTTTAAATTCTAGACTAGCTCTAGATATATTTAGCATTTCATGTGAATTTAATATACTTTGATTAAATTCCCTCACATACATGTTATGTTTATTATGATGATTAGATGCTCTCTCTCTCTCTCTCTCTCTCTCTCTCTCTCTCTCTCTCTCTCTCTCTCTCTCTCACACACACACACACACACACATTTTATCTACATTTTCAAATATGCACTATAAAATCTTGTCTAGGATCAAATTGCATATATTTAGATGCCATTGTTGAATGAAGTTTAGATGTCTTAAAATGATTAACTTTCAAAGTTCAATAAAATCACATGGTTAGGTGACAATTTAATACATTCCTTATAGTTTAGATCATATTCATAATAAAGTAAGGGCATAATTTTAACTATTTTCCAATTCTAGCAAATATTCATCACTAAAGAAAAATATATACTTGACATATAGAAAATGTATAAGATAAAATTGGAACTATAAAATGTGATTTATAAGACACAATTTGTATAAGATAAAATTGGAACAATACAAAATTTGATTTATAAGTTCATTGAAGTTCATACATCAAAGAAACATATAACATATTGATGTTTAATACAACTATAACATGTCATACATGTGTGCATATAAATACAATTAGCTTATCTACTTTTAGTTCAAGACCACAAATTGACATTTACATAATTTATATGATGGAATTTTTTTACAATGAAAATCATGGTAGATCAACTTGATGGGAACTTGCAAAAATAATTAATGTAAATAAAGTAACTATATGTTTTATGAGTCATTTAACTCTAATTCATGCAAGAAAAGAAAAATTTACTAAAATTATAAATAAACACAAGCACCAATGCTAGGACCTAAAGCCTAGGGGATGAACCCTTAACCCTCAATCCATAATAGATTTGTTATTCTAAGCATCTTGTCAACCCTAAACCCTATCCCTCAATCCTAGGACCTAAAGCCTAGGGGATGAACCCTTAACCCTTAACCCATAATAGATTTTTTATTCTAAGCATCTTGTCAACCCTAAGCCCTTAACCCTTAACCCTATCCCTCAATCCTAAGACCTAAAGCCTAGGATGTGAACCCTTAACCCTCAACCCATAATAAATTTGTTATTCTAATCATCTTGTCAATAATAAACCCTAAACCCTAAGACCTAAAGCCTAGGAGATGAACCATTAACCCTCAACCCATACTAGATTTGTTATTCTACGCATTTTGTCAACTCTAAACCCTAAACCCTAAACCCTAAACCCTATCCCTCAACCCTAGGACTTAAAGCTTAGGGGATGAACCCTTAACCCTCAACCCATAATAGATTTTTTATTCTAAGTATGATTTTCAATCCTAAACCCTAAACTCTAAAGTATATCCCTCAACCCTAGGACCTAAACCTAGGGGATGAACCCTTAATCCATAATAGATTTGTTATTCTAAGCATCAAGTGTCAACCCTAAACCCTAAACCCTAAAGTATATCCCTTAGCCCTATGACCTAAAGCCTAGAGGATGAACCATTAACCCTCAACCCATATTAGATTTTGTATTATAAGCATCTTGTCAACCCTAAACCCTATCCCTCAATCCTACGACCTAAAGCCTAGGGGATGAACCCTTAACCCTTAACCAATGTAATATATTTTCTATTCTAATAATCTTGTCAACCCTAAACCCTAAAACTTATGCCTCAATCATAGGACCTAAAGCCTAGGGGATGAATCCTTAACCATCAATCCATAAAGATTTATTATTCTAAGAATCTTGTCAATCTTAAAACCTAAACCCTAAAGTATATCCCTCAACCCTAGGACCTAAAGCCTAGGGGATGAACCATTAACCCTCAACCCATAATAGGTTTGTTATTCTAAGCATCTTGTAAACTCAACCCTAAACCCTAAACCTCAACCCTAGGACCTAAAGCCTAGGGGATGAACCCTTAACCCATAATAGATTTTTTATTCTAAGCATATTTTCAACCCTAAACCATATCCCTCAACCCTAGGACATAAATCCCAAGGGATGAACCCTTAACCCATAATAAATTTGTTATTCTAAGCATCTTGTCAACTCTAGACCCTAAAACCTAAACCCTAAACCATATCCCTCAACCCTAGGACCTAAATCCCATGGGATGAACCCTCAACTATAAACCATATACCCTCTTGACCCTAAACCCTATTGTTATTCTAGATTTGTTATTCTAAGCATCTTGTCAACCCTAAACCCTAAACCATATCCCTCAACCTTAGGATGTAAAGCCTAAGGGATGAACTCTCAACCCTCAACCCTAAACCCTAAACCCTATCCATCAACCCTAGGACCTAAAGCCTAGGGGATGAATCTTGAACCCTTAACCCATAATAAATTTGTTATTCTAAGCATCTTGTCAACCTTAAACCCTAAACCCTAAACCATATCCCTCAACTGTAAACAATATACCCTCTTGATCCTAAACCCCATTGTTATTCTATATTTTTATTCTAAGCATCTTGTCAACCTTAAACCATATCCCTCAACCCTAGGATGTAAATCCCAAGGGATGAACCCTCAACCCTCAACCCTATACCATATACCTCTTGATCCTAAACCCTAAGAGGGGGAGATGTGAGTTGATTGGGAGGAGAGTAGGTAGACAATGACTTAAGGGGTCCTAAGAGGATGTGTTAAGGGGAGTTAAGAGAATGACTTAAGGGTACCTAAGATGATATGACTTAAGGGGTCCTAAGAGGATGGATTAAGGGGAGTTAAGAGAATAATTAAATGGGATCCAAGATGATGGATTAAGGGGACCTAAGAGGATATGGCTTAAGGGATCCTAAGCGGATGGCTTAAGGGGAGCTAAGGGAGTGACTTAAGGGGATGCAAGAGGATTGATTAAGGGTAAATAAGAGGATATGGCTTAAGGGGAGTTAAGAGAGTGACTTAAGGGGATGCAAGAGGATGGATTAAGGGTAGATAAGAGGATATGGCTTAAGGGATCCTAAGAGGATGGCTTAAGGGGAGTTAAGAGAGTGACTTAAGGGGATACAAGAGGATGGATTAAGGGTAGCTACGAGGATGGTTTAAGGGGTCCTAAGAGGATGGTTTAAGGGGATATGTAATCAATTATACTTTTTATAAAATGAAAAATGAATTATTTAGTTTTATAATTTGACTATCAATTAAATGTATAGAACTATATAATTGCCTTTATCTAGATTCAAATTCCATTATAATATACATGCATGTCCTCTCTTTTTTGTAATGCATCTAGTTTTGGGAGAATTGAAACAAAAAATGATTTAAAACTATAATTAGGAAATGACTTAAGAATAACATAAGAACATGAATTAAGGGGAGATACACACGAGCCTTGACTCTAAGTTATGTGATAAATTTTTAACTATATATAGACTTTCAATTAAATATATATACAACTATATACTTACCTATGTTTATTTATTTGTTGTACCATTAGCATCCTCTCTTTTTTGTAACGCATCTATGATTGTCTCATTGATCATCCATTGAAAGTTTTCATAACACTTTATTAGTAGGCCTCCTTTGATATCTAGCTATTTTTATATTGGTTTCCAAAATAAAATGTGAGTAATGTATAATATTCTTGTGTCTTTCATAGTCTTCAAATGTAGGCAACCCAATCTTTCTTATTAGATATTTTTGAAGCCAGGCGCCAACAACAACCATAGAACTAGTTGGATACTCAAAGTTTTCATCGTCCACTCTAGGATGTACCAACTTATGTTTTATCTCAATACATCTAGCTAACCAATCCTCTATCTCGTCTTCATTCCCCTCAGGTGTGGCAACAACATACACGTCCTGCAAAAAAAAATATTTATTTCAATAAAGAGTGGCATATATTTAATTCACATATAAATATGCATACATATAAAATTATATATATTAAAAAATAATGTAATTAAAAATTGAATTCAATGTAATGTAGCTTCTTGTACAAGGTTTGAAACACGATCATACTCATCTGATGCAAATACTCGATTATCTTCTTCAATTGGCATTCCATGTTGATCATGTGTTGATGTAGGTGTTAAGGCTCATTGTTGCCATTCTTCGACCCATTTTGTATTTTCACATGCCTCTTGTATGTTAGGGTAAAAATTTAGGGCAAATGCATAAACAAATTATAATGAAACCCAAACAAGCACAATAGAGCACAAACTAGCATGAAATTAAAACAAGAAAGCAAAGCAAATTGATCTCCAAGCTAGATTTGATTTATCTCCATTGCTCTTCTCCACCTCACATCAACATGCAAGATTTTGAAGGATTGAATGATTTGATATGTTGATGTTGATTGCTCATTTTTGTAGCATAATGATAAGATGGAGATGATAGAGAAAAAATAGATGGATAGATGAGAAGATTGGAGGAAATTTTGGCAGAGTGAGGATACTAGAAGAAGATCCCCCCCCCAAATGGCTTGTGAGAGGCCATATTTATAGAGTTTTGATGTGGAGGGAAGAAGATTTGATTTTGGAGATAAGATTTGATAAGACTTTTATTTTTGCTCTATGTGACAAAAGAGGAAATAAAACAAGATAAGATAAGATTTAAAAAGATAGAAAGATTTGATTTTTTGTTTTAAAGGAAATAAATCCTAAAAAAGATGTGAGGGATAATTGATGAATTATCTAATTAAATTAATTAATTAGATACACATGAGTTTTAATTTTTGGAAAGAAAGCAAGAATATATTTTTAGGATTTTATTAATTAAATCAATATTTGATTTATTTAATTAATGTTGGATTTATGATTTAATTAATTAAATAATATAAATTATTTAATTAACATTAGAAGAAAGAAGGGATTATGAATAGAAAGGGAATAAATGAAATTAGTCAAATAAATAAGATGTATTTAACTAATTAGATGATGACATGGGTACATAGGGCAAAACATGTTACAAGATGTCTAAATGATGTAGTGTTGTGACAAGGTGTTGTAAGAGGACATTTTTGGGTGTCTACATTTTGCCCATCTTTGAGATGATGAGATTTGTGTCGAGTAACATCATTTCAAAGAAGTTAAGGTATGGGTAAAATAAAATGGATGATGAAGGAAAGATAGGATAATGATGATGTAGAGATATGATGATGGGATGATGATGCCCCCTCGAGAGGGTAGGCGAGTTGAACAAACATAGGTATGCTCTCAAAATGAAATGAAATGATAAGGAGGGATAAGATGAATGATGCAAGATAGGAAGTGGATGAAGAAGATGAATGATATGTTATGCTACAATAAAGTGAGAAATCATGATGTTTGATGTAGCACTAGACATGATGCACCAAGGTATAAGGACCAAGGTGACAATGTGTCTCGTGCCCCAATGTAATACAACCTTGTCTAGATACAAGATATGAATATTAGATGGGAATGATCCAGATGCAAATGCAAGGTGAAGATGATAACACACACAAGCAAGCATGCACAAATGATGCAAAAAAAAACAAGGTGTTGCCCCTGTCAAGTTGTAAACCAATGATTTAGTGATGGATTGATGGATTATGATAGTGTTGTCATTGTGGGGAATGGTATATCCCTAGATCAACACAAGGATGATGATAATTGATTGATTGATTGGGTTTACAACAAGGCTAGGATCAATACCAAAGGATGTGATTGGCTAATTTGGCAAGATTGATTAGCTTGGTTGGTATGGATTAAGGATTGACTTGTATTTGGATTATTGCTTGGAATGATTGAACATGATTGATTGATTGATAATTTGAAGATTGATTTGAAGGAGTTGAATTGATTGGAAGAAGTGATTTGGTTTGATTTTATTGCTTGGATTTTTGTTGGCTATTTGATTTTTTTGTCTTTTTTTTCAGGACCTTTTTTCTTTTTTTTGTATTTTTGGGGATATTTTGATTTTTTTGAATTTTTGAAATGTTTTGATTTTTTTTTGTATTTTTGGAATATGTGATTTTTTTGTATTTTTTCAAGACATTTTATGATGTTTATGGATTTTTTTCAGGACATTTTATGACTTTTATGGATTTTTTCAGGACATTTTATGATTTTAGGGATTTTTCTAGGACATTTTATAATTTTTAGGGATTTTTTCAAGACTTTAAAGAGGGAATGAAATGAAATGTGATGTATGCTTCATTGAAGAAACTAGATGCCCCACACTAGAGGTAGTGCAACCATGGATAAATGATAGATCAAAATGAAAGATTCACTACAAAACATGTCACACAAGCAACATATCTCTTGTCGAAAGATGATAATGGTTGGTTGATTGGATGCCAGGAATGATCGATTCCATAGGGCATGATGATAGTAAGTACTTAGGATCATTGATTCCTCTAAGTACGATAATATTGATGATTGGTTGATGATTGATTGACAAAAGATATTAGGATTGGATAATGTTTTTTAGCTAGGCTCAAGTATGATTTGCATGATAAGAGTCGAGGTTGCAAAGGGACATGATGGCCCACCCTGGGGTAGTGTAATCATGGATAGATGATAAGGATGTGAACTATGATGGAATGGTAACGCATAAGGATATGAAAGGAAATCCAAAGTATGCATTTGTAATTTTTCCCCTAATCTCATGAAGAACAAAGGAAGAAAATGGGACATGGATTTTGATAAGCTAGGAGATATGGAATGGAAGAATGCAAGGATAATAATAATGAATAGAATGATCAAGATCAACTAGATAAGATATGGGCACAATTCCTAAGTATTTTTCCCCTATTCCTCATCAAGACCAAGGAAGGGAAGAAAGGATGTATTTAGATAGAATGGTGAAATATGGATAAGGTGAAGGATATGGTACGAAAGATATGGATAAAGTATATAGGATAAGATGTATGGCGTTCAAGAAGATCCTTAACCTTGCCAAGATCAAAGGTGGAAAGGTAAAGGATAAATGTAAAGAGGATAATGCATATGAATGACAAGATGGATGAAACTTGCCCTCAAGTGTAGAGTACAAGAGGAATATGGAAGATAGGATATGGATAGGGTTAAATGAATATGGAAGATAATATATGAATGATAGGGAGATGGAGGAAGGACTCAAGCATCAAGTTTCATGGCTAATATACCTTGAATATGTGCTCTAATAAACCATGGCAATGGGAATTAGACTCATAAATGTTGATAGAATAAGGGCATGATGGATGAAGCTAAGGACTTATGCAAAGGTTTGGATTAAAGGAGGATAATGGGGGATGGATGTTGGATAATGGATAGGAGGTTGGAATGCTTGTTGAATATGGTTATACAGAAAGAATGGCAAGATCAACATCGGCGCACACCTTGAAGGGTGGTGGAGTGATGGAGGAAAAAAGGAGTTTGAAGGTGATAGGTTTTTAATGGACAATTGGAGGAAGCTTTTGGATTAGTAAATTTGGATGCCAATTTAGATTTTTTTGCTTCTATGAGACTTTTAGGAATCTACATAGCTTTTGACTTTGATTTTTTTTTTGTGGGCCTTTGTGGCCTTTGCGATTTTTCTTTTTGCTTTATGGGCCTTTGTGGCCTTTGAAATTTTTCTTTTTATTTTGTGGGCCTTTGTGGCCTTTGATTTTTTTCGTTTGACTTTGGATCAAATTTTCTTTTATTTTTGCATGTCTCTTCAAGGAGACATGTTGATCCTTTGATATATGTGGATTTTGATATGGAATCTTTTAACATTTGGCACCCAAATTGCTTCCAAGAGCAATGGGATAGGTGGATGGAGATGAATGATATGGAGGTATTATGGATGGGTTAATATAGGAAGAATTTTGAGAGGGCATCAAGGATGTGTGCCTTTGTTGTTCTCAATGAATAAGAGATGGAGGGATGTAGGGACCCAATATGGATGGAAGGGTTGATGAACTAGGGTTTGGATGATAAGGACCAAGGATAGATGGAAGGTTTGATGGACTAGGATACTTAGGTTTATTTTGATGGAATCTAGACTTACAATGGGTAGGTCAATGTCTTGAGTGTGAGGTGTATAACCAAGGCCATGATAATATTGATTTTCTTGGGTATAAATGGGTTCTAGGATACCTTGTTGATGAAGACCTAATCCTTTTCCTTTGTAGTTCATACTTTGACACATTTTTTTGCCAATGGGATATGTATTATTTATGAAACAAGATGCAAGTCCATCATGAGGTGGATGTGATACGGAAGGAATAACAAGATCTTGGAGTAAACCACCTTGGATAAAAGTGAGGGAACCCATTTGATAAGTAAGGGGATCATGGATAGCTTGAAAATGGGTGATAGAATCTTGTGGAGGATTGTGATCATGAGGGGAATTAGGATGGGTGATAGGATATTGACATGGGGATGATGGGGTACTTTGATCTTGACTTGGAAAAGGAAAATGAGGTGTAGGAGATAGAGTAGCTTGCTCTTTATTAGGTATGGAATCATCATGAAGTGGTATGAATGGCATATCTTGATCATGAGAAGGATGAACATCATCATGAAATGAAAGGGTATCCTTGAATAGAGGTATATCTTGATCTTGATGAGGAAGGGAATCTTGAGATTTTATGGAAAGCATATCTTGATCAGCAAATGGTAGGGCATCATTGGATATGATGGAAGAACTATCATGCTCTTGGGATGCAATGGAATCATGAGATGGTATAGATTCATTAGATGAGGTTGAAGGAGGACTTAGAAGGATACTTTTATCTTGAGATGGAAGGGGATCATCATGAGGTTCTTGAGAGATGGGATCTTGGTCAAAGATTGGAGGGGATTGGAAATTTTCGGTATCATTGAATGGAGTGGAAAGAATAATTTGATCTTGATGTGCAAGGGAGTCTATGCTAGCAAGCTTTGGACTAAGAGATTGACATGAATAATTGGATTTAGATGGTATGATAGGAGAGGATGGTTGGATAGATTCATTAACTTGGGTGAAATACTCATAAGGTTTATTTTGACTTATGGGGGATGAAGATAGATGCATGACATGGTAGGATTGCACAATATTATTTGTGTTTGAGGACTTAGATTTGGGTTTCTCATTTAGCCTTTGCAGAAATTCATGAACATTGAACTAGGATGATGTAGTTTTGGGTGAGGATAAATGCTTATGAGATGATTGCATCACTTCATTCAAATGTTGGGATTGTAGTTGTTTTTCAATCTCTTTCAAATGATAGTCAAGATATTCAATCCTTTGGTCTTGATCATGGGTCACAAATGAATATGAAGGATAGTGGTTAGACATGTTTGGTTGATGGTTTTGGGAATGTTTATCTAAATCCAAACTAGATTAAGAAACTTAAATTTGAACTAAATTAAGAAACCTTAATCTAAACTAAATTATAAATCAAAAACTAAACTAAAGTACAAATTCAAAATTAAACTAAATTATAAATTAAAACTAAAACTAAATTAGAAATGAAAAACTAAACTTAATTAGAAATTTAAAACTAAAACTAAATTAAAAATTAAAAACTAAATTAGAAATTAGAAATTAAAACTAAAACTAAATTAGAAATTAAAAACTAAAACTAAATTAGAAAAATCCAAATTAACAAAGATAGAAACTAACAAAACCTAAATCAAAAAATGCAATTGAAAGAGACAGAGTTTTGTGCAGATTTGAAACCAAGCCGTAGGAGTTCATGCAGAGCCAGCTAGTCAGTAAAAGGTTGTCACGAAAAACTAAAGAAAATCTACAATGCACAAATCCACAGTTGCACTCACATCTAAGAAACTTGTTGCAAACTCAAACCTTGTTGCACACCAACAAGAGCAAAATTATAGGGAACCTGATCAATAAAGTTCTCCAGTAGAATGTAAATCATCAAAAAAACTCCACTATATTAGAAATGATATTGCTCCTGAGCTCTACATAACCAAGAAAACATTCTAAAGTTTGAATTGAAGGTGCAATTATTCAACCAAAGGAGAAGCTCTATAACACCAATCATTCCATAAAGGCAGATACAAGAAACTAAAACAATATAGAAAAAATTCCAATAACCAAATAAAAGATAATCACATAAAAATGGGAACCTCTCAAAAAAATTAAAGAATCACCTCTACTATCAGCTATATCATCACATACAAAAGGAACAAACATGCTACATGCAATGAACTATAATAGTGAGATTAAATGGCATTTTGGGGACCAAGGAACATATTATGCAAAATCAACAACTAAGAAGATAATCCAAGGGAAACATGATCTTACATGTATGAATTTTTCCATCAAGCCAACAAGCATATTGAGAGTGTTTTAGATATTTAGGTACAATCTTATCTTTAAATTCTCTAATAAATGCATGCACATTAAATTTTTCTATGATTAGCTCACAAGATTTTTTAATTTTTCCATCATTTAAAGAATATTCAACATTTTTAATTTTTTTAACATCTACTAATTGTTGTCCAAATTAATGTAAACTAATTTCATGCGTGCATTCTTGTAACAATGAAAGGTTGCCACATCTATTGCATTGTCCAGAAATACATGCATTTAAATAAAATAAGTTTCTATTAGAGGGTTCACAAAATAAACCTACTATAAAATCTTGGATTGTTTCAAATGGCATATTAGCACCACAAATGTCCTACATAATTTGGTTAGCATGCAAAGTACAATGTATATATAAAAAAATATCATAATAATAACGAAATTGTACATGAGTTTTGTAACAACAAGAGATTCATTGTTTATTAATTCTAACATACCAAGATTCACATTTTGCAAATGATCTTTGACTTATATGAATATTTGGTAAGATTGAATCATCTAAAAAAAATTATAAAATTCAATTTGAGTCATATTTTGGATGCTTTGGATGAGGATCACAGGTTTTTGATCCCATCCTTAATTTTAAAATGTTACATCCCGTAGTATATTTACCTAGGTACTTTTACCTAGCTAGATGAAATGCTTGCATATGTGTGTATGTTTGTAACTTCGATGGAAATAAAGGTGAATGTACTTTGTTTGTATGAATTATTGGAAATATAATGAATGAATGGTTGATTCAAATTGATGTTATATATGTGTCTTAATTTTGACTATTGAATATGTAATTGCAAGTGATTGTTTTGTTATCAATTGACTACCTTTGCAAATGTGACAAGTTGGTTGCAGGTACAGGTTCACACCTCTGGAAGGGAGGGGAAGTATCACTCAGGAGAAGAATTTTGGTCTGGAAACCCTTAATGAGTCTAAATTGAGCTTTCACATACTCACTGTTAGAATAGTCAAGTCAATAGTTTCAGGTAAAAGGTAAGATACCTTGAATTGATTGTTTAGGAGAGGTTTTGTTTGATTGTGAGATCATGTTTGAATTAAGTGTGAGTTTCTTAGTGTTTTTGAGTACTTTTGTAAGAGTACAGTCAACAATATATATACATAGCATGTATATATACATATGTATACACATAACCATGAACTCATACACATGAGTAATCACATACATAAGTATACATAGATAGATGTATCTACTCATGCCTATGGTCGAATTACCCATATGTACGAGAACATCGAATGAATAAAGTGACGTGTATATATATGTATAGATATATTTAGTATATATATGTCAGTCAGTATTATGCTTTTATGTTTGAAGGTAGTGTTATATATATATATACAATGGATATATATGTGTATATGTGTATATATTGATATACGTGTATGTATTGATGTGAAGGTAACGTCCATACAAGTATATTAATATATATATATATATATATATGTGTGTGTATATATGTATATATATATGTATATAGATATGTATATAGATACATATATGTATATAGATATGTATATAGATATATATATGTATATATGTATATAGATATATATATGTATATATGTATATAGATATATATATATGTGATATCAATTTAAATAGAAAATGGATATAAGCTTATGAAATCGAATATCGAATGAAGTATATTATAATCGTATGAGTTGATATATATATATATATATAATAACATATTAAGTTATATATATGTATAATGGAATATATGTAATACATATATATATTTATATTATTAATTATATATTCTAATGTTTGATAAAGTGTTGTTTATGTAAATAAAGCGTTGATATTATTAAATGCCAAGCGCATACTATGTAAACCATAGTATATAGTGCACATTTCATATAGTGAATAGCACAACAATGAAGCACACATTATTATAGCGCTATAGACATTTATAAAGATTTACCATGCTTGCAAATGGAATGCAATATAGTGGAAGGCGCATGGAAAAGATATAAGACTTGTTCAATAGTATTGAAAGCTATTTGTAATGCATTTAAAAGCTTTGACTCAGTCATAAATCTATAAACACCAAAAGCACATGAGAGGTTTATGTGGCACAAAATTATGAATATCTGCATTGCATTAGAAGTCTATTTTGTGAGCTTTGTACAATGATGGAAAACAAAGTAAATGGGAGAATAAGTCAAGTAAATGTTGGCATGAATTGAGTCGACCTGTTTGATCATTTACCTTGCATATCTGAAAATGCATTATTGTTATCTTGGAATGAAGTGACCTATTGTTCTATTTCGCTGAGTATTAAGTTTGAATTCTACCACCTTTCGTTTACCTAGCTGAGTCAAATCATACAACTTGAGAAGTTTCAATCCATCTACCTTATTTCTAGCTTTTAGATGTTGATTTTTGTGTATATATAGAGGCATTCTTCACCTCAAAGGGACACATCTTTGCACTTTGCTATTATTTTCTGAAGTTGCTTTGTTTTTCTAAGATTTGTGAGGGAGAGTTTAAGAGTGAATTGCAAGAGATTTATTATGAGAATTTGTGAGGGAATTTGGGAAGTGTAGAAGTGTTTTGTTGCCAAGTAGCAAGCTGATTTGAGGAGGATAGGATTGGAAACTAGCTAGATCAATTGGATCTTCATACTTACAGGCATGCTCAATCTTACTTTTATATTATTGTTTGACTTTGAATTGATTGTATTTTGCTTGATTGTTGTTTGGGAAAGTAATAAGATTTTAGGGAAAGATTGTTTTCAGCATTTATGAATTGAAAGGAATTTGTTGTTTTAGATTGGAATATCTATTGTTTGAAGTGGTTGTACATACTCCATATTAAGGAGTGTGTGAAAATATAGTTATATATATTATTGAGATCTTCAATTAAGTGAATTCGATATAGCTTAAGCTAGTTTGAATTGGTAGGTTATGGAAACACAAGTTTAACCTAGTAGAGGATTCATATAATACTTAGTGTCTATAGGTTGTTCCTAGGGTTGTAGATTATCCAATGGATGGAATTTATTATGCATAGAATATAATTGGTCTTAACAAATCGAGTTAGAATGGTGGATGAGTGTGTGATGTCCATTCCACAAGAGGGGTGATGAATACTTTAGCCAAAGTTTTGTAATTCACCACTAGTTACACTGTCAGTTCATTGTGTTACCTTACTCATCATGCTAGTCTGAGATTTTCATACATGTAGAACATAGATGAGTTGTATGGTAAAGTTCTAGTTATGTAGGACACAACACCAGCTTAGGATAGGCTAGTATTTTGTGGTTTCTAGACCAAAGCTCTTCGTCGAAGGGTAGGGACATCTTACCATATGTGGTAGATGTGTGAGGGACCACAGTTAATCCATGGATGGAAAAAAATCACTTGAGTGATGCTTCTCCTCCCAGTTAACAAGCCAAGATTTAGAAAGGGATTTTTTGGATCAATTGTATTTCTAGTGACAATGGAGCTCAAATGAGCTATGCATGTAACTTGTATCTATTTCTTTGAAATATGGAAAATGTATTTTTGTATTTGGATTATGAAATCATTTCTTTGAAAATTTGTACAATTCGTTGAAAGAAATGAGAAAGATATTTTGTTGCTATCATGTGTGCATTTTATCTTATTTTGAAAAGAAAATTTGTATTGCTATGTGTTTATCCATTAGATTAAATTCACTTGTGGTAAAACATAGGAAAATTACTATGTAGAACAAGGGGCATGTTACACGTGGTATTAGAGCTACCGGGTTCAACTCTGGAACCTATGTGCTTGCTATGTTTTCCCTTCCAACATTATGTGAATACTAATGTTTGGTAAATTATTGTGCCAAGATGGTGCGTTTCAGGTTAATTGCAAGAAAGTCAATAATCAAGAATGAGTGTTACCTAAGGGCTAAGAAGGATAGGGAAGACCTTGTTTGTACTATAGAAGGAACTAACTATGACAATGCCATCTAGCTAAGTGATATTGAGAAAATCAGTCATACTCTACTGCAAATTAGCCAAGAGAAGAGAAGGATGAGAAATGAAGCCAATTTCAACTATCTACCTCCTGTCTCTTCAGCAAAGTTGGATTCACTATCACTTTCTAGGGATATGCCCTCAGAATGTAGTGTTAGTCTAGCTATGTTGTTTAGAGATCCTTGTTTTTTCCCATGGATGAAATAATTATTATAGCCTCAAGTGGTGAGTCAAAAGGTTATGTACCTCGTAATTATGTATTGGAAGAAAAATTTGAGGCATACTATCCTTTTTGGGATAGAGAAGAACAAATTAGAGATGAACAAAATTATGAAGGGTATACCCCATTAAGCTATGTATTTGAGAGTGAATTCAATCGATACTCTCCTCTTGACTACTTGAACAATCATTCAATGTAAACAAAAGGAAATTGAAATCCTTATGAATAAATGAAAAGTTATTTTCTATATCAAAACTTGTGAGCAAAATAAAATTTCTTGTGTGTGAATGTTTGCTCTTTTGAAAAAATTTCAATGTGTTAAGTGAACCATGATAGGATCTAATATAGATAAACCTTCAGGTATAATTTTTTCTTGAAAAGATGGTGAGAACAAGGACTAATCTTAGAGAAAGTCAAGAAGTTGGATAAGGTCCAGATAATATTGAAACCAAGTTGGATTGTATCTTGGCCATCATGGATGAAACTAGGGAAAGGATAGAAAATATTGAACAAGAAGTGAAAAGGAAAGAAAAAGAAGGTCAGGAAGTTGCATTCGGTGAAGAGGAAGAAATACCTAATGAGGATGAGGGAGAAAGTTCTAATGACCTTAATCAATCAAATCAACATAGGGAAGAAGAAACGCTGTTTAAATCTGAAAGTAGTAAAAGAAAATGTGTGGTAACTAAGTTGTCCAGGGATATGAGAAAAGTTACCTTGCCAAAATTTGAGGGAAGCACCAACATAAATTAGGCTTAGGCTTGGAAAATTCAAATGGAAAAATATTTTGAGATTAGAAAATATTTTGAGGTTATCAAAGTTGTTTTGGGTGCGTTTCAGTTAGCAGGAGAAGCTTCTAATTGGTGGATGAACAAAAAGATTGAACTTGGTCTTAGTTCTCTAACCTTAACTTGGAATGAGTTTGTTGAACTATTTCAGAAAATATGGCTACCCCAACTCTTTTATAACCAAAAATTGACTATTTCCAAAATTTGAAGCAAGGTGATTTGGCGGTAAACGAGTAATAAGAGTTCACTTGTCCTTTGAAGTACGTGTCAATGTACCAGAAGGATGAATTTTTTCGTATTAGAAAGTTCATCATGGGCTTGAATAGCTCAATTGGTGGTGAAGTGGATGTACATGGTCCAAAAACTATGGATCTAGTATAGGAAAAGGTAGTCAAGCAAGAGCAGAAGCTCAAAGCCATTTCAATCCACCGAGAGTATAGAAACTGAAATAAGTTTGGTGGACCTCAAGTAAATTAGGTACCAAACAATTTTGTTGGAGCACAAGAATCTCCAAGGCGAGGAAATAAGGGATCTTGCAACAACTAGAATGAACCAAGAAGAGATCACTGAGGAAACAATAACAACAACAACAATTTCAACAATACTAGAGGGAATGTCAATAAATTTGACAATTCTGCAAAAAGGAAGGGACCCGTAGAAGGATGTTATACTTGTGGAGGGGATCATTATGTTGCACAATGTCCCAACAAGCCTTCAAGGTCTCAAGAAAACAAAAATTCTATTCCTCCACAACGAACTACATTCCATTAGAAGATCCACGCAGCCTTGGACAATTGACAAATTCAATATCAGGTCATGCCAGTGGAAACTCTAGGTATTTTGTTTGGTAAACCTATATCTATACTTATTGGTACTAGAGCAACTGAAAACTTTGTTTCACCTAGAGTAGCTAATCAAATATATAGAAAAAACTAGATTTATGGAAAAGTCTTGGGGTGTTGAGTATGCAAACTAGACAAGAGCAACGGTGAAGCAATGCTTGTTTGAAGCCAAGGTAGAACTTCCTAGTTTCTCAATTGAAATAAACTTGTACGTAGCACCCCTAGTATCTTATGATGTCATTCTAGGAATCAGTTGGCTATGGAAACTGTTTGTTACCAAAAATTGCACCTGATTTTGAACTACACAAGTTTTAGTAATTTTCGTAAAACATTGGATTCACTTCTATATGGGACAGTTGGAATGAAGTGAAACCTCCAGGTTCTAGGCTGGCCTATTTAGATAATCATCTAAATGCACTTAAATCACTCTGAAAACTTGAAGGGAAAAAGGATAGGAAGAAAACTAAACAATAAACAACTGGATACTTTAAAACCTTTCAAGGTGATCACCAAAAATATGATGATATTTTGTTTCAACAACACATAACAATGAAAATCTCACAATACTAAGCGCATAAAACACAACTTTGGTATATGAGCAACTGCATAAAATGTTTTATAGACAGGCATTAAACCAGTTCTAGACTTTAACTTAGTAGGAAAACATAAAATCCTCACAACTAACCAGGCTTGAACTAGATAAAATTTCACAATCTATAATCTATTTAGCTGTAAGATCTTCACTTAAGACACAATTTCAAGACATAACATGTAAGATTAATGTAAATCTTAGCATGAAACATCAAATTGAAAATAGGAAAAAAGCATACAAGAGTGAACTCCAAAGTAGGTCCCAAAAGCTCTCGAATTATCAAAAAATGACTGTGAAGAAGTCCTCAAAATATCATGAGTTACAACTGCCAAAAGAACACAAACTCTGGCACTGAAAATCTCCAAAAGTCTTTGTCACAGAATGTAGAAGAACTCACTAAAAAATATGAGTTTCAAAACTCATAAGTACAACTCACAACCACTCAGGGTTGGATCTAGAAAAATAGCCCTCAAAATAGGACACTCCACTCTCTAAAAGAAAGTCAGATACATGGAAAAGTCTCCCCAAGTCATTGACCACCCTATGACTCAGCAAAACAACCTCTGAAAGCACTCCAACTGACAATAAAGGCATCCTAACTGCTTGAGAGAAGTCAAATCCGACCCCTGAATCTTCTCTAACATCCCTCGATACCCTCCTCATGTTGCAAACTGATCCAAATAACCTCATTTTGCTCCCAATGTTGGGTAACTCCACTTTACTTTCCTAAATGTTTGCCAAAACATAAATGAAAGCACAACTTCCTTTCTTGGTTGAATGCATGAATGGCTTTTCATTTAATTTTGCATAAAATAACATTCAAAACCAAGTGACTTATAGAATATCACTAAGGCTTAAATGTTTTACAATTTTTAATAAGGAAAAATATTTTTGAAACTTTAGTCCACGGTGAATGAAATGTTTCATAAATTTTCACTTAAAAAAAACATATTCTATCGGTCTTAAATGAAAACCCTAAAAGCAAAAAGAAACGGCAAAGTGAAAAATCCTTCATTCACATTGCATGTTGAAGCTTGACTGCCACCAGCAAATCCTTATCGGCCTTGAGCTTGGAAATCTCACCATACTTTGTAGATTCTTTGGCAATCAGAAGCATTTATGTTGGCTTTTCATTTTTATGATTCTTCTCTGTTTGGCCGCCATGAGCATGATGGTTTCTGGAGCATTAGATATACTTTTTCTGGTGCTTGAGCTTTGTTGAAGGATTTCTGGAAACAGATCGAACTGGGTAAGATCCATTTATGCAAAAGAAAGCAATTTAATCATTCCTTACATAAAATGAAAATACTGTATCAAGCTCTGCAATGTAGCAAGGATAAGCATTTTCTCTATACTTCACATGCATTTCTTATTATTCACTGTGAGTATTTCATTTGTCTGTCATGGAAATTATGATTTAAAGGCTTTGAAGAAGACTTTTAGCATATTTATGTGTTTCTCTTTTAAAACCAGCTGCCATGAAAATTATGAGAAACTCTTACTGTGGTATGTCTCAAAATAACAGAAAACTCCCTTCTCTTTAGCCCCTAGAGATACCTATTCAGCAGATGCAAGGGTTTGATGCATTTTTTCCTACCTCTTCATGAACTTCACTTTCACTGTCTGCAGGCTGTGAGCTTTATTGTAACATTTTTCTATACTTTTATAAAACTGTCCGCTCCATAATTATGAAATCCTCTCTTGAATTTTCTAGGCCTTCCATTAGGGTTATCTGGAAACTATATAATTTGCAGCATTTTTTGCAATTTTTGGGTTTAAACAAAACTCATGCTTTCACTATTTTACTCTACACAATATCACTGACATCACCAGCCAAAACTCCAGTCTAAACAGTTGACTTTCTCTTATAGTTGCATGTGTAAAAAAAATGTCCCCATACTCACCATCCCCGAGACTATTATCTGCCTTTTACAATTGAGGACCATCACTATGTGTGCTTCAAAGATTCCTTAGTCCATAGCACAATCATCAGTTTTAGCTTAATTAGATTGTACATATAAGATAATCACACATTCTGTCAACAAAGCTTTGATTATCACTATTAGACAGTGTTATAAGCACTTGATTATTGAGACTGACAATTATTGCCATGTTATTTCATGATAATTTGTTTCTCCAATTTCGCACAGAACTATGTTCTTGTACTAAAACACTCTTCAATGACTAGCTTTTCATGATCACTAGCTATCAATATGAATAATTATACCCATATTTGCAATGTATGAGAATAAAGCCTCGACCAATCAGTATATGAACTACTTATAACTGTTGCTTGACTTTTATACCCAACTGTCGAAGCTCTTGCTGTTGTGATATATGGCATTGTTACTTTAATACTAAACACAACAGTGTAACTTGCAAAAAACATATTCTCGATGGATTATGTTTTGGGTCTTAGGGAAGTCATGTTGACTTTTGGATTTCTCTTTCATATTGTTATTACAAAAACTCCCTTGACTGCTCCAAATTTTCAAACTCTGCTTTTCAAATATCACTCTTACTGCTGAAACGTCAATGCATCTGTAAATTGTCCAATTACAAGAGATTGCATTTTAAAAGTTTCTTTAACCATCTTTGTCATTTCTTACCAACAAGGAAGAGTGATAAAAAAATGATTTTTTGCAACAAAATTCACAGTATTTGTTCTTCAATTGTTGCTCCTTTGACTCATTATGGGCATAAGGAATACTGCCATTGTTACTTTTGTTTATTGTTTATGGCAGTCCTGAATTATATTTGTATCCCAAACGATTATTCTCCTTGAATAATTGAAAGATTGCCATAATAGTACTTCTTTTGATTATCTTTGGATGATGACTTAATTGAAGCTTAGATCACTGCTCACTTGAATTTGCAATGCAATCTGAAAATGAAATTAACTTGCAACACTGATATTATTCAAACTTGCATACCATTACTATGAGTTGGGCTCAACCCTTGTGGGAGCCGCATTTATCTCCACTCATTTGATCTAAAAATAACTGCACATGGAACAAACAAGTTAGGAAAAATGACTGTCTTTTGTGTGTACGTTGACCAAATGATTTTCCTAGACACCTAAGGCATTCATTGATCTTTGATGCACATGGAGATAAGTTAATACATCCATAGGTGGATGATATAAATGATCGTGTATGGTTATGACCTTTCATTGCTTAGAGTATAACTCTAACACATTGCTTGACTGTTGCAGGGACAGGAGTGCATGAAAACTGGGAAGGACAAACAATGAGGACAACACCGAAGCGAGACGAACACCAACCAGTCATTCAGGAAATGAGTGGTCATCCCTTCTACATGCACATTTATTTTCCTTCATTTATTCATGTATTGATTTATCTTTATTTGTATCAAGGAAAAGTCAGTCTCACGACTTGCTATGTGAGACACATGTATCTTATCTCATTCAATAAAGATTACATTTTTAGAAATATGTGAATCTTTCTCTATTACATGCATTTGTATGAATGTAATGGTCTGTAGTTGCAATCTTTTTCAGATTTTTCATTTATACATTTGAATGTGATGAAGAAGAATAATAAAATGTACCTTATCTTCCTTAGTTTAAAATAAATCCTACCCTTTTGAACCAATGGGTGAAAAATGGGTAACATTTCTGGCGACCTTTGCTGGATGTTTTCCAGCTAAACATGAAAACCAATAGCCTAAACTTGTCCATTGGGCATGGAGTCATTAGGAAAACTCAGAAATAGACCTAGAGCAGTTTTGTACATGGTTGTAACTCATTTGAGACTCTTTAGAACATATCAGGTTGCTTGAAAACTTATTAAAAATAGGAGAATACTAAAGTGAAACTATCTACTGTGTTGGAACAATACTTAGGGAATGAAACGACAACTAAACTAAAGTGCAACAACACTTATTGAAAGCATAAAATCTAACCTAATATGTACAATGATAAATCATACCTCAAAACAACGTTTGAGGTGAATCCCATTAATTGGGATTGGAAGCACTTCACCTTCAGTTGTGACCAATTGGAAAGCATTGTGTTCTTTGCACTCCATAATGACAAATGGACCCATCCACATGTTGTCAAACTTGGTATGATGGCCCGGCCTGCTCCTTAGTACATCCCATTTCAGCACAAGATCTCCCACCATGAAATCCCTTGATCTAGTTTTCTTTTCAAATGTTCTCTTAGTCAGGATTTGTTGATATTCCATATTCTTCATAGCCTTGTCTCTGGTTTCTTCCAACTCCATCAGTTGAGTATATCTTAAGGCAAGCAGATCAGTCTACTCAAACAAGACTAGCTGGCTGGCAATATCCAAGGTAGGTAACTCAGTAAAAATAGGTAATTTTGCTTCTTTACCATACACCAGCATGTAAGGTGAATTCCCAATCACCTTCTTAGGGGTAATTTTGTCTGCCCAAAGAGTAGTCTTCAGTTTGGTATGCCAATCCCTTTGATTGTTTTGAAGCGTCCTTTTGATAATGTTAATCAAATTCTTGTTAGTGGACTCCACAAGTCTGTTGCCCTGAGGATAATAGTTGGAGCTTGTGTTCAAGTAAATCCCATTCTTCAATGCCCAATCAACAAATTTCAAACCAACAAATGCCAGGGCATTGTTAGAAATTAAAGAGTTTGGGACTCCAAATCTACAAATAATATCTTCATAAAAATTCAGCATAGTTGTTTCATTAGCTTCCTTTAGAGGCAAAGCTTCTGTCCATCGTGTAAAATAGTCTGTTGCTGTGATAATCCACTGATGGCCTACACTTGAGGGTGGATTGATTGCCCCTATGAAATCAATTCCCCACTTCATAAACGACTGATCTATCTGAATAGGTTGCAATGGCAAAGCAACAAGCTTTTCTTTGCCTGAAAACAAGGCACATTTGGTACATTTCCTGAAATATGTATGTGCATCTTTAAACAAATTAGGCCAATAATAGCCTGCTCTTAAAACCTTATATGTAGTTGTCCTTGCAACATAATGACCTCCAGAAGGTCCATCATGGAACTCATGTAATATCTGATCAACTTGATCATTATCAACAAACCTAAGCAGTGCTCCACTGTGATCCTTCCTATACAACACATCATCAATCAGGACAAAAGGAATAGACTGAAGTTGGTAGTACCTCCCTTTTGTTCTGTTCAGATTAGGTGGACATTCCTCGATTTTCAAAAAATGTGACATCTCCTGCAACCAACTAGTAGTTTCATTATTTGTTGTCCCTACATTAACCAGAACTGACCCTCCTTCATCCTCTACTGCTGAAACGTCCTCTTTAGCCAACTGTTGGCACAAACCCTTTCCCCTCACCAACTTGGTGACCTGAACATCCACATCATACTCCATAACTCTTGTGATCCACCCAACCCGCTTTTCATTTAGATCTTTGCTGAGTAAAAACTCTTTCACACTGGGATGTGCCACTTGTAGATGAATTTTGTTATGGGACAATAGATGTCTAAAATTCTTTAAACTTTTCACAACAGCTAGCATGTGCTTTTCTATGAAGGTGTACTTTTGCTCATAATCTTCCAGACCCTTGCTAAAAAAAGTAACGGGTTGCTCCAATCCTTCTACATTTTTCTACACCAAAATTGCAAAGATTACATCGAAGCTGCCAAAAGCATACAAGGTAAAATCCTTGCCGAAATCTGGGTTAACTAATGTTGGGGCTAAAGCTAATGCCTCCTTGATCAGCTGAAAATTGTCCTTTGCTTCTTGGGTCCATTTAAACTCTGCATTCTTTTTTAACATATTTGTAAGGGGTTTTAACAAGGTTGCTATATCAGGCAGAAACCTCCTGAAAAAATTAATACAACCAATGAAACTCTGAAGTCCTTTCTTATGCTGAGATAAAGGCAGCTCCAAGATTGTTGCAACTCTTTTAGGATCCACAATGATTCCTTTTTTAGATACTACATACCCAAGAAGCTTACCTTCATGAATAGAAAAAACACATTTCTTGGGATTCAATGATATACCAAACTCCCGACAACATTCAAAAATCTTCCTCAAATGATCAATGTGATCTACTGTCTTCTTGGAATAGACAGTGATGTTGTCAAGGTATACTAAAACAAACTTATACATTAAGTTACTAAAGGCCATGTCCATAGCCTTTTGGAAGGTTTCTCCAGCGTTAGACAAACCAAATGGCATTTTCTTATACGCCATTGTGCCCCACTTTGTGGTGAATGCAGTCTTAAATTGATCTTCTTCTTTTACCAAAATTTGGTTATAACCAGAATATCCATCCAATAAAGAAAAATGTTCAGAACCTGACACACATTGAAGAATTTTCTCCATAGACGGAAGAGGGTGCCTATCCTTTAAAGAAGCTCTATTCAAATCTCTGAAGTCTACGCACAATCTAAGTTCTCCATTCTTCTTCCTCACGGGGACTAGATTTGCAACCCAGCTAGTATGCTTGATGGGAAAAATAATCCCACTTTCTATAAGTCTGAAAACTTCCTTCTGCATTAATGACTCCAATTTGGGATTAACTGGCCTTTGTTTCTGCCTTATGGGTTTGGTTGTTGGCTCCAATTCTATTGTATGTTGTGCAAGGTGTGGATCAAATCCCTTCAAATCTCCATACTCCCAAGAAAATATGTCAATGAATTCTTGGAATAATTGTAGAAAAGACTACTTTTCAGCAGCATAATTTATTTTTCCTATCTTGAGGCTTTTCTTGGGTGCAATTTCTAAGTCCTCATAGTGATTTTGTTGAACTAGCAAATTGGCCTTGTTACTTGTGGCCTGATCATCTGAGTTGAAAATACTTTCTAAGGTGACCAATCCCTTAGGCAACTAGTTGTTCTTCAATTGCAGTACCTAGTATCCATATTGTTGTTTGATTCTCTCCTGGTTTGATGTTGCAAACACATCCTCTTCAAGCAGAAAATGCAGAATTTGCTCATCACTCTCAAAGACCTGCCAGTTAACATTGTTATCAAGCACTAAAGGCCTAATAATAAAGTTGATGTGTTGTTGATTACATTCCTTCCTTACGCTGTTCAGAATGTCAAATTGAGCCCCCACAGCTGCTAACCTGTCAGCATGCTGATTCTGATTTCTCGGGATTGAAATAATATCGAAAGCTTCAAATTCCTCTATGAGGTCCAAACCCTATGCTTGTACAATTTAAGAACATCATTCTTAACAATATTCAGGCCTCTAACCTAATTTACTATCAATTCACTATCCCCATGCACCTTTAGACACTTGATTCCACACTTCCTTGCCCATTCCAGCCCTTGAATAAGACCTTCATATTATGTTGTGTTATTAGTGCACGAAAACGCAAATCTAAAGGCTGCATAATATCTTTCGGCTCTTGGGGAAACCAATAATGCACCCCCACTAGCACCATGCCTGCTCCTTGAGCCATCAAAATACATTTCCCAAACTTCATCTTAATGATCAGAATTATTCTTTGACCTCTTAACCAAGTTAGGCATCACTATGTCAGCTTCTTGAAACATGTAATTACCCATACCAGCATCCAACACCAAGTCACTTTCAGCACTAAAAGGTTGTCCTGCTTCCCACTCATCTAAAAGTATATCAGGAATATCATTAACAACAGTACAAGGATCAAAGACAGCAGCATGCTCGTCTTGTTCAAAAATTATACAATTGGCATTTATTGCACTAGGTATATAGGGTTCTATATTGTCTTTTGCAAGTAATTCAGACTTAATGGTTACTTTGGTTCCATACCTAGTACAAAACAACATGTGAGACCAGTCGGATGAAAGGTATCCTCCTATTTTAGCTATAAACTCTCTTGACAAACATAACCCAAAATACGGGGGCAAATCTGCTACATAAATGTCTTGGGAAATCAAAAAATTGGGGCAAGCATGCAGAGTTAAGCTAGCATCTTTGATAAGACCCACTATATTAACAGATGAGCCATCCAGCTGGACTACTCCTTTCTCTAAAGGTTCATACTTTAAATCCAACTGATCAACTACTTGCTTGGGCATCACAGAACAGGTAGCACCACTATCTACCATACAGTTATGCACTAAATTGTTCCCAATAATCAATGAAATATAGAATGGAGGAGGTCTCACGTTCTTACCTTGAGTTGTAAATTTTCCTTTGCGACTGGGATTAACAACTTTCTCTTGATCGTCATTAGTCATCACGACCTTTTGGGAATCAACAACTTGTTTAGGATTTGCATCTTCAAATAATGCCTTTTTAAGCAAATCAGCCTATCCAGGAATACTTAAGGAATCCCACATGGTCATATTCACATTCATCTTCTTCATATTGTCCACAATGTTGTAAGGTACAATTAAAGGTACCTTCTGGTGTACTTTAACAGCCACCGGTTCCATGTTCTTGTGAGGCTACTCCTTGATTGGCAAGACAGCAGTTTTCTTTGGCACATTTGGAATAGGTGTGGATGATGTTTCTACAGTTGCAGACCCCTTGTTTTTATCAGCTGATTGCTCCACCTCTAGAGCTCTTTTCTTAGCTCGTGTATTGGCTGAAATTGTTGAATCACCATTCACACCACAAAACTCTTCACCTTGTCAATTTAGAAATGTAGTAGCATTAGAATGTATATCCAATTGTTGTTCAGGTATGCTAGCAGGTACATCTAGCTATGAACTGACAACATTTTGGACCATAAGTGTCTGATTAATTACCCCATTTGAACATGAAGCCTGGTTATGTGCTTGATTACATGGATAACACCATTCATTTTCTGCTACAAAGTTATGCTGAGCTAGAACTATATCTTTCACTGGATTGATAACATTAAGAGGAGCTGAATTATATGGTTGGATGGTCTCTAGTTGACATTTTTCTTTTGATAAGCACCTTGATAGGGTTGCCTATTTTGTTGATACTGATATCCTTGGTTTTGATAAGGCTGACTTACATTTTGGCTTTGTTGTTGGTTCTGCTGTTGGTTCTGCTGTTGAAAAGTTGGCCTTACCCCCTGATATTGTGTCTTCATGTTGATCAACTCATTTCCCATAGTCTGTAAAATACTTTCGATCTTCTGTTGACTATACTTGATCTCTTGCAACTCACTTGATGGTCATGCAGCTGACACTCCATGACTTACAACAGCAGGTAATGCTGGAACAACAGGTAAAGGGGCTAAAGATGGCATTTGTAATGGCATATTTGACTGAATTTCAGGAAAGTAGGGCATAGGTGGCCTAGGTG